>OX244031.2:72281860-72802565 GCA_945859785.2 Tridacna gigas | reverse complement strand
GGCAAATGACACGATAGATGTGCTTTAGAGGATTTACATGTACTTTGTTTAGACCTGATAAAAAAGACACCGTTGGAAAAGGAGAAAATGCTCAGTCTGAGGAATGATGAAAATCCTTGCCAAAAGATCCATTCCTCTTACTATGTATCACTTTGAACTATGTCCAAGCTGGAAAACAGCCAATAGCCAGTGGCATAGAAAGATGTTTTTCAGCATAAAAAAATAAAAATAGTAAAACTTCAAGAATGCATGAATTGATGCATTGATGACTGGGATGTAACAGAAATACTGTTCAAATAAGAATTATTCCGAGTTTTCATCACCCCAAGGAAAATGACTTTTGAAAACATTGTGGGAAAAGAAGAAAATGCTGGTTACAATGTCTTCAAACCCCTTCAAAGATAAATTTCATGGTTTGGGTAACATTTAGTTTGTCATCTGCAAATGCTTTCAATTTGGACCAGTCTAAAATTTAATTGTATGGTAAGGAATTAACCCTTAACTCTTTACCAAACAACAAAATTTTAGACCAGTCCAAATTGAAAGCATTTGCAGACGAAAAAATAAATGTGACCCAAAAATTAATATTTGTGTTGGATGGGGTAGAAAACATTGTGGGAAAAGGAGAAAATGCTGGTTACCAGCATTTTCTCCTTTTTCCACAATGTTTTCAAAGGGTTTCTTTCTCAGGGTCGTTAAAAGTCGAGATTGTGTGGTTAAGGGTTAAACTGCTAAATAACTGGAACGAAAATTTCCACTCCATTTTAAAAACCCTTGTACTGTGGTTTAAAAGTTGATTTCACCAGAAAGAAAATACCATACAAAACGTGCAGTCTGATCTTTGATCTACACTGTCCACTAAAGTGCCCCGAGTCGCGCTTAGCAGCTTAAGGGTTAAATACCAACCAAAGAACGTGATAAAAATAGCTCACCAAGTCGCTATCTTTGTTCAGAAAAAAGGTGTTAAGCAACAAAATTTCTCACTTACCTGCTTTTCAAAAGTACCATACTAAATAATATCAAGACATACAACTGCATAGTTGGAATCCCTAACAGGGTTCAAAAGTTCTTATTTAAAATCTTTTCTAAACAGCAAAATACAGACTTGTCCAAATTCAAACCATCAGCAGGCGACAAATTCATAACTGATACATATGAGCTCAATTTCTCTAAAAGCTTTAACTCTTTACCAAATGACAAAATTTTAGACTTGTCCAAATTGAAAGCTTTTGCAGATGACAAAATAAATGCGACTAACAAACTGAAATTTAAATTTGAAAGGTTAGAAAACATTGTGGGAAAAGGAGAAAATGTTGCTTACCAGAATTTTCTCCTTTTCCCACAATGTTTTCAAAAGGCTTCTTCCTCAGGGTCGTTAAAAGTCAGGATTGTGTGGCTCAAATGGTGCAATTTTCTTTTGATAGGGAAGAAAACTTTGGGGAAAAGGAGAAAATGCTGGTTTCTCCTTTTCCAACAATGTTTTCAAAAGGCTCCTTTCCCAGGGACGTTAAAAGGCGGCATTGTGCAGTAAAGGGTTAAGGGTTAGAAAAGTTTACTTTGTCTTACCTCCAGGCAATAAAGTCTTAGGTGGAATATATTCTGATAAATCATTCCCACTCTCAGCATCTGTTGATGCTTGCGGTGGAATGCGGACTTCTTCAAGCACTTTTAAAAGCTTTCCTAACTTCTCCAGATTTTCTGTTGTACCTTTGTAGACAATGGGCACATTAAACTCAGGATTTCTGTGAAGAAATTTGCAGTTCGGGTTAATTCTCTGGTGAATCCTGTACGGTACATCTGTTGCTACCCAGGAATGCCTGCGCAGCCCACAACAGTAGCAAATGACCTCATCCCCTTCTGCCGCATAATAAAAACCTGCTTTTGCAAAATGTATCAGAAATGGCTTGTTGTCCTTTGGATAATTTCGGAGAGTGCACATTCTCAAGAGCTCATACTGCATGGTAACTTGTGGACCAGGGTCGTTTCCATCAGCTATTAATTTTATAATTTCTAACACTGGTTCAAAGGAATTTTCTTTTTGCAAAGACCCTTGTGACTTTTGTGTCTCAGCAATATTCTGCATAACCTCATTCTTATAAACTTCAATATCTAGTCTTGGGACTGGTAAGCTTGAGTCCTCTCTCCAAAATTTTTCACAGAATGAACCATCTACCTTTTTAGGCTTATGTTTAAAGACACTTTGTGATGTGGAATCAAAATCCCTTACTGAATAAAAGCTGTTGGGATCAGTCAGAGCTCTCCTTCCAGGATTCAACAGACTAACAACTTGGGAAATACATCTAGATCTAGCCAAATCATTTTGGAAATGCTCCTGGAGTGAAATGTATGGTAGTTGAATTTCTTCACCTCTCAGTGGGTCAATCTCAATCCTCCTATTTTCCCTAGGAAACACAGGTTCTTCAAATTCTATGGAAGCAGCAACACCCATAAGTCCAATCTCACTCATGTCATTCTCTATGCCAGTTTCCTGTAAATCAGACACAACAAACAACTTCGCAGAACAACTTGTACCAATTTTCCCAACTGCCTTAACAAAGAACTCTTCTACATGTTTTCTAATGTTCAAGTTGTGCTCTGTAGAACCTTCTTTATAGATCATGTTTGCAGACATTTCCCTTTCAAAATTTTCCTGTCCTCTGTTGCTTTCTTCTACTTTTTTACCCTTCACAAGAGTTTTATCTCCATTTTTTGTGTCAATAGTCTCTTTTTGAACCTTTTTTGTGTCAATAGCCTCATCACCTCTACCAATGAAATTAGAAATTTGTTTTGCTCTCAGCACATCCTGATTCACACTGAAAACTTTGTTAGATACAAATCGTAGTTTGACTACATCCATCCGCCACTCTGAGTCATTTTCTGGTACAAGCCTCTCAGCTGCAAGCATTTCATTCTCCTTGGAACCATCATCTGAGAGTATTTTGTCTTGAAATAGGCCACACTGAGTAATAGATGGTTTACTTGGCTGTAAAAAGAAAACATCTTCGCAATCAGATTTCTCAGTCTCTTTTCTGACATTGACCTTTACCTTAATTCTTTACCAGACAAAAAAATTTCACTCATGTCAAAATTGGAAGTGCTTGCAGATTAAAAATTAAATATCGTTATTTTAGACATTAAACATAATATTCATTATTTTTGCGAAACAGGGGCCGAGTGTCACTGTTTACCTTGGTGACGGTGGAAGAGATACATAGTTGTTTTGATTGCTTCATCCAATCAGAATAAGATTGCTGGTGCTCAAGCGTCAGTCACGCTCTTTTACAAAGAAACAGCATCAGAGAAAACTGTCGGACAAACTTTCATCAGTAGAGATTTTAAGATGGCGCAGACCACGTAGGGGAACGGGAAGAGAAGGTCGGCGGTAATGCACTGTTTCTGCAGCCAGTTTCAGGTATATTTCCCCTATTTTGCTTAAATTAGCAATGCTGCAAATGCTGTTGACTTTGTGGAAATTACTTCTCTTCCCAATTCCATAAAAAAAAATTCACATGGTAATGATGATGTGGTGGTATCCCTAGCTCTTGATGCTTCTGGACAAGGATTTTGCTATGCACATGCAAAATCTCACTCAAGACCAATTTGCCAGGAGTAAAAAGTAAATTCATCTTAAATGGTCACAGTTGCAACTGAATTTGACATTTACTCAAAAAAGTTAGGTTTTGAATTCCCGTAACAGGCTAGTTATTGAGGTCAACGGAAAATAAAAAATACAAAAATTGATCCTATAGATGCATGTTTGGTATGTGAGTGGATTTTATTCAGTGGCAAATCAAATCACAAGAGTTACACACGGTCAATTTACAAATGTAGACTTAAAAAAAGAGCCTTCTCCTCTCTTTTGTCGCGAATTAGATAGAAATTCCTCTGCTCAACATCGATATAGATCTACTATTAAAGTACAATTCTCTCGGTAAACATAGGGAAATTGGACGGCTACAGGCAGTAGCCTATTTGTGCAAGTTAGGCTTTCAAATAAAGGGTCGGTCGCTTCTAATCGGTCTTTTTGTTAGATCAAATAGGGCGTTGCGGTTTGAGGTGTTTGAATATGGTCCAGCAAGGCTTGGGCATCCCCAAAAACCAGCACAAAATTCTAACCTGCAATGTTGGGATACCTAATGGGGCTACATAGATCTAGTCGATTAAGCAAATGCCATGAAATTTTGCGCTTGTCTTCCCTCATTTCAAGTTCATTTTCAAATTACCGACTGAATTAATTCAGGAGCAAATCTTTCGGGAGTTCGGTGGAAATGATGCAAATCTGAATGGCCCAATTTGATTTAACACAGTGCTTTGATTGGGTGAAATGTAGTTGTTTTTCAAACATGGCATCCCCACAATTAAGCTCCTCTCCATTTATACGAAAAACGTGTTTTTGTGTTTTCATGCATAGGCTATTGGGCGTAATGGTTTTTGTGGCATTTGTCAAAGACAATGCCACTGTGAGCTCAATAGGGCACTTTGAAAAACATGCATCATAGTTTGTGCAAAACCGAATGAAGAAAACCCAATTAAACTCAAATTTTCTCAGACAAATAAATGTTTTGATAGCACTAAGAAATAAAATTGAAAATGTTGTATTAAAATAAACTGGATTAGGCCATCGACAATAGAAATATTTCTTTTTATTGAAAATAGCTTTACCCACTCATAGCTTCTATTGGCGCAATGATACACATAATCTTTGTCTCTTGGGCTTGTTCATCCCAAAGCATTCGCCCAAGCTTGTTCGTCCATGGGCTTGATCGTCCCACATGATTGCACGCTACTCTAAATTGCATTGTGCATGAATATTTACAGATCAAAATAATTGACCTTCTAGCAAATATTGGGTAATATTTCCTTTTTTTTTTTCAAATCATTAATTCCACACAATGGCTCCCTAGACAAATGCCACACCAGTGCTTTAAACGCTTTGATTCTATAAGCTTTGCTTCCGTTCCAATTCATTTCTATAGGATTATCTTTGTCAACTGATTCCCTTGAATTGTATTGTTTATCATATATATTATACTTCAGCTGAATAAAATGTTTGACTTGTCTTGTTTTATAATTCTTATTGCGTATATTACACCTCAGTCTAAATAATAAACTGTTTTGATTGAGTCTTTTCTCCACGCTTGTTCGAATGTGACACCCCCCCCCCCCCGCCAGTTTCCCTCTGTCCAGGGACGGTGTAAAAGGATCCTTCTTCTGTACAACACATGATATTGTCATAAATAATAAAGTTACAATCTATTCAGCAGCGATATAGTACCTTTCATGGAAGTTCCCTGTTTAGGTCAAATAATTAAGAATGCGCATATGACTGCAAGGTTGCATCAGTGCTTCTTGACAGTATTAAAAATCGCTTCCGTAATTGTAGATTCGGTAGTTGCTTGTAAGAAGTTAGAAAAGAAGTTACAGCAGGGAGAATGACTAGTTGGTTTCATGAGAAACCTTTTCTTATCAATGTTTTGTTATTTACCTTAACTTGAGGGTAGTGCGCGAACATGACATGGCTTGTGAAAACTGCTCTGTCAAAATATATAACTTATCACTTCTGTCGAGGCAGTATTTAGGATTTGGCATTGCAAGGTCCTTTTATCGTAAACACAAATCTTTAGTGATCTTTACAAATTCGCTGAAATGACTTCAAACTGTTATGTATGCATTTCAAGAAGCAATCCTGGGGATAGATTCCTTCCTTCGCTGAAGCAGATAGCGGAAGACAATCATATTTCTTTAGGTCCTTTGTTAAGTCGCGCATGACACTTGGTGAGTTGTTACTGGTTAATTACTCAAGTGGCTGAAACCACTTCGCTCGATGTCCTCTGTAAAAATACAGCTGAATTTCCTAGGTTTTGTAATTGACACCGTTAGAACAGGAATTTGCATTCCATTTAAAAAAGTTGCAAAATTCGCTTGGAAAGAAATGCTCTGCATCTCAAGCTAGGTAAGCGTCAACCTGCCCGCTGATTTAATGCTGTCGGATATTTCTTCTTGTCGTCCTTTGCTGCGGTTTGGCAAACTACACCGGCAGCCTTAACCTGTTACCAAGCAGCCTGGTATTCCTTCCTAACCAGTAAAGATGGACAACCTGGTTAAACCAGAGCGGGGTAGCGGGGGAAATCTCATGTAGAAATGTTACTTTTTTTTTTTAAATTTTCAGTCGGAATTTAAGTTAGTGTAAAACTAGTTTGTTTCGTTTTGCATTAGTTCATTTTTACCGGAATTACCTTACTGTTTACGTAAACAAGATACCTCTGATGTTAAAGACGGACACTAAACGTCTACCAATAGCTAGCAGTTAATAAGCTCACCCGAGGTAAACCATAGTAATCTTGAGTCTGAACTACAAAAAGAAATATAGTACCAAGTTCGTACTAATTATAATGTGCAACAAGAGAATCGTATGCGGGCACCAACACATGGCTGCACTTGCTTTTAGAAATCGATCTATTTTCCAATGACGTTCGTCCTCCGACAGCACAACAAGCAGCCCTAGTCTAAAGCAAACACCTTCAGTAATGACAGGAATATCCTAAAATGTTGAAGTTTCTGCATGACCTAGCAGACAACAACAAAGACTGCGCAGACAACAGCGCTTAAGAATAACCTCTACATTTTCTTGAAAACAGCCAATATAGAAATTACCTGACCCACGTAAGAACTGTTAAATTACGTTCTCATGCCATCGATAAGTGTCAATTTAACAAATTATCCATACACATAGTACTGAAGTGACAATTCCACGCTTTTGTTGTTTAATTATTACTGGATCTACTTAACTACAGTGACAATATTTAAACAAGAGGGCCATGATGGCCCTGTATCGCTCCACTGGCTTATAAATATAAACCACGAAGAAAAGTCTTCTCTATATAAGCCCTTATAAAACTTTGACCTCATGGCTACAGTCTGACTAAATGGGGAATATTGTATTAGAAGAATAACATGCCAAATGTGGGAGTTCTTGGCCTTATGGCTGGTAACAAGATGGTTTCTGAACTTTTCACTCCATAAACCCATGTAAAACTTGTGATCCCTGGTGCAGGGCCAAACTTGATCCTAGAGCTGTAACTTGGGCCCTCTTTGTAACTGTCCACTAAATAATGCTATAATTATATGCAAAATTTGGTAGCCTAAGCCTTATGGCTATGTACACCAAGATTTAAAAGTTTTCCCTATGTAAGCCTATGTAAATCTTGTGAAACCCCCCCCCCCTCCAAGTATGAGGCCAAACTGACCCCAGGACTATACTTTGGGCACTTTTGGTAGACTCCAACTAGATCAAGCTAAATGCCAAATTTGGTAGCTCTAGGCCTTATGGTTTCAGACAAGAAGATATTTAAAGTTTTCTCTATATAAGCCTATGTATAAAACTTGTGACACCTGGGGAAGAGCCAATTTTGACCCCAGGGCTATAATTTCACGACACATGATAGAGGTCTACTACATAAAGCTACACGCCAAATTTGGTAGCCCTATGCCTTATGGTTTCAGACAAGAAGATTTTTAAAGTTTTCTCTATATAAGCCTATGTAAAACTTGTGACCCCTGGGGCAGAGCCAATTTTGACCCCAGGGCTATAATTTCAAGAAACATGATAGAGGTCTACTACATAAAGCTACATGCCAAATTTGGTAGCCCTATGCCTTATGGTTTCAGACAAGAAGATTTTTAAAGTTTTCTCTATATAAGCCTATGTAAAACTTGTGACCCCTGGGGCAGAGCCAATTTTGACCCCAGGGCTATAATTTGAAGAAACCTGATAGAGGTCTACTACATAAAGCTACATGCCAAATTTGGTAGCCCTATGCCTTATGGTTTCAGACAAGAAGATTTTTAAAGATTTCCAATATTTTTCAGTTTTGTTGCCATGGCAACCAGAGTTTTTGAAGGAATCAAATTCTTTCAAGAAATTCTGAAGAGGACCATGTCAGGATCATTTCTGTGAAGTTTCGTGAAAATCGGATGGGTAGTTTCAGAGAAGAAGATGTTTGAAATAAAAGTTAACGGACGGACGGACAGACGACCGGACGGACGGACGGACGCACGACGGACACCGGGCCATGACATAAGCCCGCTGGCCTTCGGCCAGTGGAGCTAAAAATGGTTGAAATCTCTGGAAATATTTTGTTGACATGTTTAAACTCATCTTTCAGAACTTAAAGGCAAAACTAAAATTTTTACATACCTGCTGCTTGCAAATTCAGTAATCCTTTGTTTCATACACAAATATTTTCAATTTAAATGGTTAACCATAAGAAAAAACAGTTGGATTTATATATTACTCGAGATGTTTATGTTCCCCACAGTACACACAAAATGGCTGCCACACATGATGAATTTCATTAGGTTTTTCAAAAATATTTTACTCCAAACAGACTATAAAGATGATTAAAAATATGCATGTCTTTCATATTGAATCAATTGGCAATCAATATTCTAAATTACTCTTTGTCATTTTACCACTTTGAAAGTACCATTATCTACGGCAACTGAATGTCTACACCAACCAGCAAAAGACAACGAGTTGAAGTTTCGACTTCCGTGAAAAATTACATTTGTCAATACAAAGAAGATCATCCAAAATACCACTATTGCGGAAATTTGACAACACGTCATGTACATTTAAAATACTGTGCTTGTCCTGTTTTCTTTTTGTTTCGCCCTTTTCATGGTGTTTTCAAAAGTCATCATGTGCCAAGCTTTACAAGCCCACCAGTTTGCACAATAGGTATACATGTGCATGTAATCAGGTGCAAAGAGAAAAGTATGTACAAAAACACACAAATAACAAAAAGGCAAAATGCAAATTTATGACACACTTTATTATATATATTTGAACAATCATAGGAGCAATACAGACATGTATACAAGTGCTTGTGTAAAACATACGGTATTGTAATTCTTGTTTGTTGATCCCGAAATACGGCTTATCTGGAAACATTCATAGGAAACAGAAGTGTCCGGATAAACAAGACTCGACTGTATACATAGCGTACATTTCTATTCCATAAAATAAATTCATAAATAAATTGTGAAATAAATTTTGGATATTTGTTGTGCAAAAAGTACTAGGCAGCACTTTAAGTTCTACTGGTTTAAACATTGGTGACCAGTAAGTTTCTCCCAGTTAGCTCCCCTGTTCCAAAATTGACCATTTATACATACCTTTACACTGCTCCAGATAAGATCCGTATTCACGTAATTTACGGATTATGATCTCATGTTACGCATCTTTTTTTGCAAAATTCCATACTCGATACTGAACGTTTTTTCCGGGTACGTAAAATATAGGGTACAAATCCATAAAAAATCAAATGGAGCTTACCCTTTCAGACTTGGAGCTTACCCTTTCAGACTAATCATTCGGATATTTTCGAGATTGTGGAGCGATTTCCAATTATTTCCCGTTAAAAAAAAATGTAAAATCGGCTCGGACTGGAATCGGACGATGCATCACGACTTTAGTCAACTTTTGATAGTCAAACGGATAATCGTATTATATACATGTATGTTCCGAATGAATAGTTCCCACTCAGAAAATGTCGGGAAAACACAGAAACTTTTGACTAGTTTCTTTCATTCATCTCCAGGACCAAATAACCCTAACTAAACAGTGAGAATCATTGAAAGGTAAAACCGGAATGGCTGAGACTTAAGCGGGGTTCCCATTTATGCACATATGTGCAATAATTCAAGCTCTAAATTGAATAATCATGCACAAAAAATATGAACTGAAAACTGCATGCACGCACAGGTTTCAGGGCTCCTGCTGTCGATCGCCAGTGGCCAAATTAGAAAAAAAAAAAAGTCTCCAAAACTGAAGCACTGGCGAATTTAAAAATAATTATGATATTAATCTGCTTTTCTAGTGTAAAATTACAGGTTTTGATGAAGTTACATGCTACCCTATTTGACAAATTTATGTCAAATCATGCACAAATATTTTCCAAAAATTAATTAGCATGAAAAAAAGATCGTTGCAAACATCGTCCAAGCATAGACATTTCAAACTGTCTATATAGCTTAAATAATGTTTTTATAGAGTGACTTTACATAAATCTCTATATAAGACAATAAGTGAAAGCTAATTCGTGTCTAGAATTGACAGTGAAATGGAAAATTCTACTAGCCATCAGGTTGAAAGTTGTCCCTCTTAACATAGTCCTGTGAGTATCAGTAAGGAAACGTGAGCATCTTCTTTTTTTTGTGTTCCCAAATATTTCAAAGTTATGCAAAATTGATTTGTGCATGTGTGTAACCAGTGTGGCAAGTGAGAGATCTTTTTCATTTCAAAACAGATTAAAAAAAAAAACAAGTACAGATGTTCTCCCACACAAAACAAGAGGGCCATGATGGCCCTGTATCGCTCCACTGGCTTATAAATATATACCATAAATACTAAACATTTCAATTCTGAGCCAAATGGTTTCAAATTGAAGACTTACAAAGTTTTCTCTGTAAAAGCCCATGTGAAAGTTGAGACCCGCAGGGCAAAGCCATTTTTGATCCCAGAGCTATAATTACTTGAACCCTGGTAGAGGTCCACAAGATAAAGCCACATTTAAAAATGATACAAGTCTATGCTGTATGGTTATAAATAAGGTGATTTTCAAGTTTTGTCCATATGAAGCCTCTGTAAAACATAAGACCCCTGATGCAAGGCTAATTTAAAAAAAAAAAAAAAAAAATCAAAACAGGAAGATTTCTTGTCACTATGTAAGCCCATGTAAAACTTGTGACTCCTGCGGCAGGGCCAATTTTGACCCCAGGGCTAAAATTTTGGCCTGGATTCTGATAAAAGTTTCAACAAAATAGGGTTAGAAGCATGAAATAAATAGAATATTTGTTGTTTTTTTTCTGTGAAAAATTGAAATTAATTTTATCTCGTGAGCATCATCGGTAATATTTTCACTCATGGCTGCACCACTCATGAAAATATTACTGATGATGTTCACTCGATGAAATAAATTTTGATCTTTCACCAATAAAAATAAATATCCTCTATGTCTGTGTGGTAATATGAGACAAAAACTAGAACAAAATTGTGTGTTTACCTTGTCTGTATCTATCTTTAGACTTGAACTGATTGTGTCATATTGATGCAATTGGATGCTTCCATGTAACAATATTTCCTGCACAAGAGAGATACACATCGTACTGACAATTTTGAAACACTTTTTTGAAACTGAAATGAGAAAAAAATACTCCATTATTTCTGCTGAATTTCTAAAAGATACATGTCAACAGATAATGGCATAAAACTGCAATTTGTTATCATTACAAAAGATGAAAACATGAGGGCCATAATGCCTCTTAAGTAAATTGTGGAAGCTGTTTCTGATATTGTAGAAGATAATGTGGGAACCAGCATTTTCTAAATTTCCCACAATGTTTTCAAAGGTCTTTTTTCTCAAGATCATAAAATTAGGTTTGTATGATAAAGGATTAATCACTTCACTGTATGACATGTAAAATCTAATTAACTGCCCATTTACAGAGAGTTTTGACCAGCCTGAATAGCTTAAGTGGCAGAGCGTGAGACTTGTGAACATCAAGCCTATGGTCACTTTAGGGTGTGGGATTGAGCCCCATGGCTGGCCATCTAAAATTAAAAAAAAATAGCCTTTTGGATGAGATGTTAAACTGAGGTGTCATGTAACAGAGCTAAACATTGTGCATATTAAAGAACCAGGCATAACTTAGGATGGGTTCCATCGTGTATCTTGCACTATCCCCTGTAACATAACTAAATGCCATCTGGGGGTATCACCCATTTTGGCAACAGATGGCAATGATAAATAAACGGAAAATAAATCAATATATTTTGCAGGCTTTCTGTAGTAATCATTACCATATTTGGAATACATATCATCCATATACGGTAAATGGAGGTGGAGCCACTAGAATTGACAGTGAATTGGGAAATACAATTTTGGTGGAATGACAAATCTAGATCTAGCTTTCTGAATTAGAAGTCTAGAAGTTTCTGTTGTCCTTATAGGGTTTTTTGTTTGAAATGTGCTCCTTTAATAAGTTATGAAATACAATGTGAAGATATGGTTAGATCTAGTTGAAATGCAGACTTATATCTGCAGGATTTGCCCGAGGCAAATTGGTAAATGGGGGGGCAAATGTTAATATTCACCGCAATCCCGCATTACCGTGCTCTAGATGCAACGCTGTGGCCTCTACAGCATACACAAAATTGTTAAAAACATCTGACCCAGTGACCTACTTTTCAGCCAATATGATACATTTCAAAATCATTCACAAACTCTCACCTTGAGCACTCAAGCTACACAGCATGATCACAAACTCTCACCTTCAGCACTCAAACTACACAGCATGATCACAAACTCTCACTATGAGCACTCAAACTACACAGCATGATCACAAACTCTCACTTTCAGCACTCAAACTACACAGCATGATCACAAACTCTCACAATGAGTACTCAAACTACACAGCATGATCACAAACACTCATCTTGAGCACTCAAACTACACAGCATGATCACAAAGTCTCACTTTCAGCACTTTTACAGTACAGCACTATCACAACTTTTCACCTGAGCACTCAAACTACACAACACAATCACAAACTCTCACCCTGAGCACTCAAACTACACAGCATGATCACAAACTCATCTTCAGCCAGCACTTGAATGGTACAGCATGATTACAAACCCTCACAATAAGCACTCAAACTACACAGCATGATCACACACTCTCACCTTCAGCACTCAAACTACACAGCATGATCACAAACTCTCACAATGAGCACTCAAACTACACAGCATGATCACAAACTCTCATCTTGAGCACTCAAACTACACAGCATCATCACAAACTCTCATCTTGAGCACTCAAACTACACAGCATCATCACAAACTCTCATCTTGAGCACTCAAACTACACAGCATCATCACAAACTCTCATCTTGAGCACTCAAACTACACAGCATCATCACAAACTCTCATCTTGAGCACTCAAACTACACAGCATCATCACAAACTCTCATCTTGAGCACTCAAACTACACAGCATCATCACAAACTCTCACCCTGAGCACTCAAACTACACAACACAATCACAAACTCTCACCTTCAGCACTTGAACAGTACAGCATGATCACAAACTCTCACAATGAGCACTCAAACTACACAACACAATCACAAACTCTCACCCTGAGCACTCAAACTACACAACACAATCACAAACTCCCACCTTCAGCACTTGAACAGTACATCATGCTCACAAACTCTCACCTTGAGCACTCAAACTACACAACACAATCACAAACTCTCAGCCTGAGCACTTAAACTACACAACACAATCACAAACTCTCATCTTGAGCACTCAAACTACACAACACAATCACAAACTTCAGCACTTGAACAGTACAGCATGATCACAAACTCTCACCTTGAGCAATCAAACTACACAGCATGATCAAAAACTCTCACCTTTTGGACTTTGACCCAGCCAAAGTTTACATGCAAATAGGGAAAAAAAGATAAACTGACAATGTATACTATACAATTCTTAGAAGGCTGCCAGTTGAAACTTATAACAGATTGACTATCGTAGCCCTAAATAAATGAATGGACATTCTTAGTCTAACACTACTCAAGATCAAGATTTTGCAATTTCAAAGCTGTTTTAGCAGAATAACAGGCAGAGAAGTTGAAAGGGTAGATGCAATATCAGACTGATTGTTCTCGGCAATCAGATCTCGACTTGCTCTGTCTCTTTAACTCTTTACCACATGACAAAAATTAAGACTGGTCCAAATTGAAAGCATTTGCAATTTTAATATAGTTCAAGAGATCAAATTTGTCTTTGACAGGGCAGAAAACATTGTGGGAAAAGGAGAAAATGCTGGTTACCAGCATTTTTCTTCTTTTCCCATGTTTTCAATAGGCATCTTCCTCAGGGTCGTTAAAACTCAGGATTATGTAGTAAAGGGTTAAGCAGTTAAATCCTAGTTCAACTCTACAAGGGTCAAATGTGGCTCAAAAGATGGGACTTGTCTTTGAAAGAATGGCATAACCTGTGGGAACAAGAAACAAAAATAAATGCTTGGCTGTAGTGGCTTGTTCAATGAAAATTTTAAGATGACAAGAGAACATTTTGGGGTTACCTGCTCTTGTTGTATTGGTTCCCCTTTTGATATATAACAGCCATGCCAAGTTCGAGGTCAATATCTTCAGTTATAGCAGAGATGTGAGAGAGTATCAAAGTTTTCCCAAGACAACAACATGGCTATGACAATACCTACGATTTTCTTCAAAATTGCCAGACTAAAAATGCTTTTTCTCGTATCAGCATTTTCTCCTTATACTTTCTCTCTCAGGGTAATAAAATACTGGATTGTTTGGTGAAGCATAAATGACTGGCTTGTTATATGTACCAAAGGACAAAAATTAAGACTTGTCCAAACTGAAAGCATTTGCAGACAACAAATGTAACTCAAATGGTAGGATTTGTTTCTCACAGGATTGGAAACATTGTGGGAACCGGAGAAAATTTTGGTTACCAGCATTTTCTCGTCTTTCCATTATGTTTGCAAAAGCCTTCTTCCTCTGGGTCATTAAAACATGGTATTGTATGGTTGAGGTTTAAATAAAAATTCTAAATGAAAGTTTGTCGACACAGATCCATGGCTTGACCTCACAGTTGCAATTCCAAATTTTAAGCAGTTTGAAACTTTAGTAGGTGTTTAAATTATGTAAAATTTACACTTGTCATACCTGAAGCACTTTCAAGGATATATTTTTGCTGTAACGTCATGACTAAATCAGGGTATCCTTTTTCAACAGAATGGTAGAACTTTAGGAAGTTAACCTGCAAATCTTGAAGCAAAGAATCCAAGTCTTGAAGCAAAGAATCTAAAACCTGAAGCCAAAAATCTTTCAACAAGTAATCCAAATCTTTAAACAGATTAGCAATCAAAAGTTGAGGTCTTTCTTTCCATGTCACAATTCCCAAAATATCACCATGAACGTCAAGTGTAGGCATCCTAAGTATTAAACAGTCTTTGATAAAACTTAGTTCTGTATAATCTTCAATCTCTTTTCCCCAAAAATATGGCTTTCTTGTTCTTTCTGTCCAAAAAGATTTTTCCCAGCAATGCCGGTGTGGTTCCCCTGAAATAAAAGATTCTGGACTATTATTGGTGAGTATGGGTAAAACCATCACAAAAACATTGTATAATGACTGAAACATAGCCAGTTGGTATTCATTAGAGGTGACTACTCAAATGAAAGTCAACAGCATAGGTTTCAGAGAAGTACATAATAAGTTTCATCCTTTATTTCATAGTTTACTACTCTTATCTATACCTCTACATTATTAAAACTGCTTAATTCTCCTGGTACATAATTTTATATTATGCGTTGTATTTCAATCAAAAAGAACCCTCAATTCATAGCACTATCATGAGTAACTCAACTCTTTACCAACCAAAAAAATTCTACAAATGACCAAACTGAAAGCATGAGCAGACAACATAAATAATGACTCTAATGGTGGACTATTTCTTTGATAAGCCAGAAAATGTAGGAAGAGGAGAAAATGCTGGTTACCAACAATGTTTTGAAATGCCTTTATATATGAGGGTTGTCCAGAAAGTATGTAGACTTTTCGCATAAGTCTACTATTTATCCACAGTTTAATACCAAAATTTGGCAACATATCGGTGGATGTTTCATGGATACATGCTACCAATTTCACTAAAATACAATGGTAGAGTAAAAATTTAAAAACACCACTAACTGCAATCTGGCCCACGACGTAAGACAACTTAGAAAAATCATCTTAAACTTTTTCCATGCAGAGGAATATTATCGGTTTTCCATTGTTTGCATGATCTTTCTTTTATCTATGAAAAATAAAAGTACTGTTGTCTATGTAAGAAAAAATCTGAGTCATTTAGTTTTATTACAGTACACCAAAATCCTCACCTCTGATGAAGGCAAGAGTGCAGAAGTCTGGCAGAAAACACATGTTTGTGGTCTTAGGAAAACACTGCAGACTGTGTTTTCCCTTTCTTTGATAAACAATTTCTACATTTTTGCCTTGTATAACAAGTGTATTGCCTGTTTTAGAAAATGTATACACACCACTTTTGACTGTGTGGACATAGCGACATCAAAGTGATCTTATGTCATGTGCCGGTTAGCAGTCGGTGGTGTTTTGTAATCCTTTGTAATTTTTTACTCAATCATTGTTTTTTGATGAAATTTGTAGCATGTATCATTGATACATCCAATAGTACTGCAACAAATTTTGGTATTAAACTGTTGATAAATAGTCGAATTATGGGAAAAGTCTACATACTTCTTGGACAGCCCTCGTATAGGTCACTAACTGTGGGATAGTTTGATGATTGCTTTCAGCTTTTTTGCAGACAGTCATGTATATGAATCAGATGGCTAGGAACAAAAGTTCTCATCTTATACCTTCTTTGTCCAATAGATTGTGAGACATTCAAGCCGTCTTTACTGTACATCACCAACAAAGTAATTGCTTTTATATTATCAAAACGCTTTACTCAATAGCAAATAAAAGATTCAGCCAATATCAGCAGCTCAATGTGAGAAAAACTTAGCCAATATTGAAAATAAGAGGGCCATAATGGTTCTGAATTGCCCAGCTGAGCCTTTGTACTAATGAGAACATTAATCAGTATTGGGCTGAAAATGTGGCCTCCAGGGCCCATATTCACCAACCATTCTTAAGAACATTCTTGGTCTTATTCTTCAAGATTTTCTAGATTTGAAAGTAACACATCTTCTGGTTTAGCCAACCAGAGGCTGTGTTACTTTCAAATTTAAAAAAATTCTGGAGAATAAGACTAAGAACGTTCTTAAGAAAGGTTGGTGAATATGGGCCCAGGTGTTGACATGGTTTGCCTAGAATTGTCCCAGTGACCTATATTTAAGCTAGACTTAAATCATCTGAGATATTATTAAAACAAACAATTCTGATAAACCATGAGTGTTGGACTGAAAATGTTTCCTCTAGTGCGTAAAGAAATGTTTTTTTTTTTTTTAAATTTGTTCTAGTGACCAACTTTTTTGACTGGATGTGACCAAATTTCATACTTAACAGAGATTATAGTCGAGACAACATACTGATTAACGTTCACGAGTACTGGACTGAAAGTGTGGGCTTTAGAGCATCAACAAAGTGTGGACTTTAGAGCGTAAACAAGTTTTTATTAAGATTTGTCCCAGTGACCTACTCTTTTGATCTGACATAATCCAGTTAACTCTTTACCACACAATCCCGACTTTTAATGACACTGAAAAAGAAAGCTTTTGAAAACATTGTGGGAAAAGGAGAAAATGCTAGTAACCAGCATTTTCTCCTTTTCCCACAATGTTTTCTACCTTTTCAGAATCAAAAAGCAAAATTTCAACCACATTTAAATTGTCGTCTACAAATGCTTTCAATTTGGACGCCTCCAAATTTTTGTCGTTTGGTAATGAGTTAAATCACATTACCGATATCATCAATACAAACATTCCAGTGTTCCCATGCCTTTTTCGGCAAGGGGGTTTCTTAAAACTTGGGGTACACAGTAAAAACAGGTTGATTGTATGGTGTTTAATGCCCTTTTCAACATTATTTCAGTTATATTGTGGCAGCCAGTGCATCTGTCCATGGTTTCCTGGAGTTTCTTTTACCAGTACTATGCACAATATTCTTTCCAAGCCTCTGGCTGCTTTCCCTCATAACCACTGTCGAAACAATGATTAGTGGTGACAGAGGAATGAATCCTGTCGCAAGAACTATCATCAATCCTCGGAAAGAAATTGGACAAGTGGAGATTGAAGCAGTGACTCCTTGTTCTCAAGTTCTGTATGCTACCGACTGACTTACCAGGGCTTGCCAGTAAAAACAGGGGATGCAAGTGTAAGTCCTGAAGCTCAAAGACAATTTACTTTTTTTGGCTAGGCCACTGTGTGTTTTTACATGTAAGACAGAGCATGGTTTACTTTCATCATCAAACCATAGGCAAGAAAATATGTACAGCCAGCTTGATTGAAATGTTTTTTCCCAACCTTCTAACAGAGATTTTCCAGACCTGTATCTTCCTTGTTATCTGCAGCATTAGACATAAACAGCTTTGCTAAGCTGGTGTCTTCCACAGTTCTGTAAGTTTCGACTGGGATGACACTGTTTTACAGTTATTGACAGACAACACAAATGATGTCATTAAAAGTTAGCCACAAAGATTTGTATCTGTGCATCTATAAATAATCCAGAGTGAGAACCAGTCTCCTATTCTCTCTTTAGTATTGACACAAAAGCAGGTACCAGTATCTATTCTAAGACAAAACTGGGATTCCTTGATACACATTTGAAAGTCCTCCAAGAGAAAATATGTTTCATAGAGCAATCTGCACAGATATCAAAAGATAAAAAAGGTGTTTTTGCAAGCATGGTGTCCTGTAGGTGCACTGAGGGTATTTGATTTTTTTAAACCTTTTATGTGTTTTAAATCGATTTGAACATGATTCACATACATATAAGCTATGCTCTGACAAAAAGGGGCCTAATGCATCTACGCCAAGGATCGACCCAGCTCAGCCTGCACAGTCCGCCCAAGCTGACCTGTGCTGAAACTTATCGCTACAGGTCAATTTTCTGTATGTCAAGGGACAATTCTACCTCATGATTCAGTCAGTTGGTAGACAAAATTTATTTTAAAGACCTGTAATTAAGAGATGACTTGATTGGTATCATGCCTTTACAGAGATGTATTAAGCCACCTTTTGCTACAGCACAGCTCATATGTATACAAATGGAAAAAATGACCATATTTCATGGGTATTGGAAAGTAAATGTGGCCTTTGGAGTGAACACAAGGTTTTTGAAAGATTTGACCCGGTGACCTTTTTAATCCAACATGACCATCTGTTCTAAAATATCAAGACAATAATTCTGACAAAGTTTCTTGAGTATTTGACTGAAAATGTGATTGATACCATGTGATCCATCTTTCATCCGTCAAAGGTATCTTCAAGACAAACACCCTGAACAACTTGCAGAAGTATTTGACTAAAGATGTGTTCTATGGACTGTAAACAAGGTTTTTCAAAGATTTGTGACCAACTTTCTGTCCTTTTGTTACCTACTTGTGGATTCATCTGGTATATCATCCAGACAAACATTCTGACCAACTTTCATTAGTACTGGAATGAAAATGGGGCCTCTCGAGTGAATTCAAGGATTTTCAAAGACCCAGTGACCTACTTTTTGAGTCGATATGACCCATTTTCAAACTGGTCCAAGATATCATCAAGACAAACATTCAAGCCAACTTGTATTACTACTGGATTGAAAATGGAGCCTCTAGAGTGTATACAAAGGTTTTCAAAGATTTGACCTGATGGCCTTCTGTTTGACTGAATATGATCCATTTTCAAGACAAACATTCATATGACTTTTCTTGAGTCGTAGACTTGACTGTGGCTTCTAGGGTGTACAGAAGGTGATTTTTAAAGACTTGAACTGGTTACCTAGTCTTTGGCCCGACCTCATTTATTTTCTAAGATGTCCTAGATATTATCCAGAAAAACATGCCGACCAACTGTCACGAGTTTTGGACTGAAAATAGGGCCTCCAGAGTGTACACAAGTTTTCCTAAGATCTGATCTGGTGAACTGCTTTAAAGATCTGAGTGTACCCAAGGTTTTTCAGAGATAGTAGCCTGTGACCAAATTTTTGACCCCACATGACCCATTTTGAAACTAGTCTGAGATATTATGAAGACTATCACTCTGACTAACTTTCATGACTATTGGATACGAAATGTGGCCTCTAGTATGCGTACAAAGTTTTGACAAAGTGACCTAGCTTTTGACCAGATCAGACCCATTTTCTAACATGTCCGAGATATAACAGGCATTCATGATAGTTTTAAATGCGCACTTTTCAGTGCATAAATTTTTTTAATGGTATCTACAACAACAAATTACTGGCGCTTCACTTTCACTGATCTGTGCAAGAAAACAATTAAAAATGAGGCATTCTAAAGAAAAATTCACTACATCTAGGGAACAAAGGAGATGGAAGAACATAAAAACTGTTAATAAACATAGTTTTACCTCAGTAGAAAGTGAGAAAGTTGGGGAGTTGCACTATTTCAGATACGAATATTTTGGATACTTTGGATAAGTCTAGTTCCTGAAAGATTGGTCTTTCTAGCAGTGTTTCTGCAGTGAATATTAGCATGTATGAATATGATAACACATACTTATAGAATAAGGCTGTCAGCTGTTTCAGTTTGCAATATTATGGCGCAGTATGAGTAACAATTTTGAATGAAAATTCACTGTTTCTATGCAATTTCAATTTCAATATCTCTGTCCACAGAAGGTCCTCTTTTTTTCACAGAGAGTGACTTATATGGAAATGTCTTTATGCTATAAGTTTCATGGAAATTGAATATACAGTTTTCTTAAAATATTGTGAGGGACAATCATCTTTTCACTTTTGGGCTCAATCTATCTTACTTCATTATTAGCCAAGAATGCAGTTTAGTTCTTTTAATTGTGTTGTAGTCCATTTTGTTTTTGTCATTAGTTATACATGTAGCACAGGGTCGCTTTAGAAAAGGCTTTGTGTGTCACAGCTCTTGAAAAAGTTGATTTTGTATAAGTCAACAATAGGTGCAATATTTTTTCGGCCTGAAATGTTTGAGATGCTAGCATCTTAAGATCCAGATATTAAACCAACTAACTGGTGAATCATGTTTTGTACTGTTTCTTTTTTTTTCACCCTTATTCACATTATTTTCCAAAACAAAGAAAATATGTAAAACATTGAATGTCAGCAAAAAATTTATTGCAATTGTCCTTAACAAAACAAACATCACGAGTATTGGACAAAAAAGAGGCCTCTAGTGTGTACACAAGTTTTTTCCAACACATCATTCTAGTGATCTACAATTTGATTTGATTTAACCAGTTTTCTACCTTATCCCATCTACCATAAAGACAAAAATTCTGACTACACTACATTAGTATTGGACTAAAATCATGGCATCTAGTGTGTACACTAGGTTTTTTAAAAGATTTGGCAGTGTGACCTAGTTTTTGACCCAAGATGACCAATTTTTTTTTAAATTTATCTGAGATTTCATCAAGATATACATTCTGACTAACTTTCATGAGTATTGCACAAAAAGTGTGGCTTCTAGAATGTACATAGGGTTTTTACAAGATTTGACCCAGTGGCCTACTTTTTTACCCCATTTAACCTATTTTCAAATGCACTTGTGATATTATAAACAAAAACATTCTGACCAACTTTCATGAGTATTGGGGCACCCAGGTAGCTCAGTGGTTAGCTTATTTGACTTGTGACCTGGTGGTTGTGAGTTCAATACCCGGTTGAGGCAAACTTTCTTTTCGGCGATTTTTTGTCTCTCACCTCTAATGCATGTGAGAAAAGTAGTCAGTGGCTTTGGAAAGAAAGTTGTGTCAGTACTGGAGTGAGAAAGCCAGGAAACACAATTCATGGATGTGTCAATGACCGCCAAGAAATGACCCGAGGCGTTAAACTCCAATACAAACAAACAAATTTCATGAGTATTGGACTAAATATGTGTCTTCTAGAGTGTAGACAAGAGTTTTCAAAGATTTGACCTGGTGACCTAGTTTTTGACCTGATGTGACCCATGATCAGACAGGCCAGAACCAATCTCTATAAATCTGTTTTTTTTTTTCACTATCCTGACAAAGCCAACTGTTAAAACATTGTGAAAGGAAATAATGCTGGAAACCCGAATTTTGTCTTTTTTAATAATCACGACAACGTTTTCTTCCCTTTTAAAGACAAATTCTAATGTTTTAACCCTTTACCATACAAATCCCGAGTTTTATTGACCCTGAAGAAATAAACTATTATAAACATTGAGGGAGAAGGAAAAACGCCAACATTTTCTCCTTTACCTACAATGTTTTCTACCCATCCAATGTCCATTTTCAAGTTTTTGTCACAATTAATTATTAACATCTGCAAATACTTCAATTTGGAAAAGTCTTAAATTTTGTAGTGTTGCAAAGAGTTAAACATTTATCACTGGAAATTTCATTTTTACTCCCCAGTTTCAAGTTGCTTTGGAGAATGACTACCAACTTACCTGACACCATTTCCCTGAAAGGTCTGGGACAGATAGAAGGTATTCGTAGGGTTGATTTGTTCACTGCAACCCAAAGTGGCACTACAACAGCATGTTTGACCATATATGGTCTTTCTACAGCCATCACTCCAAATATATCAAGTGCACATCTGAAATCCCACACAGAGCATTAGATGACATACCAATAAACAGGCTATCTTTAGACATATCAAAAAAAATCTGTGAAGGAAGGGAAAATGTATTTCTTGAACAGTAAGAAAATACATGTATTTAGGTGGAAAAGGACTTTGAAATTATCCATTGCTTGCTAAGATCAATAGCTCTGTTTTAGCTTTGTTTTCATTTTTGAGTATCTTAATGGACATTCTTTCATTGTGCATCTATATCTAAGGCCAACATGACTAGTAATGTATCTTAACTCTCTACCACACAATCCAGACTTTTAACGACCTTGAGGAAGAAAGCTTTACAGAAAGCTGCTGGTAACCAATATTTTCTCCTTTTCCCACAATGTTTTCTAACCTTCCCACTGCAAATTTCAATTTTTGATTCATGTTTATTTTATCTTCTGCAAATGCTTCCAATTTGGACCAGTCTAAATATTTGATGCTTGGTATAAAGTTAACCCTTTACCAAATGACAAAATTTTAGACAAGTCCAAATTGAAAGCACTTGCAGACGACAAAATAAATGTGACTCGACACTTGAAATTTGTTCTAGGAAGAGTAGAAAACATAGTGGGAAAAGGAGAAAATGCTGGTTATCAGCATTTTCTCTTTTTCCCACAATGTTTTAAAACGGCTTCTTTCTGGGGGTCGTTAAAAGTCAGGATTGTGTGGTAATGAGTTAAGAGGATATAGTTAATAGAGTAACAGGTTAAAGCCCCAATAAAGTCCAAAATTAGAATTTTTTTATGCTTGAAAAAAGGCACGAATCTGTTAGATTTACTCTTATTTTGTCGCCAAGGGGATAGGGGCGTTCATTGCAGCATCGGTTGATGTCACAGAACCATACAAAAAATCCTTTTTTTTTTTTTATCAATTCTCCCAAGTGACGTTGCCACGCACTATTCGGAATCATTCTGGTGTCCTATTTGTAGACACCATGTGACCGATGACGTATTACACAGACGATGTGCTTTCTCTCCTTAGAAAACGCTGCGAAACTTCGGTAAATCTTTAATTTTCGTTAAATTACCTTCGCTCATCGTATCTAATTTATTTGTATGCATTTGATTAGTAAATCGGAGTTGTGTTATATTTATTTCGATCATGATATGCCTATTTCTTCTTGTCAAGAGTCGTCCAAACATCGAATAACATCTCGGCCTATAACACTTTCGGCCTATTACAATTTCGACTAGTAAGAAATTCGGCGCATACAAAATCAAATGTCTACACAGGGTATAAAGGTTTGTAATATAAGCCATGGAGAATAAGTCAAACAAAATGTGGACGGTTTATAATGAAGATCAGACTTAACATTATGTGCGATCTGATCTTGATCTTCGTAGGTAATGAAAAAGTTAAGAACTTTGTGGGGTTTTTTTTGGTCTGTAATTACTAGCAAATTTTGACCTGAGTTTAGCTTCAGGTGGTGGACGTTTTATATCAAAGGTCAGACCTCTTACTAGGTGCAATCTGATCTCGATCGATGCTGTCAACAAAGGATATTTCTCAACTTTCAAGAGTTTAGTTAAACACATTGCTTATAGTTATTTTTACTGCTAGTTTTTGAAGACAGAGTTGATGTTACTTCATCAGTCAAGTTATTGCATGCAGATGAACCATACTTTTCAAAATTATAGATACATATTCCAAAGCTGATAAATACATGTATTTCAAGTTGTTGGAGTGCAAGACAATTGAAGACAAAAGTAGAAGTTTACTAGTACTCAAGTAATATTTATCTACCACATTGTGATTAAGAAAAATATTTTTTATGTCATTTTTTACTGATCTCTTTTCTTTCCAATCTAAAAACTGTGTATCTTTTTAGGGTGTGACACAGAGAGACCAAGATGTTTGTTAACCGACAAATAGATATCCCAGTCTGGTGTTATTATATCTCTGCTGTACGACGATTTTTTTTTCACATATTTTAGCACAGTCCATGTCAACAGGTATTTGAATGATATTTAGATCTACATCTACTACACATTAATGTTAGAACTTTGAAGTCTATTATATTTTAAGCTTAGAAAGGATCAGCTGCTGAAGGGATGATTGATCAAATACAACTTTTTTACACCCTTGCCATAAATTTTTGAAAGGAACAATTGTTTGCTACAAGCAACTGCTCCTTTCTCACATTTCTCCATTTAGTTTTTTTTTTTTTTGTGAATATTCCCAAGTTGTCGGTTGTTTAATGCCATTTTCAACATTATTTCAGTTTTATCATGGCAGCCAGTGCACCTGTCCATGCTTATCAAGAGTTCCTGTTTCCAGTACTTTGCATAATATCCCACTGGCTGCTTTTCCTCGTAATCATTGTCAATACACTGATTAGCATTGAGAGGGGAATGTATCCTGTTGCAATGACTATCATCAATCCTGGGAAAGAAATTGGCTGAGCTAGGGATTTGAAGCAGCAATCCCCCAATCTCAAGTCCTTTATGCGACTAGCTGCACCACTAGGGCTCTGCAGCAGTATTTCGTAAAAGTAATGTACTCTTGAGAGAGAAAAAGGCATGCCTTGGGGCTAAAACAAATTAAAGTCCAACTTTTAGTAAGTAAGCAAAAAAGGTACACTCAAAAGCTGCTTTGTATTAAGCCAGCACCAAAGAGACTCTCAAATTGTGTGGTTTTTTTTTTACCTTGAAAAAGCAGGCTTTTGAAACATAATGAAAAAAGGTGAAAAGCAACATTTTCTATTTCCAAAAGTGATTTTACCTTTTTAGACAAGTTCCATCATTTGAGCCACATTCCATTTGTTGTCCACAAATGCTTTCAATTTGGACAAGTTAGAAATTTTATCAGCTTGAAAAGAATTAGTATAAAGGTGGCCACAAGGGCAGGGTTTACTGTATAAAGAAATGAACATATCTTGTAAAATAGTTCTAGAGATACAATCTGAGACTAGTAGATTAAAAATACATGTGTTTTTCAATCTAAATTTACTTGATTGATTGAATGGTGTTTAATGCGGCATTCAACATTATATCAGTCATTTCATTGCGTCAGTTTGCTTGTTCATGTATACCCTGGGTTTAAATGGTGCAAGGCTATGGCTCTGTAGTGTCATGCCCAAGAACACTCTTATGAAAAACCCATTGCTTCCAGTGAGGCTCAAAGCTCGGACCTCCAGGTTATGAGTGCTACACTTTACCACTGAGCCAGGGAGACCTTATATAAATTTGTATTTCAGACTCAAAATGCGAATGCAGTCTCAATGGCAGTGTAAGATACAAGGACATAGTTGTTAAATGGCCTCTTTAGGATTTCATTTAACTTTACCAAAAAACAAAATTTTGGACTAGTCCAAATTCAAAGTATTTGCAGCCAAAAATTTAACTGTGGCTCAAATGATGGAATTTGTTTATATTAGGGTAGAAAACATAGCATGGAATCAAGAAAATGCTGATTACCTGCATTTTCTCCTTTTCTCACAATGTTTTCAAAACACCTGGAGATGCATTAAGCCCCCTTTTGCCCGAGCATGCCCATACATACTTTGCATTATTTAACTCTTTACCAAATGACAAAATTTTAGACTGAACCAAATTGAAAGCATTAATTTTGCAGACGACAAATTAAGTGTTGCTAAATTGATGATTTCTCTTTTTGATAGGGTAGTAAACATTGTGGGAAAAGGAGAAAATGCTGGTTACCAGCATTTTCTCCTTTTCCCACAATGTTTTCAAAAGCCTTTTCTTTCAGGGTTGTTAAAAGTCGGGAATGTGTGGTAAAGAGTTAAAAAGAAATTTATGTTCTTGTCATTTCAGTGTCTCATTTTGGACAGAGTGACGTGACATTTGAACAGTGTGGACAGGGAAAAAATCGCTCTCAGTTTATAGACAAATATGGACAATATTAGTGCATCTACTAACTTAACAATATACCAGTAACATCGGAATGGACTTCTGCAGTGATTGGTGATCGTAATTTTAGAATTTTGGATCAAAATTGTGGATTTTGGAGGTTTCTTTTGGAACAATTTGAGAGTAAAATTCAAAATAAGAACTCTACCTATACATATACCTATACACATCATCTACAGACAATAAAGCTAGAAAACAAGTTTGGACAGATACAGTTACGAGCTATTGCTTTCTGAGTGCTGGAATAGATAATGGGTATAAGATGACTGATTTTGCTCATGAGCTATGCTCTGTAATAAGGGGGTTTAATGTATCTGTGAAAAGTATCTACCCAAGTCAGCCTGTGCGGACTGCACAGGCTGAATATTGGACAATTTTCTGTATGTAATAGGACCATTCCACCTCATGATTCAGTCAGTTGTTAGAAAAAAATGAACTCTGTGGATCCATGATCATGTTATGACTTGCTAGGTATCATGCATCACAGAGGTGCCTTAAGCCCCTTTTGCCATAGCCTGGTTCATGTTACTATACACAGGTATTTACTTATGAACAGGACAAAGCCCAGGTAGCTCAGTCAAGGATAGGAGAACAGGGGGTCAGTGGTTTGATTCCTGGCTTATCCAATTTCTTAGAATTGATGATATTCATTGAGACAGGTGGGAAAGCAGCCAGTGGCTTGGAAATATTACTGTGTGAGGTACTTTAAAAAGGGTTTTTGTCGGTTTAACCCTTTACTAAACAATCTTGAGTTTTCACGACCCTAGAGATGAAGACTTTTGAAAACATTGTTAAAATTCTCTGGTTACCAGCATTTTTTTTTCATTTTCCCATAATATTTTCTACCCTTTCAAAAGCAAATTTCAATACCTGAGTCCCATTTATCATCTGCAAATACTTTCAAGTCTAAAATTTTGTTGTTTGTCAAGAGTTAAAAACTATGTGCAGAAATGGGTTAACCGTCTACCAGATGACAGACTTTGGACAAGTCCAAATTGGAAGTGTTTTTTGACAACTACTGTAATTCAGTGTGGCGGAAAGGATTAGATTTGTCATTGAAATGGTAGAAATCATTGAGGGAATAGAAGAAAATGCAGGTTACCAACATTTTCTCCTTCACCCATGAAGTTTCTAAAGCTATCTCCTGGGGGTCATTAAAAGACAAGATTGTTTGCTAAAGGACCATTGTATACTTGATTTAAAAGCTTGAAAATATGTAGATAGTGAAAACAATTGCAGTTTGCTCAAATGTACTTTTTATTGGTCTCGAACTTTGTAAGATATGGTTTTGTTTTAAAATTCATAAACATGAATTAAAACTGTAACCCTTTCCCAAAAGACAAAATTTTATGCTAGTCCATATTGAAAGCATTTGCAGTTGACAAAATAATTGTGACTCTAAAATTAAGATTCTTTTTCGGAAGGGGAGAAAACACTGTGGGAAAAGGAGAAAATGCTGGTTACCAGCATTTTCTCCTTTTCCTACAATGTTTTCAAAGGGCTTCTCTCTCAGGGCTGTTAAAAACTGTGAGTGTGTGGTAAAGGCTTAAACTGGAAATAGAGTTTAGTATCTTTCAATAATTTTCCTTTTAGTAATAAAAAACAATGGTCACTAAAATACCACACTCAACTCTTTACCACACAAACCCTGGTTTTAATGACCCTGAACAAGAGGGCTTTTAAAAACATTGTGGGAAAAGGAGAAAATGCTGGTAACCAGCATTTTCTCCTTTTCCCACAATGTTTTCTATCCTTCCCAAAACAAATTTCAATTTTTCAATCATATTTATTTTGTCGTCTGCAAGTGCTTTCAATTTGGACCAGTCTAAAATTTTGTCGTTTGGTAAAGAGTTAATCATATTGGTAATCTTAATTCAATATTCTTCATGACTGTTGTAAAAACTTAATACTGGCTATCTGTATCTTGGGCAAAAATACTGTTCACGTAAAACTTTCCATCATAGAGCACCTAAGGTAGGAAGAGAAACACAAACAAGTAAATGTATTTGACTGATATATGTCACAATGCAATAAATCTGTTTTCAACAGTATTTCAACTGTATAGCAGTAGCTGTACACTTACTCATGTTCACTTGGTCAATAACTGATATCCCTTTACCACACAATCCCGACTTTTAACGACCCTGAGAAAGAAGCCTTTTGAAAACATTGTGAGAAAAGGAGGAAATGCTGGTAACCAGCATTTTCTCCTTTTCCCACCATGTTTTCTACCCTTCCCAAAACAAATTTCAATTTTTCAGTCACATTTATTTTGTCGTCTGCAACTGCTTTCAATTTGGACCAGTCTAAAATTTTGTTGTTTGGTAAAGAGATATTACTGGCAATAAAGCTGGGGGAGGTTACTTTTTGTAGGAAACTACCTACCAAGCTCCAGCTACAGTTGAATTTTGAACACATGTTTTACAAATCATATCAACCAAAAGGCCATGGTTGGCTTGCAAGCATCTTCACGTCCTTCTTTATTAACCCTTAACCACACAATTCCGGGTTTAAACGAACCTATGGAAGATGCCTTCTGAAAACATTCCGAAAAAAGGAGAAAATGCTCGTTACCAGCATTTTCTCCTTTTCCCACTGTGTTTTCTACCCTACCAGGAACAAATTTAAATTTTGAGTCACATTTTTCTTGTCGTCTGCAATTATGCTTTCAATTTGGACCAATCTAAAATATTGCTGTGTGGTAAAGAGTTAAGAGTCATTGCAACAGGATTTGATCCTCTCAAACTCCTGAACATGATTTGGGTTTGCTCATGGGGGAAACAGCCAGTGAATTTTAGAGAATTTGCTGAGAATTACTAGTATATGAAATATAGGTAAAAGGCGCATTATTAAATTTAAACCTTTTTCAAACAATCCAAGTTTTAACAACTCTTAGTAAGACAGCCTCTCCAAATACTGTGGGATAAAGAGAAAATTTTGGTACAATATAGCCTGTAGAAAAAGCAGAAAATGTTGGTAGCCTGCATTTTTTCTTTTTCCCCACACTGTTTTCTACCTTTCCAGAGAGACATTTATTGTGTTGAGTTACATGTACTTTTTCATCTGCAAATAGTTTCAATTTAGATGAGACTAAAATGTTCTTCTCTTGTATAGATTGGGTGTTTTATTTGTTGGAGCATTTTGCACCACTTTGAACATTATTTCAGATATTTATTCATGTCGGTGTGACAACTCATTACTGTCTTTTCTGTATTTCACCAGCACAAAGCTGGGGCTCTGCAATGTCTCGCCTAAGGACATTCCTTAACCCTTAAAGCCCTGGATTGATTGATTCTATGGTGTTTAATGCCATTTTCAACATTATTTCAGTTATAGCGTGGCGGCCTGTGCACCTATCCATGCTTTCCTAGCGTTTCTTTTAGCAGTGCTTTGCACAGTATTCTTTCCAAGCCACTGGCTGCTTTTCCCACATAGCCATTGTCAAAACAATGGTCAGCGGTGAGAGAGGAATGAATCCTGTTGCAATGACTATCATCAATCAGCGGAAAGAAATTTGCCGAGCTGGGAATCGAACCAGCGACCTCCAGTTCTCAAGTCCCTTACGCTACAGACTGAGCTACAGGGTGCGGCTTAAAGCCCTGGAACCAACTTAAGTTGTTTTTGCAGACAAAAGTTGTTTTTGCAGACAGTGTAGATAAAGATCAGACTGCACATAACATGTAGTCTGATTTAAGATCTATACTTTCTGCTACTATGAAACAAGTTTTGTCAAAATAAAGCAAGACGGCTACCATTTTCTTACTTTCCAAGCAGGTGCGCAACCCTTTACCAGTTGGTAAAATTTTAGTTCAATTGTTCAAATTGGAAACAATTGCAGATGAAAAATTGGACGTAGTAGCTCAAATGAAAAGATTTGCTTCAAGAAGAATAGTAAACATTATGGGAAAAGGAAAAAAATACTGGTAACCAGCAATTCTGCTATTTCCATAATGTTTCAAATCATTTTTCTTTGTTAAAATGATTAAATAGTGCTTTACATAATGACTTGGATGTTTTGGTTAACCCTTTACCACACAATCCCAACTTTTAAAGACCCTGGGAAAGAAGCCTTTTGAAAACATTGTGGGAAAAGGAGAAAATGCTGGTAACCAGCATTTTCTCCTTTTCCCACAATGTTTTCTACCTTTCCCAAAACAAATTTCAGTTTTTGAGTCACATTTATTTTGTCGTCTGCAAATGCTTTCATTTTGGAAATGTCCAAAATATTGTTGTTTGGTAAAGAGTTAAGGGTTGAGGGCAAGCAATAGCTTCTAACATTGCTCTGTATGTATGAATATATTTTTTTATTTTTTGTCCACAAATTCTTCTTGTAGGACTATTGTGATGTACATGTATTTAAAATAATAAAATAATATTACACTATATTGCCTTGATTGTTGCATGAAACATATCTGTCTTTGTAATAGCTGTGATCTGAACCAGCCAGTTTTATTTCGTAGTACTGAAGGCCAGCTTTTCACATGCTACATATTCTTCAGCAACACCACAGAATCTGCTTTGGAAATCTGATTATTCTGCTGTATATCTGAAAAATTAAAAAAAGATGTATTCTCTTCTTTAATTTATCTCAATCTGAAACTGTAAAAAAAAAAAAAGACAGCAGAATAGTAATAGGTGTAGGTTTACTCCAACTTCATTCCATTTGATAACAGAATTGATTGCAGCATTTGTCCAGCATGTGGTTGAACTTAAATAATGTTGAAAACTGTACATGTATGAAGTCATAACTGTACAAATACAGCTTTTAACAAACCTGTTTCGAAACAGCATTGGTAATTACTTATCAATTGTAGGGAAGAATCATGTGATCCATCTTCCACGATGTTACTTTTCCATATGGATCAAAATTGACTGCTGCTGCATTTCCAACCTTTTACTAATTTTCTTCAAATGTTCTTTACTCAAGTATGGCATATGTCTCAAAGCCCGAATAGTAGCAAAAAGTACACAAAAAGTAGGTCAGCAGTTGCTATGCTGCTCTATCTTTTGTTAACTTTTTACTTGATTTCAATTTTTTTTTTTTGCCATTGACTTACACTTGGATTGACTGTACAACAACAGATTGTCATCTTTCCAACAATTTCGTACTTTCAAAAGGTATGACTTAAATCAAAATGCATTTTAACACCCACTTTGTTTACTTTTGGTGGCTGCTGGGCCTTTAAACAGTAGCACATACAATCATGGGTATGGGCTATACATCAAACAAATGAATGTAGTTTTTAGCCTTTCAATTTCTGACAATCATTCTGTTTACATGTATGATACATGTAAATTCTAGAACAGTGTAATGCAGTATCTTTTACTCAATAATCAGCACTTTTGCAAATGAAGCCCAGTTTGATTGACTGAGTGATACATACGTGTAGCTTTCAACATTATATCAGTCATACCATTTTGACAGATCATTTATTCATATATTTCCTGAGTTTTAACAATATCTGAAGTAACTTGCCCATGGACATCCCAACGAAACCCAGTGAGAATTGAATCTGAGTCATGGATTACTTATATTATGCATTTACCACTGAGACATGAAGTAATCCTTGAGCCCTTTACAGCTGTTCAGTTGAATAAAACTTGTGGCATTACTAGTATCACAAGGGTCAGCTCAAGTAATATAGGAGAACTGTGAAGCCCTAAGTGACAAAACAAAATTCAGTCGTATAAGCACAGTAGTAGCTTAATCAGCTGTCTACCGGTATTTTGTCCAACAGCATATTTTCAAGAATTCTGCTCCATTTTCATCCTGGCCTATAATAAGGGTTTCATTCAAGATCTAGCAAAATGAGACAGCAAAAACTTCTTGCAGTATACCAGTAATCTTGAATCTACACTGCTTCTTTAAAGGTATAGCCCATGCGGTGGGTTGAGGTGAATCTCTGAAACTGCAATACATGTACATTGTTTTGAATTTTCATTACTTTACCAGTCATATAAATTTTGCGAATTTGGCTATTGAAAATAAAATTTGTTTTATCTGATTAAGACATATGTACCTGAAAAGTGGTTGCCAAATTCTGAATCTACTGGGATGGAATCACAATCATAACAGAGTCAGAAACCAAGGCTCATCTGCATCTGCACAGTCAGTATAATTCATTATGTGTATCATCATGTAGGAGGATCCATTCACATTGGCCAGAGATGTGTAAAGTAATTATCTCCATACTCTGGAATATCATTTACATATCATTTAACATTCTGTGTTAGATATTTAATGGTGTTTTACTCCGCTTTCAACAGTATTTCAGTCATATCATGGCAGCATCACACAAATTCATGTATTTCCTGGGATTCACCAGTACTAGGCTAGGGCTCTGAAGTGTCTTGCCCAAAGACACTCCCATGAAAAAACCAGCAGATCGAACCCCAGACCTAATAATGTGCAAATTCATCTTTTACTCAAACAACAAAAATTTAGACTTGTCCAAATTGAAAGCATTTGCAGACAACAATTTCATATGGGCCAAACAATAGAATATGTCTTTGATAGGGGAGAAAATATTGTGGGAAAAGGAGAAAATGCTGGTTACCAACATTTTCTCCTTTTCCTACAGTATTTTCAAAAGGCTTATTTCTCAGGGTCGCAAAAACTCGGGATTGTGTAGTAAAGGGTTAACATACAATCCAGTGCTGTAATGACCCAGAGGCATAAACCTTTTCAGAACATTGTAGGAAAAGGAGAAAATGCTGCTGGTAACTAGTATTTACCTTTAATTCAACAATTGTTTCTCCTGTTTCAAATACAAATCATGTAGACCCAATACAAGCTATGTCGTCTGCAAATGGCTTCAATCTAGACTAGTCTAAAATTTTGTCATCTGCTAAAAACAAAACACCAAGATTCCATTGATATGTGCACTGACCAGATTAGGGAAAGATAATTGGTTTCTACGTTCAAATTTGTGTCAAGAAATTCAGCCATTTTTTTTTTTTTTAAATGGTGCAGATTTAATTCAACACATTGAGTTTCAATTGCATTTCCAAAGTGTTACACACACACACACACACCAAATACTTAGCCTTGTCCAACACTAAGGCATTTGCGGAAAAACAAATATTTCTCAAACAATGAAATTTGTCTGTGATACAAGAAAAATATTGTGAAAATAGGAGAAAATGTCGGCTACCAACTTTTTCTCATATTTCCACCGTGTTTTCAAAAGCATTTTTTCGATATCTAAAAACTAGGGATTGCTAGGTAAATGGCCAATCTCCAAATAAATATGCGTCGCGTATATCCAAGGTTCAGACTACATTCATGCACATTTAATCATTATCTGCATTCTCTGCAAAGAAAATGGGTCAATTGGGTGCTGCGCAAAAATGAAAGATCACTTTCATATCACAGGTGAACGGCGATTGACATTATAATTCATGTATTACACACTAAGTAATAGTAAATTAGTGTGTAATATATGAATTATACTGTCGCTCGCCGTTCACCTGTGTTTCATCTTACTTGCCGATATTCATTAATCAGAAAGTGCTTACGTATCCTGTTCCAACAGTAAATGGGGAAATCAATACAGATATATATCGATAAATCTGTTTTTAACACAATAAATATAAGATGAACGTAAGGCGACTTACCGATTCAAGAATGCGAACTGAAATCTGCATCTGTTTTCAGACAGTTCTCACATTCTGTATATTTACACGGAGCTTCTTGTTCAAAACAAAAGAAACAAATCCTAAAACAGACGCCTGTTTGTTCTTTCTGTGTCGCTCTTTGGCAAATTCGGTAAACGAACTTGGTTTTCTGTCGAATACGATTCTCACACCGTCACACCGTCCTCCATTTTGTTTTTCGTTTACCTTAGCTCCAAGGTATCACGTGGTGCACCTACGTCATCGTTGTTGATGTAAACAAAAGTTAGAGATACCTGGTAGTATTTCTTGTAGTTCTGAAAGTAATTCTTCTGCCAGCGAATCGAACTTTGACCAATCGCACATTAAAAGAGTGTCATCGTTATATTAATTTACATAGTTTTAAATGGTATGATTAAAATTTAACTTCATTTTTTACCCCGCATTGTTTACATTTGGACTTTATTGGGACTTTAACTCTTTACCAAACGACAAAATTTCAGACTTATCCAAATTGAAAGCATTCGCAGATGACAAAACAAGAGGGCCATGATGGCCCTGGAGTCGCTCACCTGAGCCTTTTGACCAAGCACAACCAATTTCCAACGTCTTATGAGATATATGTATTACCAAACAATAAAATTTTAAACTCATCAGTCTGAACCTTCTGCATAAAACAAATAATATGTGGATCAAGCTATGGGACTGGTCTCTCAAAGGGGTAGAAAACATTGTGAAAAAGGGAAAAAATGCTGGATACCAGCATCTTCTCATTTTCAAGGAGTGTTTTCAAAAGGCTTCTTTCTGAGAGTCATTCATACACTAGGTTTTTCTAAGATTTCACCTAGTGACCTAGTTTTTTAGCCAACATAACACATTTTCAAACTGGTCCAAGATATCATTAGGACAAACATTCTTACCAAATTTCAAGAGTATTGGACTGAAAATGTGGCCTCTACAGCGTACACAAGGTTTTTCTAAGATTTGACCTAGTGACCTAGATTTTGACCCAACATGACCTATTTTCAAACTCATCCAAGATATTACCAAAGCAAACATTCTGAGCAACTTTCAAGAGTATTAGACAGAAAATGTGGCTTCTGGAGCATATACAAGGTTTTTCTAAGATTTGACCTAGTGACCTAGTTTTTCACCCGTCATGACCCATTTTCAAACTAGTCAGAGATATTATCAAGGAAAACATTCTGACCAACTTTCAAGAGTACTGGACAGAAAATATGGCCTCTAGAGCATACACAATGTTTTTCTTGGATTTGACCTGGTGACCTAGTTTTTGACCCAACATGGCACATTTTTGTACTATTTCAAGATATAATCAAGACAAACATTCTGACCATTTTTCAAGAGTATTGGACTGAAAATGTGGCCTCTATAGTGTACAAAAGGTTTTTCTAAGATTTGACCTAGTGACCTAGTTTTTGACCCCAACCTACCCAATTTCGAACTTGTCCGAGATTTTATCAAGACAAACATTCTGACCAAATTTCACAAGTATCTGACTGAAAATGTGGCCTCTACAGCACACACAAGGTTTTTCTAAGATTTGACCTACTGACCTAGTTTTTGACCCCACATGACCCAATTTTGAACTCGTCCGAGATTTTATCAAGACAAACATTCGGACCAAATTTCACAAGTATCTGACTGAAAATGTGGCATCTAGAGCGTACACAAGGTTTTTCTAAGATTTGACCTAGTAACCTAGTTTTTGACCCCACATGACCCAATTTCAAACTCGTCCGAGATTTTATCATGACAAACATTCTCACAAAGTTTCATGAGGATCGGACTGATAATGTGGCCTCTAGAGCATACACAAGGTTTTTCTAAGATTTGACCTAGTAACCTAGTTCTTGACCCCACATGACCCAATTTCGAACTCATCCGAGATTTTATCAAGACAAACATTCGGACCAAATTTCACAAGTATCTGACTGAAAATGTGGCATCTAGAGCATACACAAGGTTTTTCTAAGATTTGACCTAGTGACCTAGTTTTTGACCCCACATGACCCAATTTCAAACTCGTCCGAGATTTTATCAAGACAAACATTCTGACCAAGTTTCATGAGGATCGGACTGAAAATGTGGCCTCTAGAGCGTACACAAGGTTTTTCTAAGATTTGACCTAGTGACCTAGTTTTTGATCCCACATAACCCAATTTCGAACTCAACCGAGATTTTATCCAGACAAAAAATCTGACCAAGTTTCATGAGGATCAGACTGAAAATGTGGCCTCTAGAGCGTACACAAGGTTTTTCTAAGATTTGACCTAGTGACCTAGTTTTTGACCCCACATGACCCAATTTCGAACTCGTCCAAGATTTTATCAAGACAAACATTCTGACTAAATTTCATGAGGATCGGACTGAAAATGTGGTCTCTAGAGCGTACACAAGGTTTTTCTAAGATTTGACCTAGTGACCTAGTTTTTGACCCCACATGACCCAATTTCGAACTTGTCTGAGATTTTATCAAGACAAACATTCTGACCAAGTTTCATGAGGATCGGACTGAAAATGTGGCCTCTAGAGCGTACACAAGGTTTTTCTAAGATTTGACCTAGTGACCTAGTTTTTGACCCCACATGACCCAATTCCGAACTCGTCCGAGATTTTATCGAGACAAACATTCTGACCAAGTTTCATGAGGATTGAACTGAAAATGTGGCCTCTAGAGCGTACACAAGGTAAAAAGTTGACGACGGATGACGCACGACGCACGACAGACACAGCATGATCACAATAGCTCACCATGAGCACTTCGTGCTCAGGTGAGCTAAAAACAATTCATGAGTTTTGGAGTGAAAATGTGTGCACAGGTTCTGTCCAAGATTTGTCCCAATGACCTACATTTTGACCTAATGAGCCCAATTTTGAAACATGTCTGAGATATCATCAAGAAAAACATTCTAACCAATTTTCATGAGCATTGGATTGAATAAGTGGCCTCCAAAAAGTACCACTATGGTTTTTCCAAGGTCTGTCCAAGTGACCTACTTTTTTACTTGAAATGACCTATTTCCAAACTTATTCAAGATATCCTCAAGCAAAGACATTCTGACCAATTTTCATTTGCATTGGATTGAAGATCTGAGTCTCCAGAAAGGAGACGAGAATTTTCCAAGATTTGTCACAGTGACCTACTTTTTGACGTTAATGTGACTAAATTCTGAACTTGTCTGAGATATCACCAAGACAAACATCCTGACTAAGTTTCAATTTCATGCATATCAGACAAATTGTGGCCTCTTAGAGCATACACAAGGTTGAAGTTGATGACATATGATAAGGCACAGCGTGTCTGATTACCTAAGCTCAGATGAGCTACAAAGTCAAAAAAGATAACAATAACTACGAATTCAAGGCCAAAATATCTCTACATAGCAGTGTAAATGAAAGATCACATTACACAATTCATACTGTCTGATCTTACTCTAACATGTCTGTACATAAGCAACTATTATTTTAATACTAACTCTATAAGAAGTATAAATGCCTAAAATCAGAAGATTCTACAGAAATATTTTAGAACAGAAGAAGACAAGAGGGCCATGATGGCCCTGGAGTCGCTCACCTGAGCCTTTTGACCAGGCACAACCAATTTCCAACATCTTGTGAGATATATTACCAAACAATAAAATTTTAAACTCATCAGTCTGAACCTTCTGCATAAAACAAATAATATGTGGATCAAGCTATGGGATTGGTCTCTCAAAGGGGTAGAAAACATTGTGAAAAAAGGAAAAAATGCTGGATACCAGCATTTTCTCATTTTCAAACAGTGTTTTCAAAAGGCTTCTTTCTGAGAGTCATTCGTACACTAGGTTTTTCTAAGATTTGACCTAGTGACCTAGTTTTTCAGCCAACATAACACATTTTCAAACTGGTCCAAGATATCATCAGGACAAACATTCTTACCAAATTTCAAGAGTATTGGACTGAAAATGTGGCCTCTACAGCGTACACAAGGTTTTTCTAAGATCTGACCTAGTGACCTAGATTTTGACCCAACATAACCCATTTTCAAACTCATCCAAGATATTACCAAGGCAAACATTCTGAGCAACTTTAAAAGAGTATTGAACAAAAAATGTGGCCACAACAGCGTACACATGGTTTTTCTAAGATTTGACCAGGTGACCTAGTTTTTGACCCGACACAACTCATTTTCAAATTCTACTGAGATATCATCGAGACAAACATTCTGACCAACTTTCAAGAGTATTAGACAGAAAATGTGGCTTCTGGAGCTTACACAAGGTTTTTCTAAGATTTGACCTAGTGACCTAGTTTTTCACCCGTCATGACCCATTTTCAGTCTAGTCAGAGATATTATCAAGGCAAACATTCTGACCAACTTTCAAGAGTACTGGACAGAAAATATGGCCTCTAGAGCATACACAACGTTTTTCTTAGATTTGACCTGGTGACCTAGTTTTTTACCCAACATGGCACATTTTCGTACTATTTAAAGATATAATCAAGACAAACATTCTGACCATTTTTCAAGAGTATTGGACTGAAAATGTGGCCTCTATAGTGTACAAAAGGTTTTTCTAAGATTTAACCTAGTGACCTAGTTTTTGACCCCACATGACCCAATTTCAAACTTGTCCGAGATTTTATCAAGACAAACATTCTGACCAAATTTCACAAGTATCTGACTGAAAATGTGGCCTCTAGAGCATACACAAGGTTTTTCTAAGATTTGACCTAGTGACCTAGTTTTTGACCCCATATGACCCAATTTCGAACTCGTCTGAGATTTTATCAAGACAAACATTCTGACCAAGTTTCATGAGGATCGGACTGAAAATGTGGCCTCCAGAGTGTACACAAGGTTTTTCTAAGATTTGACGTAGTGACCTAGTTTTTGACCCCACATGACCCAATTTCGAACTCCTGCAAGATTTTATCAAGACAAACATTCTGACCAAATTTCACAAGCATCTGACTGAAAATGTGGCCTCTAGAGCGTACACAAGGTTTTTCGAAGATTTGACCTAGTGACCTAGTTTTTGACCCCACATGACCCAATTTCGAACTCGTCCGAGATTTTATCAAGACAAACATTCTGACCAAATTTCACAAGTATCTGGCTGAAAATGTGGCCTCTATAGCGTACACAAGGTTTTTCCAAGATTTGACCTAGTGACCTAGTTTTTAACCCCACGTGACCTAATTTCGAACTCATCCGAGATTTCAACAAGACAAACATTCTGATCAAGTGTCATGAAGATCGGACTGAAAATGTGGCCTCTAGAGCGTACACAAGGTTTTTCTAAGATTTGACCTAGTGACCTAGTTTTTGACCTCACATGACCCAATTTCGAACTCGTGCGAGATTTTATCAAGACAAACATTCTGACCAAATTTCACAAGCATCTGACTGCAAATGTGGCCTCTAAAGCGTACACAAGGTTTTTCAAAGATTTGACCTAGTGACCTAGTTTTTGACCCCACATGACCCAATTTCGAACTCGTCCGGGATTTTATCAAGACAAACATTCTGACCAAATTTCACAAGCATCTGGCTGAAAATGTGGCCTCTAGAGCGTACACAAGGTTTTTCTAAGATTTGACCTAGTGACCTAGTTTTTTGACCCCACGTGACCCAATTTCGAACTCGTCCGAGATTTCATCAAGACAAACATTCTGATCAAGTTTCATGAAGATCGGACTGAAAATGTGGCCTCTAGAGCGTACACAAGGTTTTTCTAAGATTTGACCTAGTGACCTAGTTTTTGACCCCACATGACCCAATTTCGAACTCGTCCGAGATTTTATCAAGAAAAACATTCTGACCAAGTTTCATGAAGATGGGACTGAAAATGTGGCCTCTAGAGCGTACACAAGGTAAAAAGTTGACGACGGACGACGCACGACGGACGACGGACACAGCACGATCACAATAGCTCACCATGAGCATTTCGTGCTCAGGTGAGCTAATAAATGTGGCTCAAAAATTGAAATTTGTTTTTGGAAGTGTGGAAAACATTGTGAGAAAAGGAGAAAATGCCGGGTACCAGCATTTTCTCCTTTCCCACAATGTTTTCAAAGGCTTCTTTCTCAGGCTCATTAAAACCTGGGATTGTGTGGTAAAGGGTCAACCATCATTGATCCTCTGTAAAATTTGACACGTTTTACATTACTTATAAGAGTGTCAAGTCAAAATGAACCTACCTACAATATTAACCCTTTACCACACAATGTCGCCTGTTAACGACCCCGAGAAAGAAACCTTTAGAGAACATTGTTGGAAAAGGAGAAAATGCTGGTAACCAGAATTTTCTCCTTTTTCCACAATGTTTTCTACCCTATCAAAGAAAAATTGCATCATCTGAGTCACACTGAAATTGTCGTCTGCTTTTAATTTGGACAAGACTAAATTTTGTCGTCTGGTAAAAGGTTAAACAATCCCCATTCTCAATTAGTCCTCAATATTGTGTTTATGCTTATGTGAACTCTCAACCCTTTTCCATACAATCCAGACTGTTATCAACCCTGAAAAAGAAGCTTTTTGAAAACATTGTGGCACAAGAAGAAAGTAACAAGCAATTTCTCTTTTTTCTAGATGTTTTCATTGTCTGCATGTATCAAACCTGCATTTATGCTGATTCATTCATATTTTCTTGCATTCAAAGCTATTCAGTCAGAAAATGAAATTCAAATGATACCTCCTCTCATCACTCTTCTCAGAGAATGTTCTGTTTATTTTCACCTCTGGGGCAATACAAACACATACTGCTCTTTTCCTAGTGGCTGTGTACATTTCTAGAGCTAGCTTAAAGTCTGTAACCATCATGGTTCTGTAGTGTAACTCATTGTTAAATGTCAGTTCCCCCAGCGATACTGAAGAAGAGAAAAGGATCATATGTTAACTTAACCATAGCTTGATACAAATTTTGTATTTACCATGCACCTAAATTCAGGGTCCCCGCTGGGCCTTGTATTTGGCACCATTTGCGAAAGAAATTATAGTTGGGGAAAGCAAATAGCACACCAGGTATTTACGAACCATTCTTAAGACTATTCTTAGGCTAATTGTCCAAGATTCTCTGAATAGGAAAGTAACACAACTTTTGATTGGCTATAACATTTGGCTTAGCCAATCAGAACCTGTATTACTTTCAAATGTAGAAAATCTTGGAGAATAAGACTGAGAATGTTCTTAAGAATGGTTGGTGAATACCGACCCAGGCCCTATCACTTTGGGGTGCCAGACATTTTCATGCTGGTTTTCCATTGTGCTGCTGATGATTAGTGACCGACAGTAAAATTGGTAACTAGTCTCTAGGTTGATAATGATAAAGTGTTACATGTTGATTGTCAGAGGTGTTAATTAACACGTATTAATTTTTATAACATATGTACATAGGGACCCGTTTTACTACGGTAGTTACGCAAAATATTTTCGTAAGATTTTACATAACTCTAAAGAAAATGCGTAAGTGCGTTTTACTAAAAAGGTTCGTAACTGATTCAAGTGTAAGTTTTTGTGTAACTTTACGAACAAAAAAACCTGCCTTAACTTTTATGTAAGTGTTGCCGATATCAGCGGGGTTTGAACTAGTTAGAATAATTAAGCAAGAAACAATTGGAATAAAAATATGGATTGGCAAAGTACACAATTCAGTTGAATTACACCATCCTGGATGACATCTCAATCTAAATAAGGCAAACAGGTATCACTCATCACAGAGAGATGCATTAGGCCCCCTTTTGCCAGAGCATGCCTCAAATCTAACAGCCCTGCCCCCTCCCTTTGACAGGCACCTAAGTTGTATTTAAATAAAGTTTGCTTAAACCTTTACAACACAATCCAGAGTTTTTGAAAAGATTGTGGGAAAAAGGAGGAAATACTGGTAATTTCTTGAACAAATCTCCTCATTTTTGGTCACATTTATTTGTTGTCTGCAAATACTTTCAGTTTTAACGGGCTTTAAATATGTTGTTTGGTAAAAGGTTACTTCAAATTCCTTTAAATATTTTAGTATCCCCACTGAAGCTACAAACCTTTTCTGTAACCTCATAACATCAAAACTGAAAACAAGATCTGTTTGACATGTACCTTAAGTCTTGGTAGGTACAGTAACCTTTTATCACACAATCCCATAGAAGGCCTTTGAAAACATTGTCTGAAAAGGACAAAATGCTGGTAATCCGCATTTTCTCATTTTCAGCCAAGACATATAGCCTTTCAATGGCAACTCAGAACATTGGAGCATCCAATATTTACTTCTATCAATTTGGACAGGTATAAATTTACAAAAAGTTAGGCATACCTATACTTCCTAGTTCAGAAAGTTCTCCATTTCCAATTAGCTGTGATACTGCCACTTTTCTAGACAATTGTTTGCCATAAGCCAGTTTTAGATTCTCTTCTGTTACCATACTACTTGGCAGCAGTTCTGGCCCAGTGACCAAGCATTGTTCTGTTCGATTGTAGAGTTCCATAGATGTTTTATGTGGATTGGGATTGGAATTTCCAGTATGCTGTATTTCAGTTTTTCTGGGTTGCTGAAAGTGTAAACAAACAAGCAAAAGGTCAGTAATGGCCCTATATTGCTCACCTGATAGATTGTGTGCAAATTAAATGTTATCTACTATGTGTTCTGCTTTTCTCATCAGCTTAGTAGAACAGTTTAACTCGTTATCAAACAACAAAATTTTTGACTGGACCAAACTGAAAGCATTTGCAGATGACAAATTAGATATACCGTAGCTTATGTAACAATTTTTGCCTTGAATAGTAAAGAAAACATTGTTGTAAAACTAGAAAATGCTTGTCACCATCATTTCCTCCTTTTCCAACACTATTTTTGAAAAGCCTTCACTTTCGGCATCGTTAAAAGTCAGAACTAGGACTGTGAGGTAAAGGGTTAGGTAATTTTGTATCAAACCACCTTCTATGCCAGAGAAGCTGTTTCAGGGTGTTTGAGTATTAACCCTTTATCAGACAAAAAAAATGTAGACTTGTCCAAATTCAAAGCATTTGCAGACGACAATTTAAATGAGAGTCAAATGATGGAACTTGTCTTTCATAGGGTAGAAAACACTGAGGGAAAAGGAAATGATGGAGTTGTAGTTTAACTCCATAGCACACAATCCACCCGCACAATTTTTTTCTACCTTGTCAAAGTCAATTTCCATCAGATGAGCCTAATTAAATCTGTTGACTGCAAATGTTTTCAATTTAGACAAGTCTTAAATTGCATCGTGAGGGAAAGAGTTTAAGAATTTTCTATTTTGCCTCGAGCATGATGGGGGGCATCTTGTTTGCGCAACATTAATGCAGAGTCACCATAAGCCCGTTTTCGCAACTGCTTTGCAATCGATTTACAACCACCTGCAACACATTTTTAGCAGTGCTGGACAACCACTCCATGGTGTCTTAGGAGCTGTTGCAGTCATTGCAGAGTTGCAGAAGGTCAAAAAGAATTGAATATATTTAACACTCTGAAGTAACAACTGCAGGCGATCACAACATTTGCATTTGGTTGCACTGACAGTCATATGAGTGTTGAACAACAAATTACTAACCCTTGCACCACATGACACACAAGCTTGCATGATTTATGCCTAGATTACATATGCCACAGGTGCCACATGATCTATTTATCTGCCATTTTCTGTGTGATTTTTCAGGCACCGCAAAGGGTTAGGCCTTTGTCTTTACACTGTATAGTTAAATCTCAGAATTGTGTACCTATGGCCACTAAGACAGGTTTTATTGTACCCAAAATTTTTATCCTTAACCCTTTACCAAAAACTCCAGAGTTTTAGTGACCCTGAAGAAAAAAAGGCTTTTAAAAACAATGCTGGTTACCAGCATTTTCTCCTTATCCCACAATCTTTTCAATGCTATAAAAGACAATTTTGTGATTTGACTAACATTTATTGTGACATTCGCAAAATGCTTTCTATTCGAACAAGGCTTAAATTTTGTCGTATGGAAAAGAGTTATAATATTCTTCCTAATCTCAGCCAAATGTTATCTTTTCACATTTAATGTGTAGTGTTATTTATCAACAGATTTCTTTCATTCATGCAGAATATTTTTAACTCTTTACCAAACAATCCTGAGTTTTATCCACTCTGTAGTTGATTGAACGGTGTTTTACGCCACTTTCAACATTATTTCAGTCATATCACTGCGATAGCTCACATGATTATTTTTGCATTTCCTGGGTTTCACCACTAATAAGCTAGGGCTCTGAAATGTCTTGCTCAAGGACACTCCCACGAAAAATCAAATGAATCCAGTGAGGCTGGAACCCACGGTCTCCAGGTCACGAGTCCTACATTCCTACACTTTACCACTGAGCCACCCATGACCCCTCCACCTTGTAGAAGAAGGTCATAAAAAACATTGTGAGAAAAAGAAAAAAATGCTGGTCACCAGGGATTTCTGCTCTATCAAAGACCAATCATAGCCCTTGAACCATGTTAAAATGGTCATCCGCAAATACTTTTAACTAGATGGCGTAAAATTTTTACCATGTGGTACGGAATTAAGTATGTGAATCTTATTAAAGATCAGACAACATTTGCAGTTCTGCACAATGATCACTCTTGCTATGGGCAAAAGTCAGTGCATTTGTAGTGTTGATCAAGATCAGACTAAATAGACCTAATGCAAACAAGTCTTAAATTTACAAGGCCCAATATTTACAGAACTATTCTCACTAAAACATTCTTGACATTGTGCATGTAAATGTAAATCATAATGCCTTGGTCTACCGATACCTGTAGTTACTGGAGAACCTGTTCAGGAGTTTAACTGTTGAGTGAACATGACTATTGAATTTAAAACCAACTGTATGGTACTTTAAACAAGAAGGCCATGATGGCCCTGTATGAGGCCATGATGGCCCTGTAATCGCTCCACTGCCTTTTACATTGATGTATCATGCACTTAACTGGCACTGACTGAGACATTAATCAAAAGAAGTCTGTATGGCAATAAACTTTCATAGAAAAAATAGCCCAGCCCCTCCCCCCTCATTACCTTTTTCAAAGGCAAAGATTATGTCAGTGAATACAAGCAGGTCTAATCACAGTGGTGCTTCTAGGATTTTCTTAAGTGGGGCCCTGGAGCCCCCTCACTTCCTAAAAAGGGGCCCTCACTACCCAAAAAGGGGCCCTCAAATTTATCTTTTCGTCAGTGGCTTGTTTGTTTTCCATCGACAAAGTAACTATAGGACTGGCATTATTTTACAACCCTTTCAGACGCCTGTTTTGTTTTTAACATTACTCATTTTGTTAATTTTTGTTGAAGTTTTAAAACCAATGAGAGAAACGAATTAAAGCAAATGCAAAACAACTTTATATCTGTGAATGTCCTATACCTCTTCAACAAGTGTTCCAATTCTAGCATTGTAAGACAAGGTGGCCTAATCCCCACCCTACCGCCCCCTTCTTATTTGTACGTTGTTCAATATTTGCATTTCATAAAATCCGCCAAATTTTTCCCTCATAATAGGAGGGATATTCTTAGCGCCCAAGTATTGTTTTATACATATGTTTGTGTAGATTTACTGCTTAAAGTCATTATTCAACCTGAACAGGTAGTCTAAAGAGCCTCCGATCGGACAATGTGAAACTGACATTTTGTTGTGTCATGGATTTTCGCGTTTTTTTTTTTTTTTCTTGCGGTCTATTTTTTATGTCAGGTAATTTTTGGGTGGATTTTTCGGCATAATTTTACATAAATTTGCCAATAATGGTACGCAGGTAACTTCAAAACCTGTCATTTTACTCTAGATAAGCGGATTTACATCACTGTAACTTTTTTTTTTAATTAATGACAGGCCAGCTCGTTCAGCTGTGATAACAGCGACGCGTGCGTCCTTCACGCTTGATTCATACTGTTTTATTTCGGAGTTTAGATCTTTGAATAATCATTTATAGGCAACGATACTTCTTTTGCATCCTTTTATTTTATTCGGACACAAATGTTATATAAAAAGAGAGTAGCTAATCTTTTCTGACACGATGATCAATGTTGATTCATCCGCCGTTGCTAGGCGATTACAAGATTCTTTTTTTTTTCAGACTCTTTACATTTAATTGAGTAGAGCCGAGAACCATTTTACAATTATCGTAAATTCCCAGAAAATTCATAGATAGCCGTCGAATGAATTTTCAGTGTGATATTACCGCTGTTTACGACAAAAAGGATTACTTTATTTGTATATTCGCATGTATGATTTATTTCATTTGCATAAATAACCTTCCACAATTCCCCTTTTTCTAGTTTTTACTCGCATATTGAAAGTAAATATACGGGAATTTCAAACCTGTTACGAAATCAATGAATGAATGTTCGGCTACCAAGCGGAATCAATTTTCTAACCAGTCGCTGCCGTCGACACAGGTCTCACGGAAAAAATGGAGGCTGCACTGCACTAATAAAATTTATCACACTGCGCGCAACAAACAGCGAAAATTGCGGGACTATCCTTAAGTTTGCGGCACATAGGCCGCAGAGGCATGACATTTTTGCGCCCCGACGTTAATTTTCGCGGGATTCCCGCAATCCCGCATCCTAGAAGCATCTCTGTAATCATGTTTCATTCATACCATATTTCAATGAACTCTAACAAATAGTGCTTTGACAAGAGGATTCCCAAATCTTAGAAGTAGAAGACATTTTTTCAACAGCATGAATGATAAAGTTCTGGGGTAAAAAATGAATGATAGAAAGCTTATTTGTACTGAATATTAAAATCATTTGGGCATAACTGTTAACATCAAAATAAATCATTCTCATTGAAAATGGAACATTTTCTTTCCAAAAAACTTACAGGTACATGTACAACACCAATCACATACTAACGCATTTTGATAATAAAGAGAAGTAAATGGTAACAAACTAAATATCTGTTATAACAGAGTATTTTCCCTTAATCAATCAGTACATACGCATAAGTCATAGTTATGCACTAAAAGGGACAATCTTGGGAGATATATGAAGCAACATTCCAAAATTGGTAGCCCTTGGCCTTACAGTAAGGATCAAAAGGATATTTGAAGTTTTCACTATGTAAGCCCATGTGAAACTTGTGACCTCTGGAGTGGGGCCAATTTTGACACCAGGGCTATAATTGGAATAGTATTAGAAGGGGTCCAATAGATGAAGCTATGTATGTAAAATTTCATAGACTTACGCTTTAAGATTTAGGAAAAAGAGGGTTTATATAAGTCCATGTAAAACTTGTGACACCTGGGGCAGGACCTATTTTTGGGTAGAGGTCTATTAGATGAAGCTACATGCTAAATTTGCTTGCCCTGGGCCTTATGGCTTCAGAAAAGAAGATTTTAAAAGGTTTTCAATATTATTCAGTTTTGTTGCTATGGCAACCAGAGTTTTTACTGGAATCAAATTCTTTGAAAAAATTCTGAAGATGGCCATGGCAGGTTTAGGAAAAAGAAGATTTTTAAGTGCTCACTGTATAAACCCATGTAAAACTTTTAAACCCCCGAGTAGAGCAAATTTTGACCCCAGCGCTATAACTTGAAGAATTTTGGTAGAGGTCTGTTAGATGAAGCTACATGCTAAATTTAGTTTAGGAAAAAGAAGATTTATACAAGTTTTCACCATACAAGACAATGTAGAACTTGTGGCCCCTGGGGCAGAGCCATTTTTGACCCCAGGGCTATAAATTGAATTTTGTTAGAGGTCTACAAGATGAAGCTACATGACCTAGGCAAGTAGTGTTTCAGACATGAAGGTTTTAAAAGATGTTTAGTATCTTTCAGTTTTGTTGTGATGGCAACCAGAGGAGTTTTATTGAAATCAAATTCTTTGAACATATTCTAAAGAGGGCCATGGCAGGATCATTTCTGTAAAGTTTCATTAAAATTGGATAAGTAGTTTCGGAGATGTTGGAAATAAAAATTAATGAATGGATGGACACGTGCACGCACAGATGGACACACGATGGACATCGGGCCACGACATAAGCTTGCTGGCCTTTGAAGCTAAAGATATCTTTGAGCCTCAACCTTACACACCAAAAAGGCATTAAAATATGTACCATACAAAATCTATTTATCACATAATCTCCCTTGTTTTCGGTGTGATATACCCATTGAGAATTTTCTTATCTCTCACAAGGAAGTTTGGTATCATTCACAATTGTGTGACTCCATTTTGTATGTATTTCATAGAAGTGAATGGGTTTTAAATGAATATTACTGCATAAACATCTATAGATGGTTTTGCACCTTCCGACCCATAATTTGTGAATTATCATTATGCTTTTGAGATCAAAATTTATTAAACCTTTCAAGGAAAAAATGTTATTAAGCTTGCCAAAGGCTTGCATTATAACATTTTTCCTAGACTTCCTTAACAAGAGGGCCATGATGGCCCTGTATCGCTCCGCTGGCTTATAAATATAAACCATGAAGAGAAGTCTTCACTATATAAGCCCTTATAAAACTTTGACCCCAGGGCTACAGTCGGACTAAATGGGGAATATGTGTATTAAAAGAATAACATGCCAAATTTGGGAGTTCTTGGCCTTATGGCTAGTAACAAGACGGTTTCTGAACTTTTCACTCCATAAACCCTTGTAAAACTTGTGACCCCTGGTGCAGGGCCAAACTTGATCCTAGGGCTGTAACTTGGGCCCTCTTTGTAGTTGTCCACTAGATAATGCTATAATTATGCAAAATTTGGTAGCCTAAGCCTTATGGCTATGTACACCAGGATTTAAAAGTTTTTCCTATGTAAGCCTATGTAAATCTTGTGAACCCCCCCCCCACCAGCATGAGGCCAAATTGACCCTAGGACTATAATTTGGGCACTTTTGGTAGACCCCAACTAGATCAAGCTAAATGCAAAATTTGGTAGCTCTAGGCCTTATGGCTAGGTACAGGTAGATTTTTGAAGTTTTCTCTATATAAGCCTATGTAAAACTTGTGACCCCTGGGGCACAGCCAATTTTGACCCCAGGGCTATAATTTCAAGAAACATGATAGAGGTCTACTACATAAAGCTACATGCCAAATTTGGTAGCCCTATGCCTTATGGTTTCAGACAAGAAGATTTTTAAAGTTTTCTCTATATAAGCCTATGTAAAACTTGTGACCCCTGGGGCAGAGCCAATTTTGACCCCAGGGCTATAATTTGGAGAGACATGATAGAGGTCTACTACATAAAGCTACATGCCAAATTTGGTAGCCCTATGCCTTATGGTTTCAGACAAGAAGATTTTTAAAGATTTCCAATATTTTTCAGTTTTGTTGCCATGGCAACCAGAGTTTTTGAAAGAATCAAATTCTTTCAAGAAATTCTGAAGAGGACCATGGCAGGATCATTTCTGTGAAGTTTCATGAAAATTGGATGGGTAGTTTCTGAGAAGAAGACGTTTGAAATAAAAGTTAACGCATGGACGGACGGACGCACGCACGACGGACACCGGGCCATGACATTAGCCCGCTGGCCTTTGGCCAGTGGAGCTAATAAAATTCAAATGCCACCTCATGTCAGATCCAACATATCTCAAACTGCCCCAAATCTTATGGGGGTTTTCTCAATAGCTTATGATGCTTTATCAAAGGCAAAATACTTAACTCACTCACAGTGACATTAAATTTTGACTTAACCCTTTCCCAAACAAGCCCTGGTTTTCATGTGTCTGCAGTACAAGTCTTTTGAAAACACCGTGGGAAAAGGAGAAATTGCTCGTAACGAGCAATTTCTCCTTTTCCCACAGTGTTTTCTACCCTTTTTGAGAACTTCCTGCCATTTTCATCAAATTTAAAATTTAAAATTATCAAAAACAAAATACTTAATACTAAATACTTAACTCACTCACAGTGACATTAAATTTTGACTTAACCCTTTCCCAAACAAGTCTTAGTTTTCACGTGTCTGCAGTACAAGTCTTTTGAAAACATTGTGGGAAAAGTGCTCGTAACGAGCCATTTCTCCTTTTTCCACAGTGTTTTCTACCCTTTTTGAGAACTTCCTGCCATTTTCATCAAATTTAAAATTGTCGTCTGCAAACTCTTTCAATTTGGACCAGTCCAAAATTTGTCGTTTAGGAAAGGGTTAAGTCATTCAAAGGCCCACCACTTCAACTTACCAATATATAGTGATGCGCTTGGTTTGCAATGATTCGTGGTACGTCACAAACAATGTTAACCATTTTTCCAACATCTAATTGGTTGACAAAATATGATTGTGTCTCCTTGAATCTTTTTTCACCTGAAGAAAACTATTCAACCTATAGGAAGTACAGAAAGTATACAAAATAAATCATGCTTTCTTATGTCCCTACAGACAACTTTTGAAAACACTGTAGAAACAGAAAAAACAAGAGGGCCATGATGGCCCTGTATTGCTCCACTGGCTTATAAATATAAACCATAAATACTAAACATTTCAATTCTGAGCCAAATGGTTTCAAAATGAAGACTTACAAATTTTTCTCTGTAAAAGCCTATGTGAAAGTTGAGACCCGCAGGGCAAAGCCATTTTTGATCCCAGAGCTATAATTACTTGAACCCTGTTAGAGGTCCACAAGATAAAGCCACATGCCAAAATAATACAAGTCTATGCTGTATGGTTATAAATAAGGTGATTTTCAAGTTTTGTCCATATGAAGCCTCTGTAAACCATAAGACCTCTGATGCAAGGCTAATTTAAAACAAGAGGGCCATGATGGTCCTGTATCGCTCCACTGGTTTATATATATAAACCATAAAAACTAAAAATTTCAATTCTGAGCCAAATGGTTTCAAAATGAAGACGTACAAAGTTTTCTCTGTAAAAGCCCATGTGAAAGTTGAGACCCGCAAGGCAAAGCCATTTTTGATCCCAGAGCTATAATTACTTGAACCCTGGTAGAGGTCCACAAGATAAAGCCACATGCCAAAATAATACAAGTCTATGCTGTATGGTTGTAAATAAGGAGATTTTCAAGTTTTGTCCATATGAAGCCTCTGTAAAACGTAAGACCCCTGATGCAAGGCTAATTTAAAAAAAAATATATATCAAAACTGGACGATTTCTTAAGTTGTCACTATGTAAGCCCATGTAAAACTTGTGACCCTGTGGCAGGCCCGATTTTGACCCCAGGGCTAAAATTTTGGCCTGCTTGGTAGAGGCCCACTGGATATAGCAACATGCGAAATTTGGTACCTCTAGGCCTTATGGCTAGGTACAGGAAGATTTTTAAAGTTTTCTCTATATAAGCCTATGTAAAACTTGTTACCCCTGGCGCAGAGTCAATTTTGACCCCAGGGCTATAACTTGAAGAAACTTGATAGAGGTCTACTACATAAAGCTACATGCCAAATTTGGTAGCCCTATGCCTTATGGTTTCAGACAAGAAGATTTTTAAAGATTTCCAATATTTTTCAGTTTTGTTGCCATGGCAACCAGAGTTTTTGAAAGAATCAAATTCTTTCAAGAAATTCTAAAGAGGACCATGGCAGGATCATTTCTGTGAAGTTTCATGAAAATTGGATGGGTAGTTTCAGAGAAGAAGATGTTTGAAATAAAAGTTAACGCACAGACGGACGGACGCACGCACGCACGGACGCACGACGGACAGCGGGCCATGACATAAGCCCGCTGGCCTTCGGCCAGTGGAGCTAAAAAAAAAAATCAAAACAGGAAGATTTCTTAAGTTGTCACTATGTAAGCCCATGTAAAACTTGTGACCCCTGCGGCGGGGCCAATTTTGACCCCAGGGCTAAAATTTTGCCCCACTTCGTAGAGGCCCACTAGATATAGCTACATGCAAAATTTGGTAGCTCTAGGCCTTATGGCTAGGTACAGGAAGATTTTTGAAGTTTTCTCTCTATAAGCCTATGTAAAACTTGTGACCCCTGGGGCAGAGCCAATTTTGACCCCAGGGCTATAATTTGAAGAAACTTGATAGAGGTCTACTACATAAAGCTACATGCCAAATTTGGTAGCCCTATGCCTTATGGTTTCAGACAAGAAGATTTTTAAAGGTTTCCAATATTTTTCAGTTTTGTTGCCATGGCAACCAGAGTTTTTGAAGGAATCAAATCCTTTCAAGAAATTCTGAAGAGGACCATGGCAGGATCATTTCTGTGAAGTTTCATGAAAATTGGATGGGTAGTTTCAGAGAAGATGTTTGAAATAAAAGTTAACGCACGGACGGACGCACGCAAGCACGCACGCACACACGCACGCACGGACGGACTGACGGACGGACGCACGACGGACACCGGGCCATGACATAAGCCCGCTGGCCTTCGGCCAGTGGAGCTAATTATACTAATACGGGAAGTTCTTTTTACCAGAGTTTTTCATCTATTCCATTCCATCAATCACGCAGGGATGACAGACCATTTTAGTGCATCAACTGATCCTTTACCAGTGTTTTACGCTTCTTTCTGAGAAAGAAGGCTTTGGAAAACATTGAGGGAAGAGCAGAACATGCTGGTAACCAGCTTTTTCTCCTTTTTCCAAAAAGATTATGACTCTTTCAAGGACAAATCCCACATTTAATTTGTTGCCTGAAAATACTTTTCTTTCAAAATATACAGGCAAATCATTTTGTAGGGTGCAAAAGAGTCAGACTAGTTTGACATCCTGTGATAGAGGTGTCTGTGGTTCAAGTCCTGCAACTCGAGTCTTTACCAAATGACACAACTTTAGATTCATCCAAGGTCAAAGAATTTGCAGATGACAAAATTAATCAGATATGATTCACAGGATGAACTTTATCTTTATTGGTTACCAGTATTTTCTCCTTTTCCCACAGTGATAAATTTCTAAAGCCTTTGTTCTCAAGGTTGTTAAAATAAACTCGGCACTGTGTGGTAAATGGTTAACAGCCACATGTATCCTTCCCCTTGGATATTACCACAGACACAAAGGGAAAATAGGTGAATGAACAGGAAATTTTTCACTCTGAGGGTAAATGGCTGGTTTGGAAGTCGGCCAATTTGTTTCCTGAAGAAAATATTTACACTAGCTCAGAAAACGTTAACAAATATAGTGCTGTTGTAATCGGTGCTGGGTAGACTCAAGACCAGTTGAGGTCAATTGGCAAGTACGAGTATGCGGCACTGGCAGTCCATTTGGACCGGGGCGGGGGGGGGGGGGAGGGGGGGGGAGTTGGTGACTCCCATGAAATCAGGAGGGGGAGGAGTGTTGTAATCAGCATTGGGTAGACTCAATTTTGAGTTGCCCAGCTAGCTCAACTGGTAAAGCTGTGGTACCAGTGTTCTGGGGGTCGTGGGTTCGAGTCCCAAGTTGGGCACGCTTTTCTCCCCTTAGCTTCAGTTTGAAGGGTTGCTCCAATGTTATTTTGTGATTGGGTTCCTGAGTGGAGAAACAGTCACAAAAATAAAAATTGGATTGAACCTTCAGACTGAAGGTATTCTCCCCTGATTTACTTCAGTGCCTTTCTTATAGAACATTTTGATAAAACTTGAAGATTGCTTTAAACTGGGAGCTTGTTATCAGTAGGATTATTACTATGGGTACAAAGTTTAGGATCGGGTATTATTCATTACCTTAACCATGAGTAAAAACTGAAAGTAAGATATGGTCACATCAAAAATGTCGCACACCCAATCAATTATAAATTTCAGGTATTTATAAAGATACAACATGGGAGGAACAACATATTTTTTTCTCAAATTTTGAGACTGTTAAATCTGCTATGTTGACCAACATAAATGAAGGTATAAGTTAGCTGAAGGACCTGCTGGACACTGCGGTAAAAAAAGCATTCCTGGATATGATCCATTGAGTAAGAAAAAGAAACTAAAACCCTTCCACCCCAGAACCCTGAAACAGTAGCTGCATCAAAAAAGAGCAAAGAGGCCTGGTGGGCATGGAAAGTAAACGGAGCAATTGTTGATCCTGAAAACCAGTTCTGGGTCGCAATGAAAGACTGTAAACGAAAGTTGTGACAAATCCTTAGACATCAGGCTGCAGCAAAAAATGAAAAAGTACTTGAAGACATCATGCATTCAGAAGATAATGGAAAAACATTTTACAAACTTATCAATATACAACCTACCTCTATTCAGACAACTACAAACTGTTTGAACATTAAAGGAAAGTGGCTGACTTCTGACAAAGAAATGACAGAAGGTTGGGCTGAGCACTTTGAATAACTTACTAATCCTAAATCCAATTCACTTTATGACAATGAATTTCTTGCAAAAGCTCAGGAAGATATTAAGACAATTGAAAGCCTAGACTCTGACATAAACCTCATAAAGCCAGCCACTAATAAGGAGATTACAGTGACCATAAATCAACTTCACAGTAATAAAGCTGCCGACTACCTTGGCCTCCAAGCTGAACATCTCAAATATGGCGGTGAACCTATATGTGCAATACTCCTCCTTCTGATAAACCTGATTTTCTCTTTGAAACCGATCCCCGAATCCTTAAACATTGGTACCATTACACCTATCTTCAAAAAAGGAGACAACAAAAAGCCTGATAACTACAGGAGCATAACTGTAACCCCAATACTATTGAAAGTAATAGAACATGTTCTAAATCAAAGGCATAAAGATATCCTTTACTCTACTCAAACCAGACTGCAAAGTGGATTCACCAAAGGAACTTCCTCTATGAGATCTGCGCTCATCGTTTCAGAATGCAAAATGGAAGCAAAACTAAAGAAAGAAAAACTTTACTTTGTAACACTTGACACCAGAAAGGCCTTTGATGTTGTCAACCATGACTTGTTGCTACATAATCTATTCCTTAATAAAATTCCACTGGCAGAATGGATGCTACTTAAAGACTCCTACACCAATATGACTACTTGTGTGAAATAGCAAAACCTCACGTCTAGACCATTTAGTATAAAGCAGGGCGTACTACAGGGCAGAGTCTTGTCAACTGAGCACTATAAGCGATATAACAACCCTCTACTGACTAAAATAGAGGAAAAAAGCTCTCTTAAATACCTTAACCCAGTCACTTAACCCTTTACCACACAACAACAAGAGGGCCATGATGGCCCTGGATCGCTCACCTGAGCCAATAGGCAAAATGACCCAAAGTGACCAAATTTCAAACTCATCTAAGATTTAATTAAGACAAATGTTTTGACCAATTTTCAAGTCAGTTGAGCAAAAAATGTGGCCTCTAGAGTGTCCACAAGGTATTTCTTTAATTTGACCTAGTGACCTACTTTATGACTCTGGGTGACCCAATTTCAAGTTTTCCGAGATTTAATTAAGAAAAACATCCTGACCAATTTTCAAGTCAATTGAGCGAAAAATGGGGCCTCTAGAGTACCCACAAGGCATTTCTTTAATTTGACCTAGTGACCTAGTTTTTGACCCCACATGATCCAATTTCAAACTTGTCCGAATTTTATCAAGACAAACATTCTGACCAAGTTTCACAAGTATCTGATTGAAAATGAGCCTCTGGAGCTCACACAAGATTTTTCTAAGCTTTGACCTACTGACCTAGTTTTTGACCCCACATGACCCATTTGTTAACTTGTGCAAGATTTTATCAAGACAAACATTCTGACCAAGTTTCACAAGTATCTGGCTGAAAATGTGGCCTCTAGAGCACACAAAAGGTTTTTCTAAGGTTTGACCTAGTGACCTAGTTTTTGACCCAACATGACCCAATTTCAAAGAAATCCTAGATTTTATCAAGACAAACATTCTGACCAACTTTCACAAGTATCTGGCTGAAAATGTGGCCTCTAGAGCATACGCAAGGTTTTTCTAAGATTTGACCTACTGACCTAGTTTTTGATCCCACATGACCCAAGTTCAAACTCATCCCAGATTTTATCAAGACAAACATTCTGACCAAGTTTCATGACGATTGGACTGAAAATGTGGCCTTTAGAGAGTACACAAGGATTTTCTAAGATTTGATCTAGTGACCTAGTTTTTGACCCCACATGACCCAATTTCTAACTCGTCAGAGATTTTATCAAGACAAACATTCTGACCAAATTTCACAAGTATCTGGCTAAAAATGTGGCCTCTAGAGCGTACACAAGGTTTTTCTAAGATTTGACCTAGTGACCTAGTTTTTGACCCCACGTGACCCAATTTCGAACATGTCCGAGATTTTATCAAGACTAACATTATGACTAAGTTTCATGAAGATCGGACTGAAAATGTGGCCTCTAGAGCGTACACAAGGTTTTACTAAGATTTGACCTAGTGACCTAGTTTTTGACCCCATATGACCCAATTTCGAACTCGTCCGAGATTTTATCAAGACAAACATTCTGACAAAGTTTCAAGAAGATCTGACTGAAAATGTGGCCTCTAGAGCGTACACAAGGTTTTTCTAAGATTCGACCTAGTGACCTAGTTTTTGACCCTACATGACCCAATTTCTAACTCATCCGAGATTTTATCAAGACAAACATTCTGACCACATTTCACAAGAATCTGGCTGAAAATGTGGCCTCTAGAGCATACACAAGGTTTTTCTAAGATTTGACCTAGTGACCTAGTTTTTGACCCCACATGACCCAATTTCGAACTCGTGCGAGATTTTATCAAGACAAACATTCTGACAAAGTTTCATGAAGATCGGACTGAAAATGTGGCCTCTAGAGCATACACAGGGTAAAAAGTTGACGACAGACGACGCACGTCGCACGATGGACACAGCATGATCACAACAGCTCACCATGAGCACTCCGTGCTCAGATGAGCTAAAAATGTAGACTTGGCCAAATTGAAAGCATTTGCAGACAACAATTTAAACGTATGTTTACCCAGTTAGTGCTAGACAGTACCCATCAAGATGTTAGTTGTACAATCTGCATCCCTTCAGGTTCTAGAGAAAGATTGGAATTCTTATCCAGGGAATACCTACGAAAAAATCCGTATCATCAGATGCCAGCAACTTGCAAAATGTCAGTAATGCCCTCAGGACTACTATAAAAAATTCTATACCTCAGTATTATGGTGGACATGTATTAACATCTTGATGGGTACTGTCTAGCACTAACTGGGTAAACATACTTGGATCATCTAAAATCTTTTGTTCTCCGATATTAGCATTATTAATGGTTTTCTGGAAAAGTCTTGTGTATTTGGCTCTTATATCCTGTAACAATTTACATCTGGAAATGAAATGTTCTCTAGTTTCAGGTTCATGTTGACACAATTTACATGTCGGATCTACTGCATATTGGTTAAAAACTGCTTTGTTGGACTGTAAGTTGTAGGTACCAAGTAGGAGTTTTACCTTGAGCTCTGATCTCTTGGTATCTTCCTTGTTCGGTCTGACAGTACTATAGACGTGATGGGTCTGCCCTACTTTAACTCTTTACCACACAATCCTGACTTTTAACGACCCTGAGAAGGAAGCCTTTTGAAAACATTGTAGGAAAAGGAGAAAATGGTGGTTACCAGCATTTTCTCCTTTTCCCACAATGTTTTCTACCCTATCAAAGACCAATTCCATCATTTGAACCACATTTAAATTGTTGTCTGCAAATGCTTTCACAGTGGCCAACATAAATATTACCCGAGATACGTTTGTAATACTGTTTCAGCGAGTTGAAATAATGTTTCTGCAAGAAAATGCCAGAAATTAAAGAACGAAGAATAAGTCCCAGGTCTACTCCGATACAAAAATGGCAACCCTATGAAAATAGCTTGTGTTAAGAGTTTAAGTTATCACGAAAATAGTTTTGCCACATGAATATGTGCAATAGCTTGATTGGATTATATTCCCCATCTTTTTAAGGAAGGTTCAAACTTTCCAATATACGTGTTGACTGTTTTCCTCATAGTATAAAAACATGTCTCAAGTAATATACAGTGTACCCTACAAAATTGATGGCCCCCATATAAATGAATCCATCTTTAGTTCAAGATACTGGAAATATTTCTCTCAGGTAATATCTCAGGTAATATTTATGTTGGCCACTGTGAAAATGGTATTAATTAGTAAATACCCTTTTGTGTGCTACATTGCGTTAAAGTCTACTATTTTCTCTATAAATCGCCATACAGTTAGCTAGCAGGACGCCGTCCAGTATTTCTATGCGGTGTAACAAATTGCCGTACTCAAGCTTTTGGAGTTTCATGATGTTTTCATCAAGTTCCATTATTGTTTTGAGAAAGCTATTGATTATAAATAAGCTGTGGTGATGGGGATGCATATGCAAACTAATAGATTGAAATATGTCTCAATCGTTTGTATGATAAACAGGTGGGTTTTGACGAAGACACATAATTTCTGCAGTATCACGCAGCTCGTTTTACAATAACAAGAGGGCCATGATGGCCCTGGATCGTTCACCTGAGTCAATAGGCGAAATTTCACTCCGGGGTCATAATTGAAAGTACTACCTGCCAAATAAATATGATGTTAGGCCCAATTTCAAACTCATCCAATATTTTATCAAGACAAACATTCTGACCAATTTTCAAGTCAAGTGAGCAAGACATGTGGCCTCAAGAGTGACCACAAGATATTTCTTTCATTTGACCTAGTGACCTTGATTATGACCCAGGTGACCCAATTTTAAACTCATCCTAAATTTTTTCAAGATATTTTATGAAAACAAGCATTCTGAACAATCTTCAAGTCAACTGAGCAAAAAATATGGCCTCTAGAGTGCCCACAAAGTATTTCTTTAATTTGACCTAGTGACCTAGTTTATGATCCCAGTTGACCGAAATTCGGACTCATCTGAGATGTTATCAAGACAAACATTCTGACAAATTTTCAAGTCAATTAAGCAAGAAATGTAGCCTCTAGAGTGCCCTCAAAGTATTTCTTTAATTCGACCTAGTGACCTAGATTATGACCCCAGGTGACCCAATTTTGAACATCCTAGATTTCATCAAGACAAACATTTTAACCAATTTTCAAATCAATTGAACACTAAATGTGGCCTCTAGAGTGCACACAAGGTATTTCTTTAATTTGACCTAGTGACCTAATTTAAGACCCCAAATGACCCAAATTCGAACTCGTCTCAGATTTTATCAAGACAAACATTCTGACCAAATTTCACAAGTATCTGACTGAAAATGTGGCCTCTAGAGCATACACAAGGTTTTTCAAAGATTTGACCTAGTGACCTAGTTTTTGACCCCACATGACCCAATTTCAAACTCATCCCAGATTTTATCAAGACAAACATTCTGACAAAGTTTCATGAAGATCAGACTGAAAATGTGGCCTCTATAGCGTACACAAGGTTTTTCTAAGATTTGACCTAGTGACCTAGTTTTTGACCCCCCATGACCCAATTTCGAACTCATCCCAGATTTTATCAAGACAAACATTCTGACCAAGTTTCATAAGCATCTGACTGAAAATGTGGTCTCTAGAGTGTACACAAGGTTTTTCTAAGATTTGACCTAGTGACCTAATTTGTGACCCCACTGACCCAATTTCGAACTCGTCCCAAATTTTATCAAGACAAACATTCTGACCAAGTTTCATGAGGATCGGACTGAAAATGTGGCCTCTAGAGCGTACAGTACACAAGGTAAAAAGTTGACGGCAGACAACGCACAACAGACACAGCACGATCACAACAGCTCACCATGAACACTTCGTGCTCACGTGAGCTAAAACTACATTATTGATATCAAAGATAGCATTCTGACAAAAATTTGTTTAACCTCTGTTACCAAGGTTTTAGCAAAACCATTATTGATTGATTTGTATTGAACGTAATGCTGAAAGAAGAATGCCAACTAAGAATGAAAACAAGCGGGCCATGATGGTCCTATATCGCTCACCTGAGTACCAAGCAGTAAAGGTCTACAATGAAGATAAATACCAAATATCAAAGTGCAAGGCCAAAACTCTAGGTCTTCTTGATTTAGACAAGAAGATAATCTTTCTTAACCAAACCCAGTTATATAAATATTTGTGAAAAGTTTGAATGATATTTGTCCAGTAGTTGTTGAAAAATAGGTAGAACAAGAAATTTCATCAAAGGAAAATAACTTTGTAAAAATTCAATGAACCGTCACAAAAATATAATATGCACATTCTTATGCTTGGCACCGAGCCTCTCTAAAGTTTGAATGAAATCTGTCCTGTAGTTGTTGAGAACTAGCTCTGACAAGGAAATGCTACAGAAAGACTGATGGATGGATGGATGGATGGATGGATGAATGGACCGACAAGCTGACTCCTATATACCTCCAGAACAGAGTTTTGAAGGAATAATAACAAAGCCCTAGGCCTTTTGGTGTGTGGCAAAAAGTTGACTGATTTGAATAAACTTAGTAGAGAATGTTTGCCGATTCAAGACTTTCTATACAAGTTAGTATTATAATGTTGTTAAATACACCAACAACTACAGTGGTTGTCCATGGGTAATTGCTATTGTAAACACATAAACAATGTATTTACACTTGCAATAGTCTTGCACCAACCTTTCAATGCATCCAGCTTACAAAAATTTGACCTTCAAGTGTGACATTGACCTTGGCCCTACCTGAACTGGGGAGGGGAGGGGGTCAGTAACTTATTTATAAATTAAGACAAACACCACAAACTGAAGAACAAAAATTAAAATAACTTCTAAGATTTACAAGATAAAATCTGTACTACAGAGTTAAATGAATGAACTCAAAATACAATGAACACAATGTTCAAAGATACATCCTAACAGCCAGAGAGAAAAATGCTGTCAAAGCCTTTAACCCTTTACCACATGGCAAAATTTTAGATCTGTCCAAATTGAAAGCATTTGCAGACAACATTTTCATATTGGCTCAAGTGACAAAATATTTCTTTGATAGGGTAGAAAACTTTGTGGGGAAAAAAGAGAAAATGCTGGTTACAAGCATTTTTTCCTTTTCCCACAATGTTTTCGAAAGTTTTCATTAAATGTTTCTCATCATGTGACCTAGCGCATACTGTCAAGGTTCTGCAATTTATAGCTGCATCATGGAAAAAGGGGTCTTCATATTATATTTCATTTTTCGCCAATATCTCTTTAATTACTGGACATATCTCAACAGATTTGGATGAAATTTTCACACATCAAGTGACCTAGCGCATATTGTCAGGGTTTTGGAATTTATTGCTGTGTCATGGCAAAAGGGGGCTTCATGTCAAATTTAAACTGCATCCGTCTGTCCTGAATAGATAAAAGCAAAAAAATGATCAGGTGGGAACCAAGGCTAGGGGTACGCAAGACAGGATGTTTTATCAGACAGTGTAGATAAAGATCAGACTGCAGTTGGATCTTGGATATATACGCCTTATATTCTGCAAGATAGTACATGTATTGCCTACAACACAGTCTTGAAATGCATATTACGTGGTCTATCTTTATCTCTTTACCAAACAAAACTTTTAGGCTGGTCTATAATTCAAAGCATTTGCAGACAACAAAATGAATTTGTCTCAAAAAATGAACTTAGATTTGGGATGGGTAGAGAACATTGTGGAAAAAGTTAAAAAATGCTGGTTACCCGAGTGCTTGGCCCAACTGAGATTTAAACTTGACATCCCTGCATAGCTAGCCCTGTAGGTAATGAGCTAACAGGCTTGGCTTTAATCATTAAGAAACAACAAAATTTAATCTTTAAACCCAAAGGCCATTTTCATTCCAGAATGAGTCCAAGATGATAACAACTGCATGGGTGCCTTTTGTCTGCAGTGTTTCAACAAAGTAGACAGTATAGATCAATGATCAGACTGCACATTTCGTGCAGTCTGATCTTCATCTACACTAGACACAAAGGCAACTATAGTAGCGAAAGGCGCTTAAAGGGTTAAGACTTGTCCAAATCCAAACCATTTGCTGACAACAAAATAAATGTGACTCAAAAATTTAAATTTGATTTTGGTTGGGTGGAAAACATTGTGGAAAAAGGAAAACCTGCTGGTTACAAGTATTTCCTCTTTTTCCCACAATATTTTCAAGAGCCTTATTTCTCACAGGCGTTAAAACTTAGGATTGTGTGGTAAAGGGTTAAATAGGGACAAGACTTTTAAAGTTCATTCTGTATACCTTTATGTCCTGTTTTGACCCAGGGGCATCATTTGAACAAAATTGGTAGAAGTCCACAAGGAAATGCCACATACCAAATATCAAAGCTCTTAGGCCTTCTAGTTTCAGACAAAAACATTTTTAAAGTTTGCTCTATATACAATTTTGCCCAAAATTGTGACCCCTGGAGTTAAAGGGTTAATTCAATTCTTTTAACAATTTGGTAGAACTTCACCCAAGGAATATGCCTGTCAAGTTTCAACATGATTGGTTTAGGAGGAGAAGATGTTTAAAGGAATTGTGGAAAGACGGACGCTGGACAACGACGAATCACAATACCTCACCCAGCACTTCGTGCTCAGGTGAGCTAACAAATAGGCCTAACCATTGTCTGTGGCTTGTGATAAACAACATAAAGATGAAGTTTCATAACATTTTGTCCTGTAGTTAAAGAGATATTAATCCATAATGAAAATATATGTGAAGCCCCCTTTTTCCATGACATGACATTTAACCAAAAAAGCTAAACTAATGATATTGGTGGACTATCATAAGGAACACATGTATGAAGTTTCACAAATTTTTGTCCAGGATTTTGAGTTGAAGATACATGTATATTGATCCTTAATCGAAATATACATGAAGCCCCTTTTTCCTATGAGACAGTATTTGATATCAAAAAGGAAAAAAAAAAACAATAAATATCAGCAGACATCATAAGGAACACCTGTATGAATTTCTATTAGTTTTTGTCAAGGATTTTAGAAGATATCTGTCCTGAAAGATGGACAAACAGATGGTCATTGGTCCATGATGAAATTAAACTTTTAGCCCCCTTTTTTCATGACATGGCATTTCATGAAATAAAAATAAGTAACTATTGTCTGTGGCCTGCAATAAACAATAAAAAGATGAAGTTTCATGACATTTTGTCCGTAGTTAAAGAGATATTGGTCCACAATGAAAACAAACGTCAAACCCCCTTTTTCCATGACAGAGCAATAACTGGTCCTATTAGACCTACAATCAAACTCATGCGAGATCTTATGGTCATATATATTTTGATCAAGTTTGGTGCTGATTGGTCACTATTTGTAGATGCTGGAGTGTAAACAAAGTCAAATATAGCAATTTTTCTAATTCAAGGGCAAATAACTCCAGTCGTTCTGGTCTGATTACACCCATAATCAAACTCATCCGAGATCTTATGGTCATATACATTTTGACCAAGTTTGGTACTGACTGGTTAATATTTGTAGATGCTAGAGTGTAAACAAAAAAATGTGGACGGACAGACGACGGACGGACGGACGACGGACGGTGAGTGATCACAATAGCTCATCCTGAGCACTTTGTGCTCAGGTGAGCTAAAAAATGGATCATTCTCGTAACAACCAGAAAAAGGACATTTTCTGAGCTAATTGATATGCCAATTTTAACATCCGTGACTTTTAACATCCGTGACTAAAATCAATACTTTTTGACTACCGTTTGTAGACTACCTGAAATACACCTATTTGAGGTTTATCCACTATCAAACTGACTCGCCAACCTCACAGCAATGAAACAAAAGTAGTTCAAAGTTTGTAACTGTTCAAATGCAATGCTTTGTTCGGTTTTGAATGCAAGATGGTACTACTTAAAAGCAAAATATACAGAAAATGGCAATTGTGAGTTCACAGATAATATTGTTTTAGATTTTGTTGAGTTTTGTGTGGCTATGTTTTATGGGGAATGGTATATTTGCACATTTACACAGAACTGATCTGGTGCAACTAAGATCAATTTCAAAGATGAGGTAGGAACGTTGGATAAAATGGCCTGTAAAACGTGATGAAGTTTGAGTACCTGAAAAGGATAATATCATTTAAAGCATGTTTCACAACTGTTGTTGCTTTTTCGATCAGTGTAGATCAAGATCAGACTGCACAAAACACGCAGTCAGATTTCTGATTTGCACAGTGAGTTGAGTATCAGCTTTGCTAGAACACTGTTGACTACAGCCATCATTCAAAATGTTGCAATTATTCTGGTCTTACAACTTAACTAAAAATGTCTGTTAGGTTTATTTGGCACCCTAAGGGTTATGATGAAAATAACAGACCCTGTATCCTCAGGGAAGAGAAAGCCAATTTTTCAAGTAAGGCCTTGAAATAGTTAACATGATTGAGAGTATGTATGAAGGCAAAGTGTGACTTGAAGTGCCAGAGGATTCAGTAATATAGTTGGTTTAAATTCAGTTACCAGGATTAGAAAATCTTTCAAGAAATCAAATAGAATGGTAGATTGTGAAGCATTCTATTAGAACAGTGTCTACTTTTGCTTTAAAGAAATCAATAAGTTGATGTAGGTGTATTAACTTTAGCTTTGATTAATTTCTTTCATTTTTTGTGTCTAAAATATGCAAGATTTATTTCTAAAATCTGGGTCATTGTTTTTCAAAAGACCTACATTTTTTAATGTTATAGTTCTTCAAGTTGAGTAAAGTTATCTTACTTCCGAGTCATTTCATAACTTCATCATTTCAGTAATATGTGAAAATTGGGATATTTTGTTATATGGAATTTTCTTTTTAACAACTGTTACAATCTTAATTGGTATTAGAACATTTTAAGTTAGAGAATCATGGTTGAAATTATGCAAGGAAAATTATCAGTGATACATTCACTGACATAATTAAGAATAGTGGTCACTCAAATCCCTAGCCAAAGTAAAGATATTTTAAAAGAAAGTTTTTCAAAATTTGAGAATCAATTTGAAGAATAAGGTATAGCTACGATTTTGTGTCTTAATTTTCAAAAAATGCAATACGATCCAAAAGTTTTGGCATATTTCCTTACCATATGCTTTTATCTGCAATGAATTTATGTGTTTCTGTAAGTTTTGTTGATGATTTTCACACCATGGATGATAGAAAACTTGAACTTAATAACTTAACCTCTGTTACTTCAAGATACAGTCAATCACTTAAAACATTTACAACAAGAAAAATGATTATCATGAAGTGTAAATTCAGAATTTCATTATACTGGGGAAAGGTTTTGTTGTAACACTTTTTTCATCAAAATTCCATGACATGAATTTTTCATGTTTCTGGCAATCATAGAAGTACATAAAAAATAGGAATGACTGTTTTTTAATTTCCGTTATTTTCCTTTCGCTTTCACTTGCGTTTTCATTTTCGTCTGCTAGCGACCTTTCTAGTTCGGAAATCTCTTCAAAAAATGAGGTATAGAATCGAGATACCATAAACAACAATAAGTTATTGAATAACACATGTTTATGGAAAATTCTTCCTTTATTGGTTAACAACAAAATAATACAAAACTGGGCGAGCATGTGCCTGGGCGAAGATGTGTCCTGTGAGGCTACCTTGTTACCGAAATTATCCAATCGATTCCAAGTCAAATTAACCAAACTAGTCACCGAAACACCCGTAAATCAAACCAAAAGCCCGGTCGAACAAGCCCTGGGACGAACAAGCCTGCGCGAATAAGTCCAGGGAAGAACAAGCCTACCTTCGGTTGAAGTTTCAGGGGTTACTCCGATGTTATTTTTTGATTGGGTCTCCGCATCGGGTATACGTACTAATTACCGGGGGATAGGGTCAAAACGGCCCACTCCCAAAACGGCCCGGTCCAAAACAGCCCACTTTACCATAACGGCCCACTAATATGGGTACCAAAACGGCCCACTTTTAGTTTCACAAGTTTCGAGGCCGGATACATCTCAATGGAGCTGTATAAGTGTTTCCACTTCTCAAAAGGCCCTTTTGAAGTCGTTTTCCCCGTATTTCTAAAAAGGATCTTTATCATTTTTTCTTTTAATCATTTTCTTTCTATTTTTTTTATCCCCTGATTTTATTGAACTCAGTGTCGAATTATTATTATTATACTGTAAGATGTTAGATGCTTTAACTGTTGTAAATATCACAAAAACCCCCAGTTGCCAAATACTGCTTCACTGAAAATACTTCTTTCTGTTAGAAACCTTAGAAACCTTAATTCTGTTATATATGACAATTTTGACAAAAACACTAAATCTCTACCAGTCCAATTTGAACATGCCTTCTTACAAAGTAATAAACTGAACAAAATGTCATTTGTAAGGTACAAGATCTTTGCTTATATGTAAATTGAGTGACCTGTGCAAAGCAGAGAATCAGAAGGATTAAACTTAAACTGGATTATAGTTAACCAATAGCATGCATAGCACCAGCAGTTCAGTTGGTAGTGTACAGGACTTGAGAACAGGAGGTCGCTGGTTCGATCCCCAACTCGACAAATTTCTTTCCTAGGATTAATTATAGTGATTGCAACAGGATCCATAACTAAAATAATGTTGAAAACAGGGTTAAACACCATACAAACAATCAATCAATCAAATTCGCTAGGCTGTCAGTACTTTCACTACTTTGATTATATACGTAACGATCAAGATGAAAAATGTTTTGGAAACATCATGGTAAAAATAGATGCTGGTAAGCAGCATTTTCTCCGTTTTCCACAATGTTTTCAATAACGTTTTCCATCCATGTTTTCTGGTAAACGGCATTTTCTCCTTTCCACATCATGTTTGCTACCCTTTAAAGAAAGAAAACGTTATTTGAGCCACATTCAATTTGTCGTTTGCAAATGCTTTCAGTTTGGAACTGTCTAAAATTTGGTCGTTTGGTAAAGAGTTAAGGGTAAGTTTAATTAGTTTGCAAAATCAGTTTACTGCATTGAGATTTAAAAAGGGGTTAAAAAAATAAAAGATATAAATTCATTTCAGACTATGTGTTTCTTTTCATTCCTTTAACTATCCATCTTATTCAATACTTAAAACTGAAATGAAACATGCTAGATAAATGGCCGGAAAACTTCTGCATGAGATAAAGAACGAACAAACAAGAAGACAAAAAAAAAAAAAAAGACGCACAAAGATCATGTGCGAATTCCATTGCGAAAAAGGCATGACAAAAAAAGTGGGCCGTTTTGGTCATGGGCCATTTTGGTCTTGGGCCGAAGTAAACTGGCAGCCTGTTATCGATCTTCGTATACTTGTGTCAGCTTCTCTATTTGTGATTTCTGTCTCATTCACGTTGACTGTATTATATACGGATAGTTCAAAGCCGCCTGCTGCAATTTTGTTTTATGTCTCACAACTTTTGTATTGTTCACCAATACAGGTTTATTTTATAATATGAAGTGTTTCAAAGCCGTCTGCTTGATTTCAGGATGTATTACCCATGTATCAATCACCAATTTATGTTGACTTTCTTATACCTTGAACTTTTTTCGGTAGTCCCCCGTCGAACTTCGGGGTATGGTTATTCGACTGTACACGTATACTGATAGTTTCTAAGCTGTACATGTATACTGATAGTTTCTATTTGTTTCACGAAATATCACATCAAATCAAGGTAGATTCTCACAATCCCGCATAATAGAGGCAACTCTGTGTATTATTTCATCAAATCTATATCATTATAAATCCATAGAATTTTTGTATAAAACTGTGAAAAATGCTAGAGTCTAGTCAGTTTTGAAAAACGGTACTTGAAAACATGCTGGTCAACCTATTTATATCTATTTGTGGGATACGATTTCTCCAGAGAACTCGTGCTTTCGAGATTAGGGTACGAATTCTCCAGATAGTATCAAGTCACTTGATCTTTTCCCGTGGTGTTCTTTCTCTTTCTTTAACGATTTTTTTTCTCCTTGCTTAGATTTATTTGTTTAATGAAACATTGCAATTATTGGAGACATATGGATCATTTACAATCAATATAGTATAATAAATCTTTTTGGAAATCCGTCATATAAAAAAAAAAAGTTTATTTCCTATTTCAGTTTTTTTATTTCGGTTTGTTTATAAAACCATGACGAAATAGACTGTGTATCAGAACAATTTCGCAAAAACAAATGGATTTAGACAGCGATTTCTGTGGCAGTCTGCCTTTTAAACTCACCACAGTTGGCGAGGTCTGATGACCTCTCCAATTCGTGATTCTAGTCATTGCTAAATCGCAATATCTCGCACTCGGAAATTTTTACTCGGTGATTAACTTACTGTGTACGCATGTAATCGGACATTACATGTAATTGGACACGGTCGGCGTCATATGTTTGTTCAGTAAAATTCTGTTGGATTTCTCGGGCACTTTTGATAAAGATTTCTAAAACTTTTTCCAGTTATGAATACTATCACTTTCGAAGAGACAAAAAAGAAACGTCGTATTATCAATATCACGGTATATAGGGTATGACGGACATCTGGGCACTTTCCTCGATCACGTGATAGTAACCGACACGGAGGTGAAAATAGACGTCATCTTTAGCAGTGTTTGATAGTGAACGAGTCATATTTTAACACCGAAATTCGTCCTAAAAGCGATAGATATGCCGAAAATTTGCAGTGCCATTTGGAAAAATAGAAAATGCTTTTATCCCGCACTTCTCTTTTTAAATTTCGTCTAAAATTTTGCCATTTGTGCAAAGAGTAAAGGGTTAACTCTTTACCACCAGGGATCGTATATTACACGTAATCTACGATCCCTGTTACCACACAACAAAAATAACGACTTGTCAAAAACTGAAAATGTTTGCAGACAACACTTTAAACATTGGTCAAATGATTAAATTTGTCTTTGATAGGATAGAAAACATTGTGGAAAAAAGGAGAAAATGCTGGTTACCAGCATTTTCTTCTTTTCCCACAACGTGTTCTAAAGTCTTTTCTATCAGGGTCGTTAAAAGTCGTAATTGTGTGGTGAAGGTATGGCTCAAATAGTGATGAAATATCCTGTTTGGGATTAGAATAACTTTGGGAAATGAATGAAATACTGATTACCAGCATTTGCTTTGTTTCTTTAACTTGTCCAGTTTGAAAGCCCTTGCAGATAAGAAGGTCAACATGGCTCAAAATGATGGTGTTACAAGGGAGAAAACATAGTGGGAAATGGAGACAATGGTGGTTTCCTGTATTACTTGTATTATCAAATGTTTTAATCTTTAACTTTTTACCAAACAATCCCATATTTCAATGACTGTGGAAAGTAACTTTGGAAAACATTGTGGGAAAAGAGAAAATGCTGGTAACCAGCATTTTGTCCATTTCGCACTATGTTTTATCCTTCCTAATCCAAATTCCATCATTTGTGTTGCACTTAATTCGTCATCTCCAAATACCTTTGGTTTATACAGGTCTATCAAGAATATTGCCGTATGGTAAAGAGTAAAGATAGATCTAATTTTTGCTGGAAAATTTGGGAAAGCAGAAAATTGTCTATCAAATGCAACATTAATTTTACTAGAAATCTGCATTTTCTTCTTTCCCTCAGTGTTTTCTGCTCCTAGAGATCAATACCATCTTCTAAACCCTATTTAATACTAGTATGCTGTCTAGATACGCTTTGAATTTGGACCATTCTAAGTTTCTTGTGTGATAAGGAGTAATTTATGACCCTCAGCATATCCCTCCCTGGTAAAGATCAAAGGAGGGTGATGTTGTGGTGTTTATTGGATAAATTTAGTGAAACAATGAAACACCCTTTGACTTTCAGAGGCTCCTTAACCCTCTACCACTAATCAATTTGCAGATAATAAATATAATATGGTTCAACTAATGTGATTTGTCTAAAAGAGAATAGTAAGCATCTTCCTTTTCCCACAATATTTTAAAAGGCCTGTTTTTTTTGTTTTTTTTCAGGGACTTCAAAACACTGGGATGTATATGCTAAAGGATTAACTGGTTATTTTTTTACAACCACAGGGTTTTATGGACCCTTGACTGTCATCTTTGAGCCATAATACCTTTGGCATAGCAGTTCAGTCAAGGATATACTCTGTTAACTATGTATTTTTTCATCAGTTACACATTTCTTGTAGTGGAATTAGATGTTCAAGGTGTGAAACCATTATGGGTAAAATAAATTACTTGATCTTACCACAATTCATTTTTTGGATTTGAACATTTCACTATGTTGATAAAAGGGTTTTATATTCTCCTTTTTTTTTAAGGGGGTGGGTGGGTGTCAGTATTTTACACTTGGCCAGTTCAAAGCAGTTGCACACATGTCAACTAAATATTGATCAATTGATGACATTTACAGGTATTTTGTTTTTGAAGTGGTAGATGACATTGTGCAAAAAGATGACAATGCTGGCTGCTAGGAACCTCTGTTAGCATTTTCTCTTTGTCCCATAATGTTTTTGAAGGCAACCATTGAGGTGGTTGAAACACTGGATTGAATGTATTAAAAGGATTAAATGACTTTCAGCCATGGATAGATCAATAATGCAATATGCAATGCCACTGACAGAAATGAAAATTCATTCTTAATATTATTAATGATCAAGCACGTTAGAACAATTATACCTTTACCACACAATCCCAGCTTTGAGCGAGGAAAAAAGCTTTAGAAAATATGGTGGAAAAGGTTACAAGCAATTTCTGCTGACACTTCGCACCTGGCGTCCGGTACCTCACACCTACTATGACTGGGTGGTTTTAACTCTACCCCGATATTCGTCAACTCTACATACATAAAATTAAATCTATTTGTAACAAAATTCTTGGTCCGTAATATAGTTTGTGATCGCAAAAAATCGTTCTTATTCCACGATCAAAATCTCGATCAGCCTATAGTAATAGGTGGTTGCTATGTAACATTTTCATCTCCGAAAATAGCGTCTGACTGTTGCTACGGGAAGTGACGTCACGCCGACATACCTATATTCATCAAATCCAATTATACGGCGCTTGAACTACGTCTAGAAGCCTACCATGATAAATATACATCATGTTTAAATATACATCATGTTCAAATACAATTTTGAAGCGCAAATAGCAATTTGCTGTCGAATGCAGATTCTTTTTATACAGTAGCAAATAGCCCATTACTGGTAGCGTCCACCGAGTTGGGCGTTGCTATGGCGTTACTAAGCGGAAATAGAATCCGTGGTATTCCGAATTCGTCGGATATGACATAGCGAGAATCACGAATAAGATGAGGTAACAAATCAAGGTTTCCCACGAGTTTAAAAATAGCCTCAAAATACCAGACTGAAGCTATAAATAATTTAAACGTTTTCCTTACCTTTTTTTTGGCAAACCAAATTTGTTTTTGTTTTATAACTTCCAATTCTGTTCAAAAGTATGTTTGTTGTTTCTTTACGTTTCCAATAATTTAGTTTGTAGAATATTTTCTACGGAAACGAGATTGAGCTAGTCTAAGGCACAAGGCACGATTAAAAAATGAAACAAATGTTTCTAAGATACAAAATGGTTTTAAACGTCTTCATTTCTCCATTTGAAGGGAAAAAAAAAAAGATTTAACACTTTCATAGATCTAGTAGATCTACGACACTGTCACCATTTTCTCCGCCAGTTTATATCCTCATTCTCGTTAACCCAGTTCTGATGGATTCCGTTAACTACGTCGTCGTTCCTGGGTTTTCTCGGCCAAAGTTAAAGGTTCACCGAATAAGTCTTGTACACCATTTAAGTCTGATGTCTATTTTTATCCGATACCGCCTATGGGCGGAGTTTATAGCTACACAAATCTAGGATTTTCGGTAAAATGAAAATTAGGGCGTTGCCGTATTATGACTGACATCAGACTTATTCAGACTTATTCAGTGTACAGACTTATTCGGTGTACATTTAACCTCTAATCTACTTTACTCGGACTTCCGGAACCTTAGATGTGGCTGGCCCTGATGATAGCTATCCATACCTACCAAGCATTGGACAGGTGTGTATAAATAACATTATCTCTCATTGATTTAGTGTTGAATCAACTTGCGAGAGGTGGGACAGGTTTGTGATTCGAACACGCTGAAGGAGTGAGCGATGTACCACTGACTGAGCTACCGCCGTAGCCGACCGCATGTATCACATGAATGTTGCTCATCTGTTTATTTTTTTATGTGTGAAGAGAAAAGGTGAAAAAAGAAATTTCAGCTGAATTCCATTTTCTACAATTTCGTTACATATATGTATACAGAATTAACCCGTTGAAAAAATGCATTTTTTACCGGTACGTAAAATTCACCGGATCAGGCATAGACCGGTGTATGGAATTACCGGAATAGACATGAATGGACCGGAAAAGACCGGAATATACTTGGAAAACACGGCGTAGCGACACCATGTTTATTTCATGTAGGAATGGGGCAAAGCCTGCACATACTCAGAGAAGCAAAAATAGGGATATGCACCTTAGACTACTGAGAATGGATCTTTGTAAAGCCGTGTAAGACATAAGTTGGCGAGAACTGGTACTTGGCGAGAACTGGTTTAATGCCAGTACAAAAAGTTTTAAAATATATAGCAGTTATTATTAGTTTGACAACCTGAAAACCTGTCTCCTACTCCTCTGATTTTTCCCTTTTTGACCACCAGTGCACCTATCCATGCTCTCCTGGATTTCCTTTTAACAGTACTCCGCACATTATTCTTTCCAAGCCACTGGCAGCTTCCCTACCCGCCGTTTTCAACACTATTTCAGTTATGCCCCGGCGACCAGTGCAACTATCCATGCTTTTCTGGATTTTTTTTATCAATACTCCACACAATATTCTTTCCAAGCTCCTGCCGTTTTCAACACTACTTCAGTTATGTCCTGGCGACCAGTACACCTATCCATCCTCTCCGGGATTTTCTTTTACCAATACTCAGCACATTATTCTTTCCAAGCCGCTGGCAGCTTCTCTACCTGCCGTTTTCAACAATTTTTCAGTTAGGCCCTGGCGACCAGTGCAACCATCCATGCTGTCCTGGATTTTCTTTTTACCAGTACTCTAAGAATTTTCATTCCAAGCTGCTGGCGGCTTTCTAAAATGAGCCAGGATTGCGTCCTGTTGCATTGATTTTATCGGCTAACTACTATTTCTTTTGCTTTCAGGAGAATACATGAAGATGCAGACATTGGCTAACCTCTAACGTGGGGTTAACCATTACAGCTGCGAATGCAGCCAACCACATACAACAGACGAGACAGAAACGGGCATGGATGGACTGGACGCGTTCCTGCAAGGACCGGTCTCGGCCTGGATGTGGAGGCAGAGGGATGTGATGGTTGTGGGATGGTTGTGGGAACTTTGAAGTCCCACCTCACATCCCTCCTAAAGTTTCTGGATTTCTTCGAGGTGTTACAGGGTTCATATTCACGCACATATGTGCGTGATTCACGCACTGAATTGAATAATCACGCACAAAAATATGAAGTGAAACGGGCATGCACACACAGATTTCAGGGCTCCTGTTGTCGATCACCAGTGGCGCCAGTTGGGCCAAGTTAACAAGTGTGAAAGTCACTGTTTATCACCGCTAATCAAACTTGGTATCAGTCCGCTTTTCTAGTGTTAAATCAAAGGTTTTGAAGTTACATGCTATTTTTATTGACAAATCTATGTCAAATCATGCGGAAATACTACTTCAAAACTTAAAAGGCATGAAAAAAAGATCGCAGAAAGAACCGCGAAAACCCATGTGCACAGTTTTGTGCTGCCGCGTAAAACCAGTTAATTAGCATTAGACAGAAATACGATTGGTCATGTCGTCATGCTTCCTTGCTCATCCTTTATATGATTGGTCATCCCATTGTGTATTTCTCCTTGGACATATAAAAAGAAAAATTTCGCGGGCTTTCTGCACAGTTTTGTTGAGTTGACATCGAATACACTACAAAGTTGATGAGATGAAAATTATAAGAACGAAAGTCTTAACTGTGGCTTCGTTCTGTTATTAGTGAACGTCGTTATTTATGGTACCACAACATTATCCATAGAGAAGATTCGATTGGCATATTCGGGAAACGTTTCCAGTTCAACCTGTTGAAATTGGTATTTATAAACTGTAATTGACATATATTTGAAATTTGAAAATATGGCCAACCAAAGACCTACGAGGAATCAACCGATAGTCGACTATAGTAAACTCCACGAAGGTAGGGCGGACGAAACGGATTCAGCGGAGGAACCAGGCCTCGAAATTGCCGGTAAGGGAGACGACTCTACGTGTACGGCTAAACAAACGAAATATTAGCGTTTGCAGACTGAAAAGGCGGCTTTGCAGGCAGAGTTGGCTAGCTTACAACACGAAGAGGATATCAGAAGGCAGGAGCAGGAGGTAGAGGACTTACGCCGATTGGTCAGAGACAAAGAGCAAGCTCTCAAGATGGGTAAATTTCAGAAACATCACGGGAAAGATAAGGGTATGTCAAGTCTAAACATTGAAACTCTACGTAAAGTGCCCGGATTGACGACTAAGGCACGTAAAGAACTGAAAAAATTAGCCTTATTTGACAGTGACAGTGAGTCTAGCAGTTCTGATGATATGGCTTCTCAAAAAATTTCCAACTTTCCTGAAAAAGCGCAGAAAAACATTGATTTAAAGTCTGGCATTTATGCAAAATCTTCTGAAGATGTTATTGATCCTCAATACTATCCACATGCTCACCTAAGGTTTGAATTTGTAAACCATGCTTTAACTTTTGATAAGTTAGAATTGAACATGTTTGTTGCAGGAGAATTGGAAATTATTTCCAAAAAACATATTTCTTCTTTGGAAAGAGACGGACGACTAGAATTTCTAAAGAGATTAATGTATCTTAACAATGCTTATGAATTTCCAATTCTGAAAACTTTGTATGCGGCAGTTTTACGTGAAATTGAATTGGGATACAAATCTTGGGGGGATGATTTCACATACATTGAGAATACTGTTCTAGCATCTTCCTCGCACAAGTTCAAACCGGCAGCAGACTTCTCTCGTGGTAGTTCGGGCAGTACTAAATCTGATATCAGGTTGTGGTATTGCTCAAAATATCAGCGAAACAAGTGTACTTTTAATGAGTCACACACGGTACAAATAAATGGCTGCATCAGATTAGCAAAACATGTATGTGCCTCTTGTTGGCAAAAAGACAAAAAAGAACTTAATCACACAGAATGCTCTTCTTCATGTCCGCATTCTTCTTTATGACTTTCCTTGCCCAAACAGGAGAATATGTCAAGGTACAATAACGCAGCTGATTTATTTTTACCTTCCTTTGTTACAAACAAAAAAGATATCAGTGCTTTTTGTAAACATAATGCTGGTTGTAAAATTTGTACTTCGGTCAAACCCATTATCTTAAATACATCTTTAAACAAATTAGAAATACACAAATTATGTAAACAATCTGGCAAACCCAACTTCCAAGGATGTAAAATTCCTGTAAATTTAAAATTTGACACTGAATTTATGAAGAGAATGTTAACAGGTTATGATGATATGGAAGTTTGCGAGCTACTAAAATACGGGTTTCCCATAGGTTTCATGAATGAAATATTCACTCCAGAAATTAAATTTAAAAATCCAGAATTTTCTCATAAACAAAAGTTACCAAAAAATCACAAGGGAGCTAAGGATTTTCCAAAGCAAATTCATAGCTATTTAATAAAAGAAGCAAAATTTGAGGCTATTATGGGTCCATTTCAAACAAATCCATTTGAAGATAAACTTTTTTTATCCCCACTGAACTCTGTTCCCAAAGCCAATCCCTCAGAGAGAAGGGTTATTTTGGATTTAAGTTTTCCCAGAAATGGACCTTGTGTTAATAATTTTGTTTCCAGTAACTTTTACCTTAACAAAATTGTAGATTTCACACTACCCAAAATTGATGACTTTGTCTCCTTGATTAAGAGCAAAGGAAAGGGTTCTTTAATGTTTAAGCTTGATTTAAAACGTGCTTATAGACAAATTAGCATATGTCCTAATGACTATAGTTTAGTGGCATTTCATTGGCAAAATCACATATTTTGTGACACAGTGTTACCAATGGGTCTGCGGTCTTCAGCTCATATCTGTCAACGGGTAACAAATGCTTTTAGTTACATGTTATTAAATGTCGGAATGGCAGTTCTAAATTATTTAGATGACTTTGCAGGAGTTGAGAAAAAAGAGATAGCCTTTTTTGCCTTTGAATTGGTTCGACAAATTTTTAAGCGTAGTGGTTTAGATGAATCATTTGAAAAAGCTTGCGAACCATCAGAAATAATGATTTTTCTGGGTGTACTTTTTAACACAAAAAATATGACAATGTCTATACCCTCCGAAAAACTATCTGCTATACACTCTTTGATAAAAGATTGGCGTTTGCGTAGTCATGCAACATTGAAAGATATTCAAAAATCATTGGGGAAATTAAATTCTGTTGCAGCATGTGTTAAATCTAGCAGAGTCTTTGTCAATAGAATTTTAAATTGGTTAAGAATATGTTATAATCAGGCCAATGAAAACAAATCTTCAGCTGATCTTTTTGACATTCCAACAGAGGTAAAAAAGGACCTTTTTTGGTGGGATATTTTTCTCCCACAATATAATGGTGTTTCTTTAATGGATTTAGGTCCCTGGTCTGTTCCAGATGCACTATTCAGCACAGATAGTTGTTTAACAGGTTGTGGGGGACTATTTGGAAATAAATTTTTTCACAAAGAATTTCCTGAATTTATTCAAAAACAGAAATTACACATTAGTGCTCTTGAATTACTGTCCATTATAGTTTGTCTTCACATTTGGGCTCCCTTTCTAAAGGGAAAGAGGGTACAAATATTCTGTGATAATAGAGCAGCATGTATTGTAGTAAATACAGGAAAAGCTAAGTGCGAATTCTTCCAAAATTGTCTGCGTGAGATATGTTTCTTAGCCTCTATTTATGACTTTCAACTTAGGTGTATTCATTTAGAAAGTTCAGAGAATAGACTGGCGGATTGTTTATCTCGTTGGCATTTGGATATCTCTTACCAATGTAATTTCCTGTCTTCATTTAGTGATTGGAATATTCTTGAAAACTATCAAATTGAAGATAGTTCATTCTTATTTTCCAATTCTTGGTAATTCATTAATTTCAGATGATAATTTGAGAGAACTAAGAAGGCAAATGAGAATATCTACTAGGTCAGCCTATGCAGTAGGGACTTTCAGAAACCTTAGAGTCCAGTGGGAGTCCTTTATTATATTTTGCTTGTTTTTTAATTTACAATACTTACCTGCCAGTTGTTATACCTTAAGATTGTATGTACAATTTCTATCTAGATCCTTCATTTCAACAGACAGTATAAGAAATTATTTATCAGGTGTCAAAACTCTTCACTCCCTCTTAGATTTGGACACTTATCAGTTTTCAGATTTTGTGCTGCTCTTAACTTTGAGAGGGCTTAATAGACTTAAGCCTCATATGGCAAAACGGTCCGAACCGATCACGCTGGAATTACTATCCAGAATTCATGATACTTTAAACTTTGATATCAAGAATAATATTGTTTATTATTGTCTCTTTTTATTTGCATTTTTCTTGGCAGCACGCAAATCTAACTTAGTTCCTACTTCAAAAAGTGACATTCAAGATGAGAAATTTTTACATGTAAAGGATGTACATATACCAGATAATGAAGAATTTTTATTGGTCAATTTTAGATGGTCAAAAACAATTCAATTTGGAGAGCGGGAATTAATGTGCCCATTAATTCCATTAAAAAATAAAAAAATCTGTCCTATTTCTGCTTTCAAAAAATTAAAAGCTTTGAATTTGTCACATAATAGGGGTGCTCTCTTTTCTCTTACAGATGGGAAAATAATAACTTATTCTTTATTTCAAAACAAATTAAGAGAATGTGTCGGTAATTTAGATTTGGATACTTCTAAATTCTCTACTCATTCGTTTCGACGTGGCTTTGCTACTATGGCATTTGAAGCTAAAGTTCCTCCAGAATATATACAATTTTTAGGAGACTGGAGATCAGATGCATACAAGTGCTATCTAGAATTGTCTTGGAAGGACAAATTGAGAATTTTAAAAGATATGTTATTAGGAATTGAAATTATCTTTTCAGATATACTAGTCCATATCCTTTTCGATTCAATAGCAAAGCATGTAACCAGTATTGATCAAGCCATGGTTCATCCATTTCCTGGAATTAATATTTCAAGATTAACTAGGAGAATTGAAAGATACCCCAACCTAGTATCAACAAGATTTACCATACTTCATGTAGGGACAAATGACATAAACTCTTTGTCTATAGATGAGATTTTGAGTGCTTTTAACAATCTCATTACTGTAATCAGTAACTTATCGAATACTGAAGTGATAATCTCTAGTATTCTACCTAGACCTTTAGATTACGATAGAACAGGCAATAAGGTAAAACAAACAAATTTCAGACTGAAGGCCCTTTGTACCTCCAGGCACATCAACTTTATTCACTCCTATAGACCATTTTTTGGTTTGGAAAACCTATTAGGGAGATGTTTGCCATTCGGGATGGTGGGTTACATCTCAATACTGAAGGTACAAGGCGTCTTAGACTCTTTTTTATCAACACAGTCTCTCATCTGTTAAAATGATTTACTGTACATGTATGTTTATTTAGTTCAGTTTTATTGCATGTGAATTTAATGAATTATTCAGTTAATTCACTGATTACATATGGATTTGGGGCCCCTTTTAATGGAGGTATCTTACTCCATTGAGGGTTATTCCTTGTGGTAATGGTATCTGACGTTATCCAGGAATGGGTTGGGGGAAGGTTATTGTGATGAATAATTCTTTTTAATGATGCACGTTATGTTCACTGTGGCATATATATTGGGGGCTGTGTTTTGGCCGCTAGTTATTGGTGTGATGAAAGCTTCTTGTAAAGTACTATACTCATCTGTATCTATTCATCACCTTTCTCTGTACATAACTCATCGTTTCATGCTTAGTACTGTTACATGATGCTTCTCTAATCATAACCTAATTCTTAAAGGACGATAGCAGACGACTGCTCCATTTATGCTCACTTGAATTTGCATTAAAAACATGTTAACTTGAGATTGGATGCTCACATGAGTGTTTAATCCCTTGTTGAAATGTTTTTCTTTGTGTCAATATGATTTAGTCACTCATTTAATAATTTGAAAGATGTGAAGGTTATGATTATCATTATTTATATGTTTATCCATTTTGTATGTCTATTTTGTGATGTTTTGTTATACCATGTCTTTGGGAATGTTAACTTACATGGTATGTTTCGTTGTATTGTTTCTTTCTAATGATGTCAACTGAACATACATTAAACCATATCAAATGTCTAATAATATCTTTTATTTCTGTCTGGCATTGCTAATTTGCACAGTTTTGTGCTGCCGCGTAAAACCAGTTAATTAGCATTAGACAGAAATACGATTGGTCATGTCGTCATGCTTCCTTGCTCATCCTTTATATGATTGGTCATCCCATTGTGTATTTCTCCTTGGACATATAAAAAGAAAAATTTCGCGGGCTTTCTGCACAGTTTTGTTGAGTTGACATCGAATACACTACAAAGTTGATGAGATGAAAATTATACCTCTCCCTCCCACCCTTACTATATGTATCTGTGTGATGAAAGCTTCTTGTAAAGTACTATACTCATCTGTATCTATTCATCACCTTTCTCTGTACATAACTCATCGTTTCATGCTTAGTACTGTTACATGATGCTTCTCTAATCATAACCTAATTCTTAAAGGACGATAGCAGACGACTGCTCCATTTATGCTTACTTGAATTTGCATTAAAAACATGTTAACTTGAGATTGGATGCTCACATGAGTGTTTAATCCCTTGTTGAAATGTTTTTCTTTGTGTCAATATGATTTAGTCACTCATTTAATAATTTGAAAGATGTGAAGGTTATGATTATCATTATTTATATGTTTATCCATTTTGTATGTCTATTTTGTGATGTTTTGTTATACCATGTCTTTGGGAATGTTAACTTACATGGTATGTTTCGTTGTATTGTTTCTTTCTAATGATGTCAACTGAACATACATTAAACCATATCAAATGTCTAATAATATCTTTTATTTCTGTCTGGCATTGCTAATTACACAACAAAAATTGGTTTGACATCGTTCTATCATAGGCATTTCAAACTGTCTATTCAGTTTGAACAGTAAATTTACATAAATATCTCTATAAAACAATAAGTGAAACCTAATTAGTGTCTGAAATTGACAGTGAAATAGAAAATTCTATTGGTCGTCAGGCTGTAAGTTGTCCCCCTGAAACTGGTCCCGATAACACGTAAGTTACGGATGATGATCTGATTGTTACGCATCTCTTGTTACAAAATTCCGTACTCGATACAGAACGTTTTTCCAGGTACATAAAATATAGGGTACGAATCTGTACACAATGAAAGGGAGCTCCCTCTTTCTCAGACAAACATTCAGATATCTTCGGGATTGCCGAGCGATTTTCCAATTTTTTCCCGTTAAATAAAAAGGGAAAATCGGCTCGGACCGGAATTAGACCCTGTATCTCGGCTTTAGTCAAGTTTTTATCAATTACGGTGTGGGACCAGCGGATAATCGTACTATGTTAGTTTACCATGAATAGTTTGCACTTCGAAAAAGTCGGGGAATACACAGAAACGTCTGGCTAGGTTATTTCATCCATCTCCAGAACCAAATAATCCTAACAAAACTGAGAATCGTTGAAAGATAAAATCAGACTGGCCAAGACTTAAGCACTGTTCCCATTTATGTATAAATGTGCAATAATTCACGCTCTAAATTGAATAATCACGCACAAAAAATATGAAGCAAAAAGCGCATGCACCCAGATGGGCTCTGTTGATTGCCAGTGGCGCCAATTTGGGCCAAGTTAGAAAAAATGTCTCCAAAACCGAAGCACTGGTGAATTCAAAAGTATTTATGATACCTGCTTTTCTAGCGTAAAATTACAGGTTTTGAAGTTATTTGCGACCCTATTTCACAAATTTATGTCAAATCCTGTACAAATATTTTTCCAAAAAACTAAATAGCATGAAAAAAAGATCGCTTCAAAAAAAAAGATTATGAGTTGCATATTTGTTTCTACAAACCTGCTTTACACTTTGTACAGTAAACATCATACTGTTACTAGGTAAAATGTTACATAGTTTTACAGTAATGCTTATATAAAAGCAAATGCAAGAAAACCAATTTTGACTTTAATCAGTCTCGTTAACCAAATGTTGGTACTGATCCCCATATGCTGGTACTGATTAATCTTGATTTTCATCAGTACTGTACTGATATCATTGAAAATTATCTGGAGCACTGAAGCGTCTTCTTTTTTTGAATTACCCATATTGTTTTCAAGAGCAGCTGACTGCAAGATTCATCAAAACAAATTTTCAATACAACAGACCCTTACTGTCCTCCATAGATGCTCTATAATTGTCAATATTCAGTGCACTCCTAGAATTTCTCTTGCACTCCCAAACTTGTATTCCAGGGAGCGCATGCACTCCCAAAAAGAGATGTGAGTGGGAACACTGTGTTAGGCATTCCAGGGTTGCCACGCGTCAGGGAAAAGTCAGGGAAATTGAATTTTTTTCAAGGTCAGGGAATTTTGTGAACCGTCAGAGAAGTTTGAAAATATAGGCAAATGTCAGGGAATTATCAGGGAATTTTGAAAAAAAGAATGAGATGCAATGCCATATATTTAATGATTTCAACATCAACTAATAAATTGAAGGTAGCCTTCAGATATGGTCTTCAGTTATATAGAATTAATGTAGAGCAAGTTTTTCTAGCTTATGTAAATAGCTTGGCTTTAGTATTGCTGGGTGATGGCTAGGGCAGCTTCTTCCTATTTCTAAAGGTTTATCTGAAAACGTAATATGCCATTTATTGAAAGCCATATATTGCTTTAAGAAGCTGAAAGGGAGCTGCGCCCCTTGATCCTGAGCAATTATTATAGGTAATCGATAAAAAAACAAACAATTTCCCATTGGTAAATAATGGGGAACTGTTTCTTTATTTAATTGATTACCTATACCCACATACTAGTTACTAGTATGTGGGTTCTGGGTGTTTTCTGGTACTACTTAGGCAAAAAAGTGTGTTTCTGATAACTAGTAAAATAACAAGTAATATATTAGCCTTTAATAGTAGTATCAAGTGTGGAAGATTTAGAGAAGGAGGCAAATGAGCTGGCTGTTCAGGCAGAAAAGAAAATGAAATTTGACCTTCTAACAAAATCTAACGCATTCAGGAGCAAGGCAACAGAGCACATGAAGGAAATACTGGAGTTGAATAGGAAAATAGATTCTGTCAGCAAGAATATTGAGGATGTTTTCTTCAAATAAAACAACAAAAAATAAAAAAAATAATAGCAATACTATAAATATTTAAAAGGAGAATAAAGGTGGTGAGGGTTGGCTGAGGGGTGGATGGAGGCTAACATCTCCTTTTAAACTAAAGTTGTATATTTTAAACTTCCTCAAAATATCAAGAGTTATGACGGAAAGGCCAAATATCGCAATGTAACATGTCAGGGAATTTTCAAATTTTGTCAGGAAAATGTCAGGGAATTTTATTTCCTCTGGTTTGTGGCAACCCTGCATTCAGGGTTGGTGGAACCGGACCCGCCTCACCATCCAGGTCTTCATCAGGTCCCTCAGGAACAGGGCAGCAGAACGGAAGGCGGAAGTGGCGGCAAGGGATTTGGCGTCAGTAGATATCATTTTACCCGATCTGGGCCAAAACCATTATGTTCATGCATTCACTTAAAAAAATAATCCGTGGTTAAGTGGCCCAGCAATTCTAAGTTGCGCATGCAATTATGCATTTATTATCGTTTATCAAAATCAAACCACGCTTAAGCACGCTGTGTAAATTTATGCAATCCAACCATGATTAAGCATATGGCTAACCCTTATCCAATCAACCCACCCTTAAGTTTATAGCTAACCCTTATCCAATCAACCCACCCGTAAGTTTATAGCTAACCCTTATCCAATCAACCCACCCTTAAGTTTATAGCTAACCCTTATATGATAAAACAATATAACAATTTTATGTAACATTAACATGCTCATAAAATTAAAAACAAAATGGGATTAACATATCAATCTGATTAAGGTCAGCAAACAAAATGGCATAACCTTTTTTAACAACATTTTTTACTTAAATCAATTTTTAAAAAATTTAAAAAATTTTTGAAATATTAAGTTAACCAGCTCATCAGCTAACCAATGCGTAACCCACAACAATCACTTACATCAAACAATTGCTTAACCTTTTTCCCAACCCATCAACCAATGCATGTTGCATTAGCTAACCGGCTTATGAGTTAGTGGGTGCCTTAAGATTTGTGTAAATTTAAAAAAAATTAAAAAAAAAAAAAAAAAAAAAAAAAAAAAAGAAAAATTTTTTTAAATTTTTAAAAAATTGAATTTTTCTTTAAAAATCCTGCAAATATAATATATAAGCATGAGTGAAAAAATTGATAACACGATTATGACTTATGAACTTGATGAAATTAATGATTTTGATTTTATAAATCATGTAAATGCTCCTATTGAAAAATCACAACAAGATATGAGGGTTAGACTTACTGAAGAAGAAATAAAATGGTACCAAGAAAGGCAAAAAGAGAGAGATGCTCGTGAATTTTTTCCTTTTAAAAATGCTGAAGAAATGCATGAATATGAAGTAAAATTAAAAGAAAAGTATTATGATTTATTTGAGGAAAAATTAAGTGAAATAGAAAGGGTGTTTGCTTCTACTGGATTAACTGCAATTGAAAAAGCAAGAGATGAAGTGGATTTAATATTAAGTGAATGTAATAGTGATGAAGATGCAATGAAAGATGTGGTAGAAAATTATATTAACTATTTGGAAGAATATTTCCATCTTAAGGAGTTAGGTGAGTTTTTTAAAGAAGTTTAAATTTATAATTTTTTTTAAAAAAATAATTTTTTTTTGTTTTCTTAATGAGGATAAAAAAATTGATTTTTTTTTATGTTAAGTTGCATAAAATGATATGTAAAATGGGTGTATTAAATAAACTTTCAGATAAGTTTAAAGAAGAGTTAGAAAAGACCTTTTGGAGAAAAATAGAATGTGAGCCAGTCTATGATGGTATTACAAGGAATTACAGGAATTACAAGAAGACGTTATACAGATACATTTTATATAGCAAAGTCTGCTATTTATTACCAATTTAGTAAAAAGATGAGAGAGATGTTTGAACGCGTACAAGAAAATAATCTAACTATGTGGATTGGGCTTGCTAATACTAATTTATTTAGAACAGGCATGTATTGGCTTGATGTTAGACCATGAAATGAAAAATATTTAGTTGCATATTACCAAAAACTAGAATATTTATATTTAAATGACGGAGCATTTATGTCTGGAGCATATCATGATAATTACCTTTGCCCCTGCATAGAATTTAGTGGAAGATATGAGGATTTAACTGGTTATCCAGAATATGAAGATTATGAAGGAAATGAAAGGCAAGAAGCTGCTAGACTTGAAGGAGAAAGACAACCACAAATCCCAAGAAATAACGTAAGAATAGAAAATCTAAATATTACATCAAGTTTTTATGATGAAGAAGATAGAAACTTATCAAGAGTAATCAATTATCGTTTCGCTGATCAAAATGTATATGATTTTACTAGAGATATTTTTGAAGGGTTTTGAGAAGAAAACAACATTTTTTTTGAAATGGGAAGATATCAAACAACATATTCTATTTATGGAATTGAAAGAATTGAAAGGATAGGGGAGGTAAATGATGAACAAGCTGAACAAGATGAACAAGAAGAGGAAGATGAAGAAGACGAACAAGATGAACGAGATGAATCATGTATAAGACAAGTTCTTGAAAATCTTAAAAAACAAAAGACAAATAAAAAAACTTTTTATGAAGAAAAATGTGTTATTTGTCTTGAAGAAAAACCAGATATACTTTTTTGTAATTGTGGTCATGTATGCTTGTGTTCAAATTGTGATGATTTAAATGAAAATACAAACAAATGTCCAGTTTGTAAAAGCCTTAGTGATATAAAACGTAAATTATAACTTTTTTATAAAGTTATAATTTTTAACAGGAATATCGACTTTGATAATTAATGTTGAAAAACGTTAAACTATCTTAAGAATCACCTTTAACTCTGTTTTCTATACCTTAACATAAGAAAAAGTATAGATAAAGTAAGGCGAGTCATGACACTACCATGATATAAACCATTTTTTCATGCCTCCTCACCGAAAACGAAAGAGGAAGTTATTTAATGCACAACCCTTTAACTTTTGCTTAACACACCAAAACTGAAAATGGTAGAACATTATAATATTAACAAACATTTTTTACCCTGTTTTTTTTTAAAAAATGTTTAACTTGTACAATAATTGTATAAAATACTTATTATTGTTTTTTTAAACAGCAGCCTTACAACATTGTGTTTTTAACGTGTAAGAAATGTATTGATATGGTATTAACTTACGGGTTGTTAGACCGCGCCAGAGGTTACCATGTTGTTAGTGTTTGCTAACTTACGGGTTGTTAGACAGCACCAGAGGTCAGCATTTTTTTTGGTATTAACTTACAGGTTGTTAGACCGTGCCAGAGGTTACCATTTTTTTTTTTTGTATTAACTTACGGGTTGTTAGACCACGCCAGAGGTTACCATGTTGTTAGTAATAACATTCTTACAAAATCAAAGATACAACAAAGAAGTAAGACTGCTTTATTATCATAAATAAATTATATTTTATACAATTACCATATACAGTTCATTTTTTGGAAAAAACAAAAGCAAAAAAATTATTAATATCATAACATACTACCATCTCCCTCAAAAGTCCAGTCTAAAGTGATATTATATGCGTAATACACATTTTAAAATATTGGAAAAAAGTTGTGAAATACTATACCACGTGATATTGGAGTGTGTATCGATAAACCCTTTTTTTTAAATATTTAACCCTTTACTGGGTTAAATATTTTTTTACAAGTCCAACTCTATCAGTATCGACACATGTGCGTGTTTTGCGTTGGAGTTGTTGGACCTTGTTATAAAGTTTATAGTGTCGCATTGTTTTACTTCTAAAGGCTGAGGAAAAACTATACAACTACAACCTTTTCCCTCCTTTTTTACTATGGAGTAGTCAGCCTTTTCAACTCCGTTTAAGGCTATGTTAATTTTTGCCTCTTCTTTTAGGTTACCACCAACTGTAACAACCTTTAAAGACCCCCTTATAATTCTGCCCGAGGCTGCCATGCAATAACCTCCTAATTCATGATGTATTCCCGTGCTTCCATTACCGAAAGAAAACTCGTAATTACCATTTTTTAATCCTCCTTGTTGCTCAGCATGAACGCTTATAATGGGTTTAAAGCCTATTTTTCCATCCACGTAGGATTTTGTCACTAAATCTCTCTCTTCTACCGGAGTTGCTGCATTTTTTAGGGAAAAACCTTGAAGATTTACGTTAGCTACTGCTGAGAAACTCCCATTTGGATTTTTTATGATAGCTCAACCATTATCAACGTAATTTTTATTGGCAGCGGCGCCGCGGTCAATGGGATTTGGTAATCCGATAATCGAGTGACCCTTCATGTTTATTTCACCAGCCATTGAAAAAGAACCGTCTTGGTTTTTTGTTAAAGCTTTTTCACCCGCAGTAGCAGCCTTAATGGCGTTATCTACGTAAAACTTATTAGCGGCTTCGTACTCTTCTAAAGGTGCATCGACGTTGTAAATTCTCCGCCCACCCATAGAAACGTCACCACCTGCTATATACCGCCTTCCAGGACCATAAACAAAGGCTCGATTAGCAACATCTACGTAATTTTTAGTTGCTGCATCCTGTGGTTCTGCAGGTTCTATAAGATTTGTTATAGTATATCCTTTCATATTTATATCTGCAACAGCAGAAAAAGTACCATCTTGTTGTTGAACTATTGCTCTACCACTGTTATCTACATATTTTTTAGTAGCAGCTTCACTCGGTTCCTCAGGGTCAGCTATATTTTTTATTTTATTAAAACCCATGTTTAAATACCCCACCATATGGTATCCTCCATTTTCATCTAACAGCCCTGAGTTTGCATCAACATAACTCTTAGTGGCAACATCCTGAGGATTTACTGGATTACTAACCCGTATTAATGTATTACCAGCCATATTTATAGAACCGGCAACGGGGGTTGTTCCATCTTTACGTAAAAAATTATTACTTATGTAAGCGTGTGACACACCATCACCACTTGTTTTAGCATCATTTATTCTTCCAAATTTATCAACAGGCATCGTTTTTAATATTACTAAAAAAGTTTATTTAAAACATTTTGAAATTTATTACCTAAACCCAACTCTTTAAGAATGAACAAACATAAATGACCACAAAATACTTCCCCTGCATGTTGTAATTGGTCAGTATTGTAGTGTATTGGCCTTTTTAAATAATCTTTAATTTCAATAGGTGGTTGAATACCATAACTATCAAAATGAATTTTAGTTTTATCATCTTTAAACCATGCAACCCAATGAGTACCTGGACCTCTGCTATCATCAAGATTTGATATACCACATTCTTTATTTTTTACTTTTTTAGGTAGGGTATCTCTTAAAAATATTCCTCTAAAATTTTTTATTTTTAATTTTTTTACTGCATCCTCAAGCTCAAAATTGCTTAAATGTTTATTTGGTAAAGTTATATTATCAATTAAAATATCATGCATTTTTATTTATTTAAATATTTACAATAGCACTATTATTAACCCATGAATTAAACTCATCAGAATAACCTTACCACTTTACAAGAGATTTCTTTTTTCCCTTTTTAATAACCTTTTCTATCCTATACAACTCTTGACTTGTTTTTTGTAGTTCAGGTTCATAAAAGGAACCTTTTATTTCTTCTCCATTTAAATCTTCAATTTTATATGTTATAGGTGATGTATGTTTTACTTCTGAAACTGTAAAAACCTCTTCAGTCCATCTTGTGGTATAACCTTTTTCAAAAGTCTTTTTCTTTTTACTTATCCTTACCTTGTCTCCAACAGAAAACTTTGGTTTGATATCCTCCCTTACTTGATTATAATCAGGATACAATGTTTTCCAAACTTTATTTTCATTCTTCTTCTTACTTGCTTCAGTTGGCGCCATCTTAATAGAAGAATGTCTCGTGTTATTATATTCTTTAACAAGATTTGGTAATACATTAATATAAATATTTGTTGAGTGAGCAGAGAAATACTTCCACATTTTTTCTTTCATTGTTCTAATCCATCTCTCAACAACGCTTGATTTTTCCTCGTTTTCAGTGGAATATAATTCAATTAAATCTTTAACTTCTTTGTTATAAAACTCTTTACCTTTATCCACCCACATTTTCTCAGGTTTTCTTTCCTTAAAAATACTTTTCAATGCAATAGAAACAGATTTTCCTGTTTTATCTTTTAATGGTATCAACCACCCTTATTTTGAAAAGATGTCAATGACAGCAAGAAGATATTTTACACCATGATTAAGTTTAGAAAATGCTTGCATATCTACTAAATCTGCAGCCCATATCCTATCAATACCATTTACTCTAACTCTTCTTTTTTCAAATTTTCTTTTTATAGGTTTATGTAATTCTTCTGCTAGCGTTATATTTTTTTTTTTAATTCCCATACCAAATCTTTTCTTGGTACCAATTAATGAAGAAACTAAACCACATTCCATTCTTTCCCTAATTGAAGGATTATAGATACCTTTTAACTCTTTAAGCATATTAACATCACAAACAGAATTTCTTGTTGCTGTATCATCATGTTTAAGATAACATATATCATGATGATATGCTGCTTTATCAACACGATTTACAGGTTTTGACCATTTTTTTGGTGTTAAATCAGGATTTAATCTTTTCTTTAACTTGGTACCTGGACCAGTAAAATTATGACCTGGTAAGTGCATTTCAACATTTATTGATAACCTTGTCTAACAACGAACCACCCTCCTTATCTTTTTTAATAAACTGAGTTTTAGTTGTTCCACATTCACTACATTTACCCTTTTTCATATTTCTTCCATTTTTACTTACACCATAATTTAAATCAGTTGTTTCAGTTTGTTTTTTACACTTAACACAATACATTTTTTATATTAAATTAAATTTTTTAATATAAAATGGATATTGTTAATTTATCATGGAATGAAGCATTAGCAAAAAGATTTAACCACCCCCTTTTACCAAAAAGTATCAGAGGTTTAATAGTTGGTAAATCAGGATGTGGTAAAACTACACTATTACTTAATCTTTTGTTACGTCCCGATTGGTTAGATTATGATAACTTATGTGTTTTTGGTAAAAGTTTGTTTCAACCAGAATATCGTATATTAAAAAAAGCATTTGAAGAAGAAATACCAAAAGAATATATATTAAAATTATTTTCATTTAAAGTCCCAATAAAGTCCAAAATTAGAATTTTTTTATGCTTGAAAAAAGGCATGAATCTGTTAGATTTACTCTTATTTTGTCGCCAAGGGGATAGGGGCGTTCATAGCAAAATCGGTTCATGTCACAGAACCATACAAAAATCCTAATTATTTTTTATCAATTCTCCCAAGTGACGTTGCCACGCACTATTCGGAATCATTCTGGTGTCCTATTTGTAGACACCATGTGACCGATGACGTATTACACAGACGATGTGCTTTCTATCCTTAGAAAACGTTGCGAAACTTCGGTAAGTCTTTAATTTTCGTTAAATTACCTGCGCTCATCGTATCTAATTTATTTGTATGCATTTGATTGTTAAATCGGAGTTGTGTTATATTTATTTCGATCATGATATGCCTATTTCTTCTTGTCAAGAGTCGTCCAAACATCGAATGACATCTCGGCCTATAACACTTTCGGCCTATTACAATTTCGACTAGTAAGAAATTCGGCGCATACAAAATCGAATGTCTACACAAGGTATAAAGGTTTGTAATATGAGCCATGGGGAATAAGTCAAACAAAATGCGGACGTTTTATAACGAAGATCAGACTTTATATTATGTGCGATCTGATCTTGATCTTCGTAGGTAATGAAAAAGTTAAGAATTTTGTGGGTTTTTTTTTTTTTTTCGGGTCTGTAATTACTAGCGAATTTTGACCTGAGTTTAGCATCAGGTGGTGGACGTTTTATATCAAAGGTCAGACTTCTTACTAGGTGCAATCTGATCTCGATCTATGCTGTCAACAAAGGATATTTCTCAACTTTCAAGAGTTTAGTAAAACACATTGCTTATTGATATTTTTACTGCTAGTTTTTGAAGACAGAGTTGATGTTACTTCATCAATCAAGTTATTGCATGCAGATGAACCATACTTTTCAAAATTATAGATACATATTCCAAAGCTGATAAATACATGTACTTCAAGTTGTTGGAGTGCAAGACAATTGAAGACAAAAGTAGAAGTTTACTAGTACTCAAGTAATATTTATCTACCACATTGTGATTAAGAAAAATAATTTTTTATGTCATTTATTACTGATCTCTTTTCTTTCCAATCTAAAAACAGTGTATTTTTTTAGGGTGTGATACAGAGAGACCAAGATGTTTGTTAACCGACAAATAGATATCCCAGTCTGGTGTTATATCTCTGCTGTACGACAATTTTTTTTCCACAGATTTTAGCACAGTCCATGTCAACAGGTATTTGAATGATATTTAGATCTACATCTATTACACATTAATGTTAGAACTTTGAAGTCTATTATATTTCAAGCTTAGAAAGGATTAGTCGCTGAAGGGATAATTGATCAAATACAACTTTTTTACACCCTTGCCATAAATTTTTGAAAGGAGCAATTGTTTGCTACAAGCAACTGCTCCTTTCTCACATTCCTCCATTTAGTTGATTTTTTTTTTTTTTGTGAACATTCCCCAGTTGTCGGTTGTTTAACACCATTTTCAACATTATTTCAGTTTTATCACGGCAGCCAGTGCACCTGTCCATGCTTATCAAGAGTTTCTGTTTCTAGTACTTTGCATAATTTCCCACTGGCTACTTTTCCACGTAATCATTGTCAATACAATGATTAGCACTGAGAGAGGAATGTATCCTGTTGCAATGACTATCATCAGTCCTGGGAAAGAAATTGGCTGAGCTAGGGATTTGAAGCAGCAATCCCCCAATCTCAAGCCCTGTATGCGACTAGCTGCACCACTAGGGCTTTGCAGTAGTATTTCGTAAAGGTAATGTACTCTTGAGAGAGAAAAAGGCATGCCTTGGGGCTAAAACAAATTAAAGTCCAACTTTTAGTAAGCAAGCACAAAAGGTACACTCAAAAGCTGCTTTGTATTAAGCCAGCACCAAAGAGACTCTCAAATTGTGTTTTTTTTTTTTACCTTGAAAAAGAAGGCTTTTGAAACATAATGAAAAAAGGTGAAAACCAACATTTTCTATTTCCAAAAGTGATTTTAGCTTTTTAAACAAGTTCGGTCATTTGAGCCACGTTCAATTTGTTGTCTACAAATGCTTTCAATTTGGACAAGTTAGAAATTTTATCAGCTTGAAAAGAATTAGTATAAAGGTGGCCACAAGGGCAGGGTTTACTGTATAAAGAAATGAGCATATCTTGTAAAATAGTTCTAGAGATACAATCTGAGACTAGTAGATTAAAAATACATGTGTTTTTCAATCTAAATTTACTCGATTGATTGAATGGTGTTTAATGCGGCATTCAACATTATATCAGTCATTTCATTGCCTCAGTTTGCTTATTCATGTATACCCTGGGTTTTAATATGTGGCTCTGTAGTGTCATGCCCAAGAACACTCTTATGAAAAACCCATTGCTTCCAGTGAGGCTCAAAGCTCGGACCTACAGGTTATGAGTGCTACACTTTACCACTGAGCCAGGGAGACCTTAAATAAATTTGTATTTCAGACTCAAAATGCGAATGCAGTCTCAATGGCAGTGTAAGATACAAGGACATAGTTGTTAAATGGCCTCTTTAGGATTTCATTTAACTCTACCAAACAACAAAGTTTTGGACTAGTCCAAATTCAAAGTATTTGCAGCCAAAAATTTAACTGTGGCTCAAATGATGGAATTTGTATTTAATAGGGTTAGAAAACATAGTGTGGAATCAAGAAAATGCTGGTTACCTGCATTTTCTCCTTTTCCCATGATGTTTTCAAAACACCTGGAGATGCATTAAGCCCCCTTTTGCCAGAGTGTGGCCCATACATACTTTGCATTATTTAACTCTTTACCAAACGACAAAATTTTAGATTGAACCAAATTGAAAGCATTAATTTTGCAGACGACAAATTAAGTGTTGCTAAATTGATGATTTCTCTTTTTGATAGGGTAGTAAACATTGTGGGAAAAGGAGAAAATGCTGGTTACCAGCATTTTCTCCTTTTCCCACAAAGTTTTCAAAAGCCTTTTCTTTCAGGGTTGTTAAAAGTCGGGATTGTGCGGTAAAGAGTTAAAAAGAAATTTATATTCTTGTCATTTCAGTGTCTCATTTTGAACAGAGTGACGTGACATTTGAACAGTGTGGACAGGGAAAAAATCACTCTCAGTTTATAGACAAATATGGACAATATTAGTGCATCTACTAACTTAACAGTATACCAGTAACATCGGAATGGACTTCTGCAGTGATTGGTGATCGTAATATTAGAAATTTTGGATCAAAATTGTGGATTTTGGAGGTTTCTTTTGGAGCTCAGTCAAGGACTTGAGAACAGGGGGTCAGTGGTTTGATTCCTGGCTTTTCCAATTTCTTAGAATTGATGATATGTGACATGTGGGAAAGCAGCCAGTGGCTTGGAAAGATTATTGTGTGAGGTACTTTAAAAAGGGTTTTTGTCGGTTTAACCCTTTACTAAACAATCTTGAGTTTTCACGACCCTAGAGATGAAGACTTTCGAAAACATTGTTGAAATTCTCTGGTTACCAGCACTTTTTTTCATTTTCCCATATTTTCTACCCTTCCAAAAACAAATTTCAATACTTGGGTCCCATTTATCATCTGCAAATACTTTCAAGTCTAAAATTTTGTTGTTTGTCAAGAGTTAAAAACTATGTGCAGAAATGGGTTAACCGTTTACCAGATGACAGATTTTGGACAAGTCCAAATTGGAAGTGTTTTTTGACAACTACTGTAATTCAGTGTGGCGTAAAGGATTAGATTTGTCTTTGAAATGGTAGAAATCATTGAGGGAATAGAAGAAAATGCTGGTTACTAACATTTTCTCCTTCACCCACGAAGTTTCTAAAGCTATCTCCCTGGGGGTCATTAAAAGACGAGATTGTTTGCTAAAGGACCATTGTATACTTGATTTAAAAGCTTGAAAATATGTAGATAGTGAAAACAATTGCAGTTTGCTCAAATGTACTTTTTATTGGTCTCGAACTTCGTAAGATATGGTTTTGTTTTAAAATTCACAAACATAAATTAAAACTGTAACCCTTTACCAAATGACAAAATTTTATGCTAGTCCATATTGAAAGCATTTGCAGTTGACAAAATAATTGTGTGGTAAAGGCTTAAACTGGAAATAGAGTTTAGTATCTTTCAATAATTTTCCTTTTAGTAATAAAAAACAATGGTCACAAAAATATCACACTCAACTCTTTACCACACAATCCCTGGTTTTAATGACCCCTGAAGAAGAGGGCTTTTGAAAACATTGTGGGAAAAGGAGAAAATGCTGGTAACCAGCATTTTCTCCTTTTCCCACAATGTTTTCTATCCTTCCCAAAACAAATTTCAATTTTTCAATCATATTTATTTTGTCGTCTGCAAGTGCCTTCAATTTGGACAAGTCTAAAATTTTGTCGTTTGGTAAAGAGTTAATCATATTGGTAATCTTAATTCAATATTCTTCATGACTGTTGTAAAAACTTAATACTGGCTATCTGTATCTTGGGTAAAAATACTGTTCACGTAAAACTTTCCATCATAGAGCACCTAAGGTAGGAAGAGAAACAGAAACAAGTAAATGTATTTGACTGATATATGTCACAATGCAATAAATCTATTTTCAACAGCATTTCAACTGTATAGCAGTAGCTGTACACTTACTCATGTTCACTGGGACAATAACTGATATCCCTTTACCACACAGTCCCGACTTTTAACGACCCTGAGAAAGAAGCCTTTTGAAAACATTGTGGGAAAAGGAGGAAATGGTGGTAACCAGCATTTTCTCCTTTTCCCACAGTGTTTTCTACCCTTCCCAAAACAAATTTCAATTTTTCAGTCACATTTATTTTGTTGTCTGCAACTGCTTTCAATTTTGACCAGTCTGTTTTGTTGTTTGGTAAAGAGATATTACTGGCAATAAAGCTGGGGGAGGTTACTTTTTGTAGGAAACTACCTATCAAGCTCCAGCTACAGTTGAATTATGAACACATGTTTTACAAATCATATCAACCAAAAGGCCATGGTGGGTTTGCAAGCATCTTCACATCCTTGTTTATTAACCCTTAACCACACAATTCCGGGTTTAAACGAACCTATGGAAGATGCCTTCTGAAAACATTCCGGGAAAAGGAGAAAATGCCCGTTACCAGCATTTTCTCCTTTTCCCACTGTCTTTTCTACCCTACCAGAAACAAATTTAAATTTTGAGTCACATTTATTTTGTTGTCTGTAAATGCTTTTAATTTGGACCAATCTAAAATAGTGCTGTGTGGTAAAGAGTTAAGTGTCATTGCAACTGGATTTGATCCTGTCAAACTCCTGAACATGATTTGGGTTTGCTCATGGGGGAAACAGCCAGTGAATTTTAGAGAATTTGCTGAGAATTACTAGTATATGAAATAGAGGTAAAAGGCGCATTATTAAATTTAAACCTTTTTCAAACAATCCAAGTTTTAACAACTCTTAGTAAGACAGCCTTCCAAATATTGTGGGATAAAGAGAAAATTTTGGTACAATATAGCCTGTAGAAAAAAGCAGAAAATATTGGTAGCCTGCATTTTTTTCTTTTTTCCCCCACACTGTTTTCTACCCTTCCAGAGAGACATTTATTGTGTTGAGTTATATGTACTTTTTCATCTGCAAATAGTTTCAATTTAGACGAGACTAAAATGTTCTTCTCTTGTAAAGATTGGGTGTTTATTTGTTGGAGCATTTTGCACCACTTTAAACATTATTTCAGATTTTTATTCATGTCAGTGTGACAACTCATTACTCTCTTTTCTGTATTTCACCAGCACAAAGCTGGGGCTCTGCAATGTCTTGCCTAAGGACATTCCTTAACCCTTAAAGCCCTGGATTGATTGATTCTATGGTGTTTAATGCCATTTTCAACATTATTTCAGTTATATCGTGGCGGCCAGTGCACCTATCCATGCTTTCCTAGCGTTTCTTTTAGCAGTGCTTCGCACAGTATTCTTTCCAAGCCACTGGCTGCTTTTCCCACATAGCCATTGTCAAAACAATGGTCAGCGTTGAGAGAGGAAAGAAACTGGCCGAGCCAGGGTTTGAACCAGTGACCTCCTGTTCTCAAGTCCCTTACGCTACAGACTGAGCTACAGGGTGCAGCTTAAAGCCCTGGAACCAACTTAAGTTGTTTTTGCAGACAAAAGTTGTTTTTGCAGACAGTGTAGATAAAGATCAGACTGCACATAATATGTAGTCTGATTTTAGATCTATACTGTCTGCTACTATGAAACAAGTTTTGTCAAAATAAAGCAAGACGACTACCATTTTCTTACTTTCCAACCCTTTACCAGTTGGTAAAATTTTAGTTCAATTGTTCAAACTGGAAACAATTGCAGATGAAAAATTGGACGTATTAGCTCAAATGAAAAGATTTGCTTCAAGAAGAATAGTATTATGGAGGAAAAAATACAGGTAACTAGCAATTCTGCTATTTCCATAATGTTTCAAAAGTATTTTTCTTTGTTAAAGTGATTAAATAGTGTGTTACATAATAACTTGGATGTTTTGGTTAACCCTTTACCACACAATCCCAACTTTTAAAGACCCTGGGAAAGAAGCCTTTTGAAAACATTGTTGGAAAAGGAGAAAATGCTGGTAACCAGCATTTTCTCCCTTTCCCACAATGTTTTCTACCTTTCCCAAAACAAATTTCTGCAAATGCTTTCATTTTGGAAATGTCCAAAATATTGTTGTTTGGTAAAGAGTAAAGGGTTGAGGGAAAGCAGTAGCTTCTAACATTGCTCTGTATGTATGAATATATTTTTTTATTTTTTGTCCACAAATTCTTCTTGTAAGACTGTTGTGATGTACATGTATTTAAAATAATAAAATAATATTACATTATATTACCTTGATTGTTGCATAAAACATATCTGTCTTTGTAAGAGCTGTGATCTGAACCAGCCAGTTTTATATCGTAGTACTGAAGGCCAAGTATTCACATGCTACATATTCTTCAGCAACACCACAGAATATGTCTTTGGAAATCTGATTATTCTGCTGTATATCTGAAAAATAAAAAAAAGACGTATTCTCTTTTTTAATTTATCTAAATCTGAAACTTTAAAAAAAACAAAGACAGCAGTATAGTAATGGGTGTAGGTTTACTCCAACTTCATTCCATTTGATAACAGAATTGATTGCAGCATTTGTCCAGCATGTGGTTGAACTTAAATAATGTTGAAAACTTTACATGTATGAAGTCATAACTGTACAAATACAGCTTTTAACAAACCTGTTTCGAAACAGCATTGGTAATTACTTATCATTTGTAGGGAAGAAAACATGTGTTCCATCTTCCACAATCTTACTTTTCCATATGGATCAAAATTGACTGCTGCTGCATTTCCAACCTTTCACTAATTTTCTTCACATGTTCTTTACTCTAGTATGGCATATGTCTCAAAGCCCAAATAGTAGCAAAAAATACACAATAAGTAGGTCAGCAGTTGCTATGCTGCTCTATCTTTTGTTAACTTTTTACTTGATTTCAATTTTTTTTTTTTTTTTGCCATTGACTTACACTTGGATTGACTGTACAACAACAGATTATCATCTTCCCAACAATTTCGTACTTTCAAAAGGTATGACTTAAATCAAAATGCATTTTAACACGCACTTTGTTTACTTTTGGTGGCTGCTGGGCCTTTAAACAGTAGCACATACAATCATGGGTATGGGCTATACATCAAACAAATGAATGTAGTTTTTAGCCTTTCAATTTCTGACAATCATTCTGTTTACATGTATGACACATGTAAATTCTAGAACAGTGTAATGCAGTATCTTTTACTCAATAATCAGCACTTTTGCAAATGAAGCCCAGTTTGATTGACTGAGTGATACATACATGTAGCTTTCAACATTATATCAGTCATACCATTTTGATAGATCGTTAATTCATATGTTTCCTGAGTTTTAACAATAACTTGCCCATGGACATCCCAACAAAACCCAGTGAGAATTGAATCTGAGTCATGGATTACTTATATTATGCATTTACCACTGAGACATGAAATAATCCTTGAGCCCTTTACATCTGTTCAGTTGAATAAAACTTGTGGCATTACTAGTATCACAAGGGTCAGCTCAAGTAATAGAGGAGAACTGTGAAGCCCTAAGTGACGAAACAAAATTCAGTCGCATAAGCACACTAGTAGCTTAATCAGTGGTCTACCGGTATTTTGTCCAACAGCATATTTTCAAGAATTCTGCTCCATTTTCATCCTGGCCTATAATAAGGGTTTCATTTAAGATCTAGCAAATGAGACAGCAAAAACTTCTTGCAGTATACCGGTAATCTTGAATCTACACTGCTTCTTTAAAGGTATAGCCCATGTGGTGGGTTGAGGTGAATCCCTGAAACTGCAATACATTGTTTTGAATTTTCATTACTTTACCAGTCATGTAAATTTTGTGAATTTGGCTATTGAAAATAAAAATTGTTTTATCTGATTGAGACACATGTACCTGAAAAGTGGTCGCCAAATTCTGAAGCTACTGGAATGGAATCACAATCATGACAGAGTAAGAAACCAAGGCTCATCTGCATCTGCACAGTCAGTATAATTCAGTATGTGTATCATCATGTAGGAGGATCCATTCACATTGGCCAGAGATGTGTAAAGTAATTATCTCCATACTCTGGAATATCATTTACATATCATTTAACATTCTGTGCTAGAAATTTAATGGTGTTTTACTCCGCTTTCAACAGTATTTCAGTCATATCATGGCAGCATCACACAAATTCATGTATTTCCTGGGATTCACCAGTACTAGGCTAGGGCTCTGAAGTGTCTTGCCCAAAGACACTCCCATGAAAAAACCAGCAGATCGAACCCCAGACCTAATAATGTGCAAATTCATCTTTTACTCATTACCAAACGACAAAAATTTAGACTTGTCAAAATTGAAAGCATTTGCAGATGACAATTTAATGTGGGCCAAACGATAGAATATGTCTTTGATAGGGGAGAAAATATTGTGGGAAAAGGAGAAAATGCTGGTCACCAACATTTTCTCCTTTTCCTACAATGTTTTCAAAAGGCTTATTTCTCAGGGTCGTAAAATCTCGAGATTGTGTAGTAAAGGGTTAACATACAATCCAGTGCTGTAATGACCCAGAGGCATAAACCTTTTCAGAACATTGTAGGAAAAGGAGAAAATGCTGCTGGTGACTAGTATTTACCTTTAATTCAACAATTGTTTCTCCTGTTTCAAATACAAATCATGTAGATCCAATACAAGCTATGTCGTCTACAAATGTTTTCAATCTAGACAAGTCCAAAATTTTGTCATCTGCTAAAAAAAAAAAAAACACCAAGATTCCATTGATATGTGCACTGACCAGATTAGGGAAAGATAATTGGGTTCTACGTTCAAATTTGTGTCACCCAAGAAATTCAGCCAATTTTTTTTAAAAAATGGTGCAGATTTAATTCAACACATTGAGTTTCAATTGCATTTCTAAAGTGTTATAGCCCCCCCCCCCCTCCCCAAATACTTAGCCTTGTCCAACACTAAGGCATTTGCGGAAAAACAAATATTTCTCAAATAATGAAATTTGTCTGTGATACAAGAAAAATATTGTGGAAATAGGAGAAAATGTCGGCTACCAACTTTTTCTCATATTTCCACCATGTTTTCAAAAGCATTTTTTCAACATCGTAAAAACTAGGGATTGCTAGGTAAATGGCCAATCTCCGAATAAATATGCGTCGCGTATATCCGAGGTTCAGACTACATTCATGCAAATTTAATCATTATCTGCATTCTCTGCGAAGAAAATGGATCAATCGGGTGCTGCGCAAAAATGAAAGATCACTTTCATCTCACAGGTGCCCGGCGAGCGACAGTATAATTCATGTATTACACACTAAGTAATAGTAAATTAGTGTGTAATATATGAATCATACTGTCGCTCGCCGTTCACCTGTGTTTCATCTTACTAGCCGATATTCATTAATCAGAAAGTGCTTACGTATCCTGATCCAACAGTAAATGCGGAAATCAATACAGATATAGCGATAAATCTGTTTTTAACACAATAAATATAAGATGAACGTAAGGCGACTTACTGATTCGAGAATGCGAACTGAAATCCGCATCAGTTTTCAGACAGTTCGCTCATTCGGTATGTTTACACGGAGCTTCTTGTTCAAAACAAAAGAAACAAATCCTAAAATACACGCCCGTTTGTTCTTTCTGTGTCGCTCTTCGGCAAATTCGGTAAACGAACTTGGTTTTCTGTCGAATATGATTCTCACGACCGTCACACCGTCCTCCATTTTGTTTTTCGTTTACCTTAGCTCCAAGGTATCACGTGGTGTACCTACGTCATCGTTATTGATGTAAACAAAAGTTAGAGATACCTGGTAGTATTTCTTGTAGTTTTGAAAGTAATTCTTTTGCCAGCGAATGGAACTTTGACCAATCGCACATTAAGAGAGTGTCATCGTTATATTAATTTACATAGTTTTAAATGGTATGATTAAAATTTAACTGCATTTTTTACCCCGCATTGTTTACATTTGGACTTTATTGGGACTTTAAGGATGAAGTTCAAAGAAATGATATTTCACCTTTAGCATTAGTTGAAGAATGGGCAAAAACAATTAGGAAAAATCAGATATTAAGTGTGGGTTTTTTGAAAATGCAAGTGATGTTCCAGACCCAAGAGAACTAAATGCACAAAACAAAAACTTAATGATTTTTGATGACTTACTTTTAGAGCGTCAGGGTAAATGTGAAAACTACTATGTAAGAGGAAGACATAGAAACGCTGATTGTTTCTATTTGTCACAAAGCTTTTTTGAATTACCAAGACGAACCATAAGAGGAAATTCTAACTTAATTATACTTTTTAAATTACCTAAAAAGGATCAAATATTTATACTGATTATGTACATGTAAGTGAAGATATGGATCTTAATGAATTTAGAAATTTTTGTAAAAAATGTTGGAATGAACCTCATGGGTTTGTTGTAATTGACTTAACAAGTAATGTAAATAATGGTAAATATAGATGTGGTTTTGATAATTTTTATATGCCAATAAATTGTAAATAAAAATTGAAAATAAGTTGATTTTTAAGTATAATTATAAAAAAATGGCAAAATTACTAAAAGCAGCTTTTGTTAAGGTGATTAATGAAGAAAATTTTAGTTGTTTTAGTGTAAATGAGATTGAAGATATGATGAAAGAAATAATAGAAGAATTTTTACCAATGCAATTTAAACAAAATTATTCAGTAAGATATTTTAAAAAAATGTTTAATATATTAGGTCTAAGAAAAAATTTTATTTCTTATTCTAAAAGTTTTACAGGTATGGATGAAAAAAATGTATGTATTTTTTTTTATTCAAAACCATGTTTCTGAATTATTTTCTAATATAAATCAGTTGGCAAAGATTTTTAAAAAAGAAGATGAAGATAGAACTAATGTAAAACATATAAGACAAAGAAGAAAAATAATGTTATATGTGAATAAATTAAGACAAATATACTTTTTAACTTATTACAGCATTAATAATATAACTAGTGGCAAAGACGCATATTATTGTAAAGAAAGACCATTAAGTTTTACTAGAGATGATACAATTTAATTTAAAAATATATCTTAAGCAAAAAAAGATATATTTTAAATATTTAAACAACCTTTTTACTAATATAAAAAATGGAAGAAGAATTACTAAAACAAATAGTAAAAAACACAGACCGTAAATCTTCATTTCAAATTATCGTAAGCGATAACAAATCAAATTTTAAAATCAAGATTTACTCCACCACTTCAACTTGAACGTGATAAAAAATATGAAATAGCACTAGTCAATCTTGAAACTTACTATTCATTTCCTAATATTACTGATAGTAACAACATTTTTGTTTATTCACAAGATAGTGGTAACACATGGGAAAAAATAAAGATACCAACAGGTAGCTATGATTTAGTTGATATCAACGATTATATACAACAAGAAATGAAGAAAAAAGGACATTATGATTTATTCAATGAAGAATATTATATTTGCTTATCAGCAAACACTAATACATTAAAATCTGTTTTAATTCTTGAAAATGGATATCAGGTAGATTTTAATCAGAGAAACAGTATTGGAAAGGTATTAGGATTTAACAGAGCAAAATATGTTCGAGGGTTTCATGAATCAGAAAATTTAGTAAATATCTTAAATATTAATAGCTTACTTGTTAATATTGACTTAATCTCAGGTAGTTATGTTAATGGTTCTCAAAGAAATACAATTTACAGCTTTTTTCCGAATGTTGCACCAGGTTATAAAATAATAGAAAATCCAGTTAATCTGGTATATTTACCTTTAAGGTTGAATGAAATACATGATTTAAACTTGACGCTAACTGACCAAGATGGAAACATATTAAATTTAAGAGGTGAAACATTAACAATTAGATTTCATATAAGAGAATCACGTTAAATATAAAATGACAAATTACATTACAGTTAAAGTAAATATAACAGAAGGGCAAAAGAAAAAGCTACAACATGCTGTTAAATCAAGTTGTCCTGTAAGTATTAGATTAAATCATGATGACCTAACAGGTGAAGATTTAATAGCAGTAACCGGGTCACAACTAAACAAATTAAATAAAGCATTAGAGGGAGGTAAAGGGGTGACCATTAGAATGACAATTAAACAACTTAAACACAACATGAAAGTAGAAGGTGGTTTTTTACCATTAATTGCGGGTCTCGCATCAGCTGCGTTACCCGTATTAGCAAAAACTGTGTTACCTGCTTTGGGAGTTGGTGCCTTAACTGGTTTGGCTTCAACAGGAGTTCAAAAAGCAATGGGTAACGGATTGTATCTTAAGAAAGGTGGTTGTATATGTCAAGTTGAAACTGATGGTGAAGGTTTATATCTTAAACCATACAAAGGTAAAGGGTTAAAAAATAAAGGTGAAGGATTGTATTTAAAACAAGGTGGGAAAATTTATGATGGAAAAGGTCTTATTTTAGGGCCAAATAGCCCATTTGCTAATATTCCTATATTAGGGGCAATATTATAATATTAAAAATATGAATGTGCATAAATTTGGAAATAAACCTAAAATGGTTCAATCAAAAACTATTTTTTGGAAACCTGTAGAAGTTAAGTATCCAGCTAAAAAAGTTAATCCTGTTACTTGGGATGTTTTTACGCAACAACCCATAGTATTAGAAGGTGGTGAAACTAAAACAATTGTTTTAAATTTTGGTTTTATGATGAGTAGGGGTGCCGTTTTAATTTCTCTATCTTATGCTCTAAAAATTAGACAATTTAGTTTAGCAAATGAAGTTATTCTTGAGGATAATGATAATGTGATTACCACAATTACAAACAACTCTGGTAAGCTAGTAAAAATTAATGAAAATGAATTTTTATGTCGTCTTTACTATTCTATTTAAAAAAATAGTTGTAATTAATAAAATGGAACTAAAAGAAAATATTTATCCAGTCCTACCAGAAGCACGAAATATACCAAATGCACCTCAATTAGAACCAATACTAACAGCAGAAGACAATGGTCAATCCTTCAGGCTACAAAAAATATCAGAAATTCATACATTTCTTGAAAATGAAGTTAAGGTTAGAGAACAGTTAAGTAAAAAATATTTAAAGATTAGCAAGAGTGTGGATAATGTTGAAACAGGACTAACCACCTTAGCACTAGGTGCCGGAGCAGGTGGAATAGCACTTTTAAGCACCGTTGTAGCAATTCCAGCAACGATAGCTTTAGAAGGTTGTGCCTTAGCTGTTGGACTTTCAGCATTGATAAGCCCGCCTGGGTGGCTCAGTGGTGAGCGTGTCGGACTCATGACCTGGTGGTTGTGAGTTCGATACCCGGTTGAGGCGAACTTTCTTTCCGGCGTATTTTCGCCTCTCACCTCTGCTGAAGCATGTGAGAAAAGTAGTCGGTGGCTTTGAAAAGAAAGTTGTGTTAGTACTGGTGTGAGAAAGCCAGGAAACACATGTGCGTCACCGACCGCCATGATATGACCATAGCTGTTAAAGTGGCCTTAAACCCCAATACAACCAACCAACCAATTCAGCATTGATAGGAAAGTTTATTGTTAGAAAAACCAGGACAAAATCAGAAAAACATCTTCAAATTAAAATGTTAGCTGATGCAAAGTTAAATACACTATTTACACATATATCTAAAGCTATCAGTGACAACAAAGTAGAACATTCAGAATTTACTTTAATTATGGATGAATTGGAAAAATATAAGGTGATGAAGGAAGAGATACGAGTTAAGTCAAAGAAAAAAAGCAAGCTAGAGGAACAAGAAAGTTTAATCGAGAAGGGGAAACAGGAAGCACGGGAGGAATTTCGCAGACTAGTAGAAAGAAACAATGGAACCCATTAAGACTAAAACTAAAACCACCTAAGTTTAAGTGTTCTTGTGCTTGTGAGATAGGTAATACTGAATAAATTAAAATAATTTTTTACTTAAAACATGCCTTTTATAAATGTTGATTATAAAACAAGAGATAAGATGGTAAAAGATTATCTTTTAAGAAAAAAACTGGTTCGTGATAGGTTACTTGCTGAAAGAACCGGGGATATCGAATTGCAACAAAATCTAACTAAGTTTTTTAAACCCTTAACTAAATCACAAAAGGAGATACAAGAAGAGGCAACTAAAAAGATTGGCTTGTATCAACTAGAAGCAGCTAGAAGAATTACTGAGGGATTGGCACCTATTAGGGAGGGAATACAACAATTACCAGGTGTAATTACTGAGGAATTAGCACCTATTAGGGAGGGGATTATTAAATTACCTGTTCAACTTTCTAAAGAAATGATGCCTAGTCAATTATCAACGTCGGAACTTCCTTCTTATCACGAAGTTGAGATAGAAAAAAATAAAGAAGAAATTAGACATTTTGTTAAAGTTTTTAATGAAAATTTTAGAAAAAAAAAAAAAATATAAATATGATTTTGATGATGTCTTTAGAATAGTTTTTGATAAAAAATTTAGTATATTTAAATTTGGTAATAAAGAAATTTTTTTAGACCCGAAAGATGATGTTTTTTTTTATTTTGAAGAAAAAAAATATCCTGCTAGTGATGGGTTATGGGAATTGATTTTATCAAAAAATCCAAAAAAATTTACCAATGAAGATAAAAATAATTATCAAGAAATGCTTTATTTAAGTGAAATTATGTTTGAGAATAATAATCGAGAAAATGATATGAAAAATTATAATATATTTGGTGAAAAATGGAAAAACATAATTAAACCTGTTTTTGATTACATTAAAAAAGAAAAAGCTGGTAGTGGATTAAGAAAAAAGAAAAAAACAACCATTGTTATACCATCAGACCCAAACGCACTATTAGAAAGGTTTGACCTTTTAATGTCTAGTAAAGATGCGGGTCACACAGGTGTAAAAAATGAGTTGGTAAGTATTTGTGATGAATTAAAAAGACAAAAAGTATTAAATACAAAAAGCTATAAAAAGTTAATGTCTATACTATAAAATGATTACATCACAAAAGAGAGGAGTGAAAAGAACTTATGCTTATGGTGGAGCAGGTATATTTGATACCTTAGCTAATTTTTTAAGTAGATTATTTACAAGTGGAGCGGTTAAGCAAATAGCAGGTTCCGCAGTCGATGTTGGTAAAAGTGTGGCTAAAGAAGGGGCAAAGAAAGCTTTAGAGGCAGGTAAGACAGCTGCAGTTGATGCTGGAACCAGATTAGTTAAAAAGGCTTTAACACCTAAATCTAAAAAGATTATTGAAAAATATAGTCAAGTTCCAACCATATCAACAATACAACCTGTTGAACAAAATGTAAGTTCATTGATTGATGGTGGTGCCGTTAATATACAAACAATGGTTAAGAAGTTAAACAAAAAAAGAGGTAAAGGAATTAAAACAATATAATTTTTTAATTTAGCTTAAGTAATTATTACATTAAATAAAAAAAATATGACAAAGCTAAAATTTAGATTAACAGAATATGAAAAATACAACAGTAAAAGAATTGGAATACTTTATGCTCAATTTAAAATTGATAAAGAAGATGAAATTGTTGAAGTAAATAATACAAGTTATGATTATAAAAAGGTTGTTTTAAGATTGTCTCCTGAAAAAGCTGATGTTGTTAAGGAGTTTGAAGATGAAGTAAATCAATATCTAGAAGAAAATGATATACCAAAGTTAACCTTACTTTATGGTAATAAAATTTATCCAAAAGTAAGAAAAAATGTTAATGTAGAAAAACTTAAAACTATTAAACTTAAGGGTGTTTATGTAAATGATGAGGATAAATCATTTCCTCAACTATGGTTAGAAAATTAAAAACACAATTATAATTTTAACTTAAAAATTATAAATGTATATATATAAAAAAAAAATGGACATTTTAAATGTTAAAGCACCAATTTTAAAAGATGATAGTATTGATGAATACGAATACTTTGAGTATGAACCTACCATAGGAACCAATTTAAACATCTCAGGGGGTAATATTAGGATTGATATAGGAAACAAGGATGTTTTTCTTCATCCTTCTGAGAGTTATTTAAGTTTTGAAGGTGATTTGTTAAGAGAAAATGACGCACGTTATGATGGTAATATTGCAAACGCTAATGATAATTTGGTAACGCTAACAAATAATGCAATAATGTATTTGTTTAAAAGTATCAGATACCAACTTGAAGAGCAAGATATTGAGTATATTAATTATCCTGGTTATGTTAGCACAATGTTGGGGTTGTTAAAATATCCTGATGATTTTTCTAAATCACAAGGTTTAAACCAACTTTGGTTTAAGGATACCGGACTTAGAGCAAGTCGTGATACTAATAATGGATTTAAAGTAAGAAGAGATTGGATTTTTAGTTCAAATCCGGTTGGTTCATTTAACTTTTGCATTCCGTTAAAACACATATTTGGCTTTTGTGAAGATTACAACAAAGTAGTATATGGTATGAAGCATACTTTAACCTTAACAAGAACAGGTGATGATAACGCAATTTTTAAAGCTAATTCAGCCCTAGATGGAGGTGGAAATCCAACTAATAATTTTAGAGGAAAAGTTGTTTTAAAAAGTAAAATAACTTGGTTTATGCCACACGTAACACCTGAACTTGGTAATAGATCAGAACTTTTAAAATTTATTGAAAAGAAAGAAAGATTTCCTGTTGGGTATAGGATGATACAATCAGATACAATAGCGGTGCCAAACAATACTAACTTTGCTTGGAGACTAGCAACTAAATCATCACCTGAGGTACAACGTTTTATCATTGTTGGTTTTCAATCAAATAAGCGTGATAATCAGGATGAAAACTCAGCTATATTTGACCACTTAAATGTAAGAAATATTAAAGCTGTGTTATCCACAAAACAATATCCACATAATGAACATCAAATAAACTTTGATACTAACCTAATTGGAAGAATATATGAGGAAGCCGCTTCGTTTAGAAAAAAGTTTTACAACATGGATGAACTAGTATCAAATCCAAATATTAATCCTGATGATTATAAAAAACTTTTTCCTTTGTTTGTATTTGATGTATCAAAGCAAAGTGAAAGAATTAAGTATTCTGTAACTGATATTCATATTAGAGCTAGCTTTACAGCTAATCCAGGAGCAAATGTTGAAGCATATGCTGTTTTACTTAGTGATAGGTTAATTAACTTTCGGAGTGATGGAAATAAGATGACAGTTGTATATTAAGTAATTTTTTTGTTTAATATAAAAATATGTTAAAGATTGCTGATTTTAAAAAGATATTAACAGATAACAATATTAAGTTTTATTCATATTGGAACAAGAAAAAATATATTGATGTGTTAAAGGAGCATGGATTGTATCCTGAAGAAGCTATACCACTTAAGAAAACACCTAATTATGATAGATTAAAAGATATAGGTAAAAATCCTAAAATGGTAATATTAAAGGATGTTGAAACTGAAGAAGAAACAACATTTCCATCAATTTACAAGGCTAGTAAGTTTATTGATAGATGCCCTCAAACGATTGAAAACTGGAACGGAAGGGTGTGGAATGGTAAATATAAAATTGACATTCTCTAATTTTATTATTTTTAAAAAAATAATAAAATTTTTGACTTAAGAAAAGATTTTTTATATTTAAAAAAAAATATGGAAACCAATTTTGATTTATACACAGTTGATGGATTAAGGGCTTTAGCAAAAAATAGAGGATTAAGGGGTTATTCACGTTTAAGGAGAGCAGAATTAATTCAATTTTTAAATTTAGGAGGTAGCCCTATATTAGATACAAAAGTTAAAAATATAAATGCTCCAATATTACAACCAACAATAGCTCAACCATTACCATCTACATCAAGTCAAAGTCAAACTATTTCAATTAATGATTTGATAAAAGATTTAGAAAATGTTAGAGTGGAACAACCTAGTATATCACCTGAACTTAATGCTTTAAAAAAGAAGATAAAAGATATATATAGTAAAGTAGAGCAAATTAATATAAAATTAAGTAAATCTGCTTTAAAAAATTATGCTGAAGAACATAAAATAGAAGGTATACCAGTTGCTACACCACAAGAGTTTTTAGGGTTGTCACAACCATCAATCATAAAAATTTTAACAAGTAATCGTGGGGTTAAAGTAAAAATAAATCTTCAATGTTTTATGAGAAGAGGAGAGGGTGAAAATGAAGAAAGAGTAAAAGCTAATTTTTCCTCTGATGTATATGAGATTAATTTAGAAGGAACCAATGTAACAGAATTATACTATGAAATGGTGGAAAGAATTATAGAAAATTTTGATAATTTTACGAAAAAGGGTAGTGGGTGGGATTTTCATAGTGTGGTTCATTTAAAAGTGCATACCGTTGTTTATGAACCATTAAATGCTGGTGGGTGGATACCTTTACCTGATTGGATTGCTAACAAAAAGTTATGTATTAATATGAAAAGTGAGAAGGATGAATGTTTTAGAGATTGTATTTTAAGGTATTTAAATCCAACAACTAGTCATCCTGAAAGAGTTGATGACAATTTAAAATCTAAGAAAAATAGCTTAAATATGAAATAAATAAAATATCCTGTTTCTTTACTTGATATAGATAAGTTTGAAAGACAAAATCCAAAAATTAGTGTTAATGTTTTTGGGATAGTAAAAGGTAAGGAAAAAATCAATCGTATTAGAGCTATAAAAAAATTTTTTAAAAATCATGTAAATTTGTTATATATTGAAGATGAAGAAGAAAAAAAATCTCATTATGTTTCAATAAAAGATGGAAAATTTAATGCTTTAATGAGAGCGCAAGTAAGTGATAATAGTAATGTATGGTATTGTTTGCTTTGTATGAATCATTTTGGAAGTGAAAAACTTTTAAATGAGCATATGAAGCGTTGTGAAGATCATGATGGGGTTGATTTAATAATGCCTAAGTTTAATCCTAAAAACCCTGAAAAAATTTTAATAAAGTTTGAAAACTATTGTAGAAAAATTATGGTACCTTTTATTGTAGTTGTTGATTTTGAATGCATTTTACAAAAAATAAAACCAGAAACACAACAAGAAAGTAATACCATTGAAACACAAAAGCATATACCTGTTAGTTATAAATACTTAATTTGTAGTTATGATAGAAACGTTTTAAAACCAAAATTAAGAGGATATGTAGGTAAAGATGCTGAAAAACATTTTATAGATACTTTAACCAAGGATAGTAAACAACTTTATAATGAATTTTCTAAAAAACCAATAGGAATTAAGATAACAGAAAAAGAGAAAAAAGTACATGATTTAGAAACTAACTGTTGGATATGTAATGGTGAATTTACAGAAGAAAATTATAAAGTAAAAGATCCCTGCCATTTTACTGGTAAGTATCGTGGTGCTGCTTGTAATAATTGTAATCTTAAGGCAAAAGTTCCAAATTTTATTCCTGTTTTATTACATAATTTATCTGGTTATGATGCACATATTTTTATTAAATATCTTGGTAAAAGTAATGGTAGAATTGATTATATTCCTATCAATGAAGAAAAATATATTAGTTTTACAAAACATCTTATGGCAGGAAATAAACATATTAGTTTAAGATTTCTTGATAGTTTTAAGTTTTTAGCTAGTAGTTTAGATAAACTTGCAGAAAATTTAAAAAATGAAAATTTTAAAAATTTAAAAGAAATTTTGGAAGAACGACGTGGTTATACAGAAGAAAAATTACAATTGTTAAGAAAAAAGGGAGTATTTCCATATGAATGGTTAGATTCTTTTGATAAGTTAGAAGAAACACAATTACCACCTAAAAAAGCATTTTATTCAAGTTTAAACAATGAACATATTGAACCTAAAGATTATGAACATGCCTTAAAAGTTTGGGATGTTTTTGAATGTAAAACTATTAAGGATTATTTAGAGTTATACAATGAAACGGATGTTTTACTTTTAGCTGATGTTATAGAAAACTTTAGATTTTCTATTCATAAAGAATTTAATTTAGATCCTGTTTGGTATTATACTTTACCTAGATATGCTTGGGATTCAATGCTTAATATAAGTAAAATAAAATTAGAAAAACTTACTGATATAAATATGCTTAACTTTTTTGAAAAAACAAAAAGGGGTGGCGTATGCATGACAAGTATTAGATATGAAAAGGCAAACAATAAATATATGGGTAATGAGTATGATCCAACAAAACCTTCTAAATATTTGTTATATATTGATAAAAACAGCCTTTATCCATGGGCTATGAGTAAACCTTTACCTGTAAGTGATTTTAAATGGATGACCAGAGAAGAATTAGATAATTGGGAAAATTATCCATGCTTTTTAGAGGTTGATTTAGAATATCCAAAAGAATTACATGATTTACACAATGAAATGCCTTTAGCAGCAGAAAGATTAAAAGTAAGTAAAGTAGAAAAGTTAATACCAAACTTATATAATAAGGAAAAATATCCACTTCATCATGAAGCTTTAAAAACTTACACTCGGTTAGGATTAAAAATTAAAAAAATACATAGTGGAATTAAATTTAAAGAGAGTACCAATATTAAAAAATATATTGATAAGTGTGTAAATTTAAGAACACAAGCAAAGAAGGATAAAAATAAATTTTCAGATCAGTTATGGAAGTTTATGATGAATTCTGTTTTTGGTAAGACCATGGAAAACATAAGAAATAGAGTAAATATAGAATTAGTTAATGGTGAAAACTCTGATCGTTTTAAAAAGTTAACTGCAAAACATAACTTTCATAATCATACTATATTTGATGAAAATTTGGTTGCTGTTCATATGAAAAAAACAAGTATATTATATGATAAACCTATTTATTTAGGAGTAAGCATACTTGATATTAGTAAAACAACAATGTTATTAGATTATTATGAATATTTTAAAAAGAAATTTGGTGAAGAGAAAGTATTTATGTGCTATACTGATACAGATAGTTATGTTTTAGTAATAGAAACTAAAGATTTGTATGAAGATTTAAAAGAGGATGCCAATGCTATGTTTGACTTTAGTAATTATCCACCTGATCATCCATTGTATAGTGAAAAAAATAGAAATGTTCTAGGTTTGTTTAAGGATGAATTAGAGGGGGATCTTTTAACTGAATTTGTAAGTCCTGGACCAAAAACTTATGCTATGAAAAAATTTATCTTAAGAAAAGATGAAAATAGTAATGTGGTAACCGATGAAAATGGTAAATTTATTTACGATGAGTCTGTTAAAAAGATAAAGATGGTAGTAGGATATATAATGATAAAACAGAAATTAAAAAATGTAAAGGAGTTAAAAAGTCTGTGATTAAAAATGAACTAAAATTTGAAACTTATAAAAACTGCTTAGATACTGGAAACGATTATTATACAAATATGTGTGGAATAAGAAGTAAACTTCATGAATTAACCACTATAAAAATGAATAAAATAGCATTAAGCTTTGAAGATGATAAAAAGGGAAAAATACTTTTAGATGGTAGTTATAGAACTTTAGCACATGGACATTATAAAATACCAACGTTAACTAAAGAACAGGGGGCAAGACCAAAAACATATTAAAATATTTAATCTAGTAAAAAGATTAAATATTTAAAAAAAAAAAAATTTTAAGGCACCCACTAACTCATAAGCCGGTTAGCTAATGCAACATGCGTTGGTTGATGGGTTGGGAAAAAGGTTAAGCAATTGTTTGATGTAAGTGATTGTTGTGGGTTACGCATTGGTTAGCTGATGAGCTGGTTAACTTAATATTTCAAAAACTTTTTAAATTTTTTAAAAATTGATTTAAGTAAAAAATGTTGTTAAGAAAAGGTTATGCCATTTTGTTTGCTGACCTTAATCAGATTGATATGTTAATCCCATTTTGTTTTTAATTTTATGAGCATGTTAATGTTACATAAAATTGTTATATTGTTTTATCATATAAGGGTTAGCTATAAACTTAAGGGTGGGTTGATTGGATAAGGGTTAGCCATATGCTTAATCATGGTTGGATTGCATAAATTTACACAGCGTGCTTAAGCGTGGTTTGATTTTGATAAACGATAATAAATGCATAATTGCATGCGCAACTTAAAATTGCTGGGCCACTTAACCACGGATTATTTTTTTAAGCGAATGCATGAACATAATGGTTTTGGCCCAGATCGGGTAAAATGATATCTACTGGCGTCACTTCCGTCGCCCAAAGCCAGAGGGACATACTGGACTTCGGACTACTACGATGACGTTACCTCGGCCGACTAGACGACGATGACGGACGAGGACAGACATGACCACCTTGACCGTCTGACGGACTGCCTGGTGATGGAGGTCAATATGACCAACGGATGCAGGCCGTCCGTCGTTACCAACATGACGCTGACAGCCTTAGAAGACGCGACGGAAGAGACGAAAGATGACAGGACGTTCTTCTGCATCCTGGTTACAATGCACAAGACCTCAGCCACCACAGGCTCTGAGGTGGTCACGGTGTCTGAGGCCTTGTACCGACGACTTGAGGACCTTTAGACACAGCTACACCCGGACACTGACCGACTGTTTACAAACAGGGGGAGAGCATTCGCTAGCAGTTCATCGGTCAACCGATGTCTAAATCGAGCATGGACTGCTAGCGGATGCTTTAAATACGGACGGTTTTCCTGTACCATCAACAGGAAAGGACTGATGACCGACATGCAACAGCACGACCCCGTGATCGCCGACGACCTGGCAGAACTACTCTGCCATAGACGGACGACGGCTGACGCACAGTACAGACTAATAGACAAGATTGGGACCTCCGTCAGTCTGGACAGTAACGAAAATACAGGACTTCTACGGGGGCGGACAGAAGGTCTCAAGGACGGCGACAGACACTGACAAGAACCCGTGGAGCCTGACTGTGACTGAACCAACCCAAACGAGCCCGTCTCACAGTGACACTTCCTCGAACCGGACTGTGACTTACGAGACCCCAGGCCCAAATCAGACTTCCACGAAGACGAATGTGACAGACGGTTCTAAAAGTCAAAACAAGACTATAAAATGTGTGATAAACTACTAGTCAAAAAAAGACTCTAAAGTGTGTGATAAACTGCTAGTCAAAACAAGACTCTAAAATGTGTGATAGTCAAAATAAGACTCTAAAATGTGTGCTTGAGAAAAAACACTAAAATTTCTGATAGTCAATTAAAAAAAAAAAAATCTAAAATGTCTGATATTCAAAGAAAAACCCTAACAAGTCTAATATGTCTGATAGTCAAAGACTGAAAATTTAAAATGTGTTTTGAGAAGGGTACAAAACATTGTGGGAAAAGGAGAAAATGTTGGTTACCAGCAGCTGGTTACCAGCATTTTCTCCTTTTCCCACAATGTTTTCAAAAGGCTTTTCTCTCAGGGTAATTAAAAGTTTGAGAAGGGTAGAAAACATTGTGGGAAAAGGAGAAAATGCTGGTTACCAGCAGCTGGTTATCAGCATTTTTAGCTCACCTGAGCACAAAGTGCTCAGGATGAGCTATTGTGATCACTCACCGTCCGTCGGCATCCGTCCGTCCGTCCGTCCGTTCACATTTTTTTGTTTACACTCTAGCATCTACAAATATTAACCAATCAGCACCAAACTTGGTCAAAATATATATGACCATAAGATCTCGGATGAGTTCGATTATGGGTTTAATCGGACCAGAACGACTGGAGTTATTTGCCCTTGAATTAGAAAAATTGCTATATTTGACTTTGTTTACACTCTAGCATCTACAAATATTAACCAATCAGCACCAAACTTGGTCAAAATGTATATGACCATAAGATCTCAGATGAGTTCGATTATGGGTTTAATCGGACCAGAACGACTGGAGTTATTTGCCCTTGAATTAGAAAAATTGCTATATTTGACTTTGTTTACACTCTAGCATCTACAAATATTAACCAATCAGCACCAAACTTGGTCAAAATGTATATGACCATAAGATCTCGGATGAGTTCGATTATGGGTTTAATCGGACCAGAATGACTGGAGTTATTTGCCCTTGAATTAGAAAAATTGCTATATTTGACTTCGTTTACACTCTAGAATCTACAAATATTAACCAATCGGCACTAAACTTGGTCTAAATATATATGACCATAAGATCTTGAATGAGTTCAATTATGTGTCTAATCGGACCAGAATGACTGGAGTTATTTGCCCTTGAATTTAAAAATTGCTCCATTTGACTTTGTTTACACTCTAGCATCTACAAATTTAAACCAATCAGCACCAAACTTAGTCATTATTATATATGACTGTAAGATCTCAAATGAGTTTGATTGTAGGTCTAATAGGACCAGTTATTGCTGTGTCATGGAAAAAGGGGGCTTGACGTATATTTTCATTGTGGACCAATATCTCTTTAACTACAGGACAAAATGTCATGAAACTTCATCTTTTTATTGTTTATTGCAAGCCACAGACAATAGTTATTTGTTTTTATTTCATGAAACACCATGTCATGAAAAAAGGGGGCTAAATGTTTAATTTCGTCATTGACCAGTGACCATCTGTTTGTCCATCTTTCAGGACAGATATCTTCTAAAATCCTCGACAAAAACTAATAGAAATTCATACAGGTGTTCCTAATGATGTCCGCTGATATTTATTGGGTTTTTTTTTTTTTTTTTTCCTTTTTGATATCAAATACTGTCTCATAGGAAAAAGGGGCTTCATGTATATTTCTGTTAAGGATCAATATACATGTATCTTCAACTCAAAATCCTGGACAAAAATTTGTGAAACTTCATTCGTGTGTTCCTTATGATAGTCCGCCAATATCATTAGTTTAGCTTCTTTGATTAAATGTCGTGTCATGGAAAAAGCGGGCTTCACATATATTTTCATTATAGATTAATTTCTCTTTAACTACAGGACAAAATGTTATGAAACTTCATCTTTATGTCGTTTATCACAAGCCACAGACAATAGTTAGGCCTATATGTTAGCTCACCTGAGCACGAAGTGCTGGGTGAGGTATTGTGATTCGTCGTTGTCCAGTGTCCGTCTTTCCACAATTCCTTTAAACATCTTCTCCTCCTAAACCAATCGTGTTGAAACTTGACAGGCATATTCCGTGGGTAAAGTTCTACCAAAGTTGTTAAAAGAATTGAATTAACCCTTTAACTCCAGGGGTCACAATTTTGGGCAAAATTGTATATAGAGCAAACTTTAAAAATGTTTTTGTCTGAAACTAGAAGGCCTAGAGCTTTGATATTTGGTATGTGGCATTTCCTTGTGGACTTCTACCAATTTTGTTCAGATGATGCCCCTGGGTCAAAACAGGACATAAAGGTATACAGAATGAACTTTAAAAGTCTTGTCCTACTTAACCCTTTACCACACAATCCCAAGTTTTAACGTCTGTGAGAAATAAGGCTCTTGAAAATATTGTGGGAAAAAGAGGAAATACTTGTAACCAGCATGTTTTCCTTTTTCCACAATGTTTTCCACCCAACCAAAATCAAATTTAAATTTTTGAGTCACATTTATTTTGTTGTCAGCAAATGGTTTGAATTTGGACAAGTCTTAACCCTTTAAGCGCCTTTCACTACTATAGCTGCCTTTGTGTCTAGTGTAGATCAAGATCAGACTGCACGAAATGTGCAGTCCGATCATTGATCTATACTGTCTACTTTGTTGAAACACTGCAGACAAAAGGCACCCACGCAGTTGTTATTATCTTGGACTCATTCTGGAATGAAAATGGCCTTTGGGTTTAAGGATTAAATTTTGTTGTTTGTTAATGATTAAAGCCAAGCCTGTTAGCTCATTACCTACAGGGCTAGCTATGCAGGGATGTCAAGTTTAAATCTCAGTTGGGCCAAGCACTCAGATAACCAGCATTTTTTAAACTTTTTCCACAATGTTCTCTACCCATCCCAGATCTAAGTTCATTTTTTGAGACAAATTTATTTTGTTGTCTGTAAATGCTTTGAATTATAGACCAGTCTAAAATGTTTGTTTGGTAAAGAGATAAAGATAGACCAAGTAATATGCATTTCAAGACTGTGTTGTAGGCAATACTATCTTGCAGAATATAAGGCATATATATCCAAGATCCAACTGCAGTCTGATCTTTATCTACACTGTCTGATAAAACATCCTGTCTTGCGTACCCCTAGCCTTGGTTCCCACCTGATCATTTTTTCCTTTTATCTATTCAGGATGGACGGATGCAGTTTAAATTTGACATGAAGCGCCCTTTTTCCATGACACAGCAATAAATTCCAAAACCCTGACAATATGCGCTAGGTCACTTGATGTGTGAAAATTTCATCCAAATCTGTTGAGATATGTCCAGTAATCAAAGATATATTGGTGAAAAATGAAATATAACATGAAGACCCCTTTTTCCATGATGCAGCTATAAATTGCAGAACCTTGACAATATGCGCTAGGTCACATGATGAGAAACATTCTGTGAAAACTTTTGAAAACATTGTGGGAAAAGGAGAAAATGCTGGTAACCAGCATTTTCTCCTTTTTTCCACAAAGTTTTCTACCCTATCAAAGAAATATTGTGTCACTTGAGCCAATATGAAAATGTTGTCTGCAAATGCTTTCAATTTGGACAAATCTAAAATTTTGCCGTGTGGTAAAGGGTTAAAGGCTTTGACAGCATTTTTCTCTCTGGCTGTTAGGATGTATCTTTGAACATTGTGTTCATTGTATTTTGAGTTCATTTTTGTTCATTCATTTAACTCTGTAGTACAGATTTTATCTTGTAAATCTTAGAAGTCATTATAATTTTTGGGCATATACTCCACCATGAATTGAAGTACCATTTGAAAGATCTGTTCAGGTAGGGCCAAGGTCAGTGTCACATTTGAAGGTCAAATTTTTGTAAGCTGGACGCATTGAAAGGTTGGTGCAAGACTATTGCAAGTGTAAATACATTGTTTATGTGTTTACAGTAGCAATTACCCATGAACATGTCCCTGGACAACCACTGTAGTTGTTGGTGTATTTAACAACATTATAATACTAACTTGTATAGAAAGTCTTGAATCGGCAAACATTCTCTAAGTTTGTTCAAATCAGGCAACTTTTTGCCACACACCAAAAGGCCTAGGGCTTTGTTATTATTCCTTCAAAACTCTGTTCTGGAGGTATATAGGAGTCAGCTTGTCGGTCCATCCATCCGTCCATCCATCAGTCTTTCTGTAGCATTTTCTTGTCAGAGCTAGTTCTCAACAACTACAGGACAGATTTCATTCAAATTTTAGAGAGACTCGGTGCCAAGCAAGAATATGCATATTATATTTTGGTGACGGTTCATTGAATTTTTACAAAGTTATTTTCCTTTGATGAAATTTCTTGTTCTCCCTATTTTTCAACAACTATTGGACAAATATCATTCAAACTTCTCACAAATATTTATATAACCGGGTTTGGTTAAGAAAGATTATCTTCTTGTCTAAACCAAGAAGACCTAGAGCTTTGACCTTGCACTTCGATATTTGGTATTTATCTTCATTGTAGACCTTTACTGCTTGGTACTCAGGTGAGCGATATAGGACCATCATGGTCCTCTTGTTTCCTTTTCCCACAGTGTTTTCAAAAGGCTTCTCTCTAAGGGTCATTAAAAGTATGAGAAGGGTAGAACACATTGTGGGAAAAGGAGAAAATGCTGGTTACCAGCATTTTCTCCTTTTCCCACAATGCTTTCAAAGAAAGAAACAAGTCTAATGAAAAAAAAAAAAATCTAAATTGTCTGATTTTCAAATGTTAATGTTTAACTCATTACCAAACAACATAATTTTAGACTGGTCCAAATGCAAAGCATTTGTAGACCACAACTGACTGAAAATTTAAAATGTGTTTAGAGAAGGGTACAAAATACTGTGGGAAAAGGAGAAAATGCTGGTTACCAGCAGCTGGTTACCAGCATTTTCTCCTTTTCCCACAATGTTTTCAAAAGGCTTTTCTCTCGGGGTAATTAAAAGTTTGAGAAGGGTAGAAAACATTGTGGGAAAAGGAAAAAATGCTGGTAACCAGCAGCTGGTTACCAGCATTTTCTCCTTTTCCCAGAATGTTTTCAAAAGGCTTCTCTCTTTATAAAAATAAAATCTAAAATGTCTGATTTTCAAGTGTTAATGTTTAACTCTTCACCAAACGACATAATTTTAGACTGGTCCAAATTCAAAGAATTTTGTAGACCACGAAATAAATGTGACTGAAAAATTAAAATGTGTTTTGAGAAGGGTACAAAACATTGTGGGAAAAGGAGAAAATGCTGGTTACCAGCAGCTGGTTACAAGCATTTTCTCCTTTTCCCACGATGTTTTCAAAAGGCTTCTCTCTCAGGGTCGTTAAAAGTCGTGACCATGTGGTAAAGGGTTAATGTGGTAAAAAGTTATGAAGAGAATGTTAATTTTCAGCAAATAAAGGCTGTTTAACAGTTTTTATTTTCTTTTTATTCTTGCTATGTAAGATCAGACTGCACAAACATGCAGGCTGATCTTAACCTCCACTCTTAACTGAAAGAGAATGCTGATAGTGCAGCCCAAGATCTAACTGGTACGACAAATTGTAGACCATTCCAGCAATATACTCAGAAGAATAGAAGGTAGATAGTGTTGCCCAAGATTAGACTGCTCATATATGCAGTCTGATCTTAATCTGCACTCTCTCCTGACCCTAACCCGTCTTCTTTCAAAGGACAAATCTTTTCAACATACTGGGTTTTCTTCATGTTATTGAAGACTGAAGTCTAAGATCAGACTGCACAAACATGCAGGCTGATCTTAACCTCCACTCTTCACTTAATGAGAATGCAGACAGTGCAGCCCAAGATCAGACTCGAACGACAAAATTTAGACCATTCCAGCAATATACTTAGAAGAATAGAGGATAGCGAAAAAAATCCCTCCTTTTGGGCGGGGCTTAAATCTACCGGATACCATAGCAAACACATTTCTTCTTCCGTTTGGAGAGTAAAGTCATTGCTTAAAAAGACGAAGTTGTCTTTGGTCTTTTATTTCTTGATATGTCTCCAACATTTTTCTAATGGTGTTTGTGTAGAGTGCAGCCTAAGATCAGACTGCACAAGCAGGCAGGCTGATCTTAACCTCCACTCTTTACTGAATGAGAATACAGCCGAAGATCAGACTGCACCTACATGCAGTCTGTCTTTACTTATTTTTCTGTCGTTCACTATCTCTGTAGACAGTGCAGCCAAAGATCAGAATGCTCATATATGTAGTCGGATCTTAATCTGCAGTCTCTCCTAACCCTAAACCATCTTCTTTGAAAGGACAAATCTTGTCAAGATTCGGTTCTCTTTATGTTATTGAAGAGTGCAGTCTGAGATCAGACTGCACAAACATGCAGGCTGATCTTAACCTCCAGTCCATACTGATTGAGAATGCTGATAGTGCAGCCCAAGATCAGACTGGAACGACAAATTTTAGACCATTCCAGCAATATACTTAGAAGAACAGAGGGCAGATAGTGTGGGCCAAGATCAGACTGCTCATATTTGCTGATCTTAACCTACACTCTCTTCTGCAGCTTCCCATCTTCTTTCAAAGGACCATATCCTTTCAAAGGACAAATCTTTTCAACATTTGGTTCCCTTCATGTTATTGAAGACAGAAATTGAAGATCAGACTGCACAAACATGCAGGCTGATCTTAACCTCCACTCTTAACTGAATAAGAATGCAGCCAAAGATAAGACTGGACATACATGCAGTCTATTCTAAAGTTCCACTCTTCAATATATCTTTACAACATTTTTCTAATGCTTTTTGTGGAGAGTGCAGCCTAAGATCAGACTGCACATTCATGCATTCTGACCTTATACTCCACTCTTTACTGAATGAAAGTGCAGTCCCACTTAGTCAGTCTGTCTTTACTGATTTTTCTTTCCTTGTTGATCTTTGTACATAGTGCAGGTCAAGATTAGACTGCTCTTATATGCAGTCTGATCTTAGTCTCTTCCACGGCTACACATCCTCTTTCAAAAGACAAAATTTTTCAACATTTTGTTCACTTCATGACAGTGAAAATTGCAGCCTTAGAGCAAAATGCAAAAGCATGCAGTCTGATCTTATACTCCACTCTTTACTGAATGGGAGTGCAGCCCAAAATCAGACTGCACGTACATGCAGTCTTGTTCTAAAGCTCGAACCTTCAATATCTTTTCAACATTTTTCTTATGGTGTTTATGGAGAGTGCAGCCTAAGATCAGACTGCATGTACATGCAGTCCGACCTTACACTCCACTCTTTACTGAATGAAAGTGCAGCCCAAGATCAGACTGCACATACATGCAGTCTTGTTCTAAAGCTCGAACCTTCAATATCTTTCAACATTTTTCTTATGGTGTTTGTGGAGAGTGCAGCCTAAGATCAGACTGCACATACATGCAGTCCAACCTTATACTCCACTCTTTACTGAATGAAAGTGCAGCCCAAGATCAGACTGCGCCTACAGACAGTCTGTCTTTAATTACTTTTCTTTCTTTTATAATCCTTCTGGATAGTGCAGACTGCTCATATATGCACCAATCTCTTCCTCTTTGACATAGGTGGACTCAGGGGATCAAGACGAACATTTTGATACCCCATTTAATGGGTTTCGACCCCCCCCCCCCCCCAAAAAAAAAAATATTCTGTTTTCAAACCCAAACGTTCGAGGTGCGACCAGGTCAATGGGAGGTAACTGTCAAAATTTTGAATTGCTTCAAATTTGGCACACACAAACTTCCAGCTATACTGATCATAACCCACTAATTGAAAGTGGGCTAACTTAAGTATGGTCTTAGACTTAAGCATTTGAAAGTGGCGTAAGTCGCAAAAAATTGCGACCCTGCTGGCCGAAAAGCCTACACGCCTGCCGGTATTTTACCTCGGTAAAAGTTAAACGTCCACCGAATAAGTCTGTACACCGTTTAAATCCGATGTCTATTTTTATCCGATACCGCCTATGAGCGGAGTTTATAGTTACACAAATCTAGTCAGGAACTGTGCATTAAGCAGGCGCCCAATTTGACATTTTCAAACCACGTTTAACCCATTACGAGATGACAAAAAATAAAAGACTGTCCAAATTTAAAGAAATTGCAGACGACATTTCAAAGTGTGTATTGAAATCTAAGTGTAATATAGAGTAGAAAACATTGTGAGAAAAGAGAAATAGTTTGTAAAAAGCTATTTCTCCTTTTCTAACAATGTTTTCTTAAATAATATTTTGCAAAGGTGTCAAAACCAGGAATCGTGTGGTAATGGGTTAAAATGTGTGAGTTGTCAACATTTGGGTCGCTGGTTCGAACACTGGCTTGGCGTGGGCACCGGGATCCTTCATAATCTTTGCGGGGTTAATAAAATTGTCGATGTAGGCCTATCTATGATGCTGATCGGAGTCGACTATGGATTTCTCTCGGAACTCGATATTTCCCCCATTGTTACATTAACATCAATATGACCTCCCCGAATCTGCCGCGTAGGTATTTCGGTAGAGTAATGTCTAGTAGTATCAATTCATGATATGCGACTCGTCACATGAAAAGGGACCATCTCGATCTGGTCAGACTGCAGGAATTGTGCAGGCTAACCATATTGAAACTTTTCGCCTATAGCAGGTTTTCTCAAAGTAAATCTGAATTGGATAAGATCCCTTTTAAATATTGGTTTAACGGACTGCTCAAAAGGCCCCTTTTTGCGTGACGGGTCACATATAATTAATCCACGACAAATCTGAATCAATTTGTACACCGTTTAAGTCTATTATCTAGGAGACTGATCGGGGTCTATACTTACAGCTTTCTACATGTTTTAAACACTTTTAAACCACGTACAACGTTTAAGTCTGATGTCTAGGAGACTGATCGGGGTCTATACTTACAGCTTTCTGCAGGTTTTAAATACTTTTAAGTCTGATGGCTCGGAGACTGATCGGGGTCTATACTTAAAGCTTTCTGCATGATTTACACACTTTTAAACCACGTACACCGTTTAAGTCTGTTATCTAGGAGACGATCGGAGTCTATACTTACAGCTTCCTACATGTTTTAAATACTTTTAAACCACGTACACCGTTTAGGTCTGTTATCTAGGAGACTGATCGGGTCTATACTTACAGCTTTCTAAATGTTTTAAATACTTTTAAACAACGTACACCGTTTCAGTCTGATGGCTAGGAGACTGATCGGGTCTATACTTACAGCGCTCTAAATGTTTTAAACACTTTTAAACCACGTACACTGTTTAAGTCTGTTATCTAGGAGACGATCGGGGGCTATACTTACAGCTTCCTACATGTTTTAAACACTTTTAAACCACGTACACTGTTTAAGTCTGTTATCTAGGAGACTGATCGGGGTCTATACTTACAGCTTTCTACATATTTTAAACACTTTTAAACCACGTACACCGTTTAAGTCTGTTATCTAGGAGACGATCGGGGTCTATACTTACAGCTTTCTAGATATTTTAAACACTTTTAAACAACGTACACCGTTTAAGTCTGTCATCTAGGAGACTGATCGGGGTAGTAGATAAGAAAATACCCGAACTGGGCCAATCCCCATTAAGCTACGTAACAAAATCAATCTCACTTAACAAAATCAATCTCACTTAACAAAATCAACTACACTTAACAAAATGGCTGGTGATTAATAACAAAGCCATCCTTAAGATAACCGACTAACCCTTACGCATTAACCAACCCTTATATAACATCCGCATCCTTATGCATTAACCATCCACGCTAACAATCAAACAAGACGCTTAACTAATTTTATAAGCACAACCACGCTTATAAAATTCATGTGTCACTCATATACTCACCCACCAATCAACCAGCTTAACCTCTTTCTTAAATGTTTTTACTTAACTTCAACTTTTAAAAAATACCCCCCAAAAAATTTGTATTTTCGCTAACCAAGCAAAGATGCTCACACACACACACACACACACATCCTCTCAAACTCTAGACATCTAACCCTCCAGACATCTAGCCGACTTGTCCCCCCACAGAAAAGTTGCGTCAGCTAAAAGTCACATTCGTTAGAAGATGTGTTGGGTGAAAAAAAAAAAAAAAAAAAAATGAAAAGGGATTATATATGAAACAAAATATATTGTGAAGAAGATGAGTGTGTTAAAAAAAATATCGCAAGAAGATAGAGATAGACTCATTGAAGTAATGAAGCAAAAAATTACATTTTCCAGTCGTAAATATAGAGCAAACAACAATATTGTTCTCCCCCCGGTTGAAACTGTAGATGGATTAGCAGAATTTATTTTATATGAATTCAGCAGGATTGTTTATGAAAAAAGATTTTTATTAAGCAATGATATTGATATGTATTCACTTAGTTTAATACTACAAGATGATTTTTGTAGGTTTTCAGAAAGCTTTGGAAATGTGGATAGAACTAATGTTGGTGGTTTATGCGTCTTTAAAAAATTTAAAAAAAACATTAAACTCTCGATATTTGGACAATGTTTATGATGAAATATATCTTCCAATAGAAAATGAAGTATTTGTAAATTTTTCCGTTCGTCATCCTTTTTTTAGAGATATAGAACTTAACAGAGATGAGTTGGAGCACTCTTGGGAAGATGGGAATTTTTACTACAATACTTTTTATGGAGAAGGTCCTGATCCTGTTACTCCTTCTGAATCTGATTTTAACTCAGATGGTGAAGAAGAATTATTTAACATAGAACCAGAAATCAGAACACAAGAGTTACAGAATATTCCACAAAACTTTTAAACCAATGATTACAATGTGTTTTGGCAAAATTTCTCTAGATTTTTCCAAAGTGGGAAATATAACATTAAATTAAGCCGTTTTGGAATTGAAGAAATTAATATGATAGAAAGGGACAATGATATCATGGAGTTATATTTTAATGAGAAATCTATTAATTCAATAGATACATTTCACGAATCTGTTTGCATCATTTGCACTGAACAAGAACCGAATATCCTATTTTGCAATTGTGGGCATATTCCTCTCTGTGAAAAATGCAACACAGAATACAAAGAGGAAAAATGTCCAGTTTGCAAAACTAAAAATAATATTAAAAGAAAAATATAAATATTTAACCTTTTACCAGGTTAAATATTTCGTTCAAACTCATCAATCCTATCTTTATAATACTTCTTAAAAAAGTCTTTAGCCTCTGTTTTTAAAATACTATATATTCTATCAACATTTTCTTCATAATCTTCTTTGTTAATGTCATCTGTAAAAAAAACTTTGTATCTTATAAGCTCAGAGCGGGTATGTTCTATCCTACTTAGAATGATGTCAAAAGCATCAAGTTTATCTATCATCAAAAAATTGTTTTTTAGTATTTCTTTTCTTTCTACCATTTTTTTATAATAGATTTTGTTTAAATAATTTTGAATTTATGTTGGTTATGTAGATAGTAATATTGTGGAGAGAAGAAGATGAACCAAGAAACAGTTAATTTTGTAAAACCAGAAGGCTTTGATATAAAAAAGCTAATTCTGTGTAATCCAGAAACAAACCTAAAACATAGATTTCAAACAATGAAGGTTAAATATAAGTATTCCGATGAAATAATAGATAACCTATGTATTCGTACTCCTTCCTTGTTTTCTTATGGTATTAAAGCTTATAATGATAATGATCCATCAGAGTACTTTATGAGTTTGTTAAGCTTTTACGACTGTGAAGACCCCCAGCCAAAAGAAACTAAGTTCAAAGAAACAATAGAAAGTATTACAAATTTTTTAACAGAAAAAGCACCAAAAAAATATGGAAAAAAGAAAACTAACTTTAATGATTTAGAAATTTTTGTAGATGGTGATAAAAATCCTATTTTTTTCCCAAAACTGAAACACATTAAAAACTATAATAAAAGCGTGCTAGAAAGTATTAGCATTACCACTAATTTTTACAGAAAACCTAATCATAATGACAAAAAAGAAGATGTAGAAGAAAATGGATTAGTGAAAATAGATCCTCTTTCTTTTACTAAAAGACCTTGTAAAGTAGTTGCTTTTGTTGATATAGAGGATATTTTTATTACCTCTTCCAAAGTTAAAGTACGAACAAGTCTTTCATTTGTTATTATAAATAAAAAAGATGTTCAGCCTCCTAGAAGAGTTAAAAAAGAAACACAACATACTTCTTTTATGGGAGGGTTAGGATCTGATGATGAAAGCGACAACGAAAGTGAAAGCAACAACGAAAAAGAAGAGGATGATTAATAAAATTTACAACAGATTTAAATATTTAACCTTTTACCAGGTTAAATATTTTTTATAAATCCAACTCTATCAGTATCGTTAAATATGCATTTTTTACATCGGTATTGTTAGTCTTCGTTAAAAAGTTTATGACGTCGCACTCCTTTATTTCTAAAGGTTGAGGAAAAACTACGCAACTACAACCTTCTCCTGTTTCTTTTATTAAAGAATAGTCGGTTTTTTCCTCACCGTTTACGACTAAGTTAATTTTTATCTCTTCTTCTAAAGGCTTATTTCCTCTTAAAACCATTAAAGAACCTCTTATAATTCTACCCGGAGCCGACATGCAATAACCCCCTAATCCGTGAGATCTTCCGCTGCTGCCATTACCGAAAGAAAACTCATAATTTCCTTCTAATAATTTTCCTTGTTGCTCTGCATGTACGCTTATTATAGGTTTATTTATTTTTCTCTTAGGATTTAGCAACTTCAGGTTAATAAGATCCCACGTCACAGGTTCATGCGGATAAATAGGTTCGGGCAAGTTTATAATTCTTTTTCCTCGCATATCTAAGTTTCCACGCGCTAAAACATCGTCCCCGATATCTGCTGTATCAAAAAGTCTCCCCACATTGCCTGCAACGACATTATCTACGTAAAATTTATTTGCAGCCTGATGATTTTTTAAAGGTGTTCCAAGGTTGTTAATTCTGCGATTACCCATAGAAACGTCTACAGCCGCAGTAAAACTACCATCAGGATTTTTACTATAGCCCCGCCATTGTCAACATAATTTTTATTAGCAGCAGCATCACGGTCTATAGGATTTGGTAAGCCAGTAATCGAGTTACCACGCATATTTATATTACCATCTATTGAAAAGGAACCATGTTGGTTTTTTGTTAAAGCCTTATCTCCCGCAGTGGCCACCTCAACAACAGTATCTACGTAAACTTGTTGGTTTTCTATAGGCGTTCCAGCGTTGATAATTCTTCTCCCGCCCATAGAAATGTCGCTACTCGCTAAATAATAACCTCCAGCTCTATAAACAAAAGCTCGGTTAACATCAACATAATTTTTAGTAGCAACATCTTGAGGCTCTGCAGGTTCTGTAGTATATCCTCGCATATTTATATTTGCAACAGCGGAAAAACTATTATCCTGATTTTTTCTGATAGCTCCTCCATTATCTATGTAAAACTTATTAACAGCTTCATTCGGCTCCTCTGGTTCGGGTATGTTTCTTATTTTATTGAAACCCATGTTTAAATATCCTGTCATATGGTATCCTCCGTTTTCATCTAACAGCGTTGAGCTACCATCAACATAACTCTTTGTGGCAACATCCTGAGGATTTACTGGATTACTAACCCTAGTTAGTGTGTTACCATTCATATTTATAGAACCGGTGACGCTAGTTGTTCCATCTTTACGTAAAAAATTATTATTTATGTAAGCTAGTGACACTCCATCACCGCTCATTTTAACCTCATCCATTCTCCCAAATTTATCAACAGGCATTTTTATATTGCTAAAAAAGTTTATTTAAAACATTTTGGAACTTATTACCTAAACCCAGTTCTTTAAGAATGTATAAGCATAAATGACCGCAAAATACCTTCCCCCGCTTGTTGTAATTGGTCGCTATTGTAATGCAATGGACTTTTTAAATAATCTCTAACTTCATTAGGCGGTTGAATACCATAACTGTCAAAATAGATTTTAGTCTTACCATTCTTATACCAAGCAACCCAATGAGTGCCAGGTCCACTCACATCATCAAGATTTAATATACCGCATTCTTTGTTTTTTACTTTCTTAGGTAGGGCGGCTCTAAAAAATACACCCCTAAAGTTTTTTATCTTTAATTTATTTACCGCATCCTCAAGCTCGAAATTGCTTAAAGGTTTGTTTGGTAAAGTTACGTTATCGATTAAGATATGTGGCATTTTTTATATGTTAAATATTTTCGATAGCACTATTATCAACCCACGAATTAAACTCATCGGAGTAACCTTTCCACTTTACGAGAGATTTCTTTTTTCCTCTTTTAATAACCTTTTCTATCCTATACAACTCTTGTCTCGTTTTTTGTAGTTCAGGCTCATAAAAGGTTCCTTTTATTTCCTCTCCATTTAAGTCTTTAATTTTATATGTTACGGGTGATGTATGTTTTACTTCTGAAACTGTAAAAACCTCTTCTGTCCATCTTGTGGTATAACCTTTTTCAAAGGTCTTTTTCTTTTTACTTATCCTTACTTTGTCTCCAACAGAAAACTTTGGTTTGATATCTTCTCTTACTCGATCATAATCGGGATACAATGTTCTCCAAACTTTATTTTCATTCTTTTTCTTACTTGCATCAACTGGTGTCATCTTAATAGAAGAATGTCTCGTGTTGTTATATTCTTTAACAAGGTCTTGTAATACATCGATATAAACATTTGCTGAGTGAGCAGAGAAATACTTCCACATTTTTTCTTTCATTGTTCTAATCCATCTCTCAACAACGCTGGATTTTTCCTCGTTTTCAGTAGAATATAATTCAACCAGGTCTTTAACTTCTTTGTTATAAAACTCTTTGCCTTTATCCACCCACATTTTCTCAGGCTTTCTTTCCTTAAAGATGCTCTTCAATGCGATAGAAACAGATTTTCCAGTTTTATCTTTTATTGGTATTAGCCATCCATACTTTGAAAAGATATCAATGACAGCAAGAAGATATTTTACACCGCGATTAAGTTTAGAAAACGCTTGCATATCTACTAAATCCGCAGCCCATATCCTATCAATACCATTTACTCTAACTCTTCTTTTCTTAAATTTTCTTTTAACGGGTTTGTGTAATTCTTCCGATAAATTTAACATGTCGAAATTTTTTTTTTTTTAACTCCCATTCCAAATTTAGCCTTGGTTCCAATTAATGAAGAAACTAATCCACGTTCCATTTTTTCCCTAATCGTTGGATTATAGATACCCTTTAACTCTTTAAGCATATTACGATCACAAATAGCATTTCTTGTTGCCGTATCATCATGTTTAAGATAACAAATATCATGATGATATGCTGCTTTGTCAACGCGATTAATAGGTTTTGACCATTTTTTAGGCGTTAAATCAGGATTGAGCCTTTTCTTTAATTTAGTACCAGGCCCCGTAAAATTATGACCTGGTAAATGCATTTCAACGGGCAAGTTATTGATAACCTTGTTTAACAACGATCCACCTTTTTGTTTCTTAATAAATTGTGTTTTAGTTGTCCCACATTCAACACACCTACCGCGTTTCACATTTCTTCCATTTTTACTTATAACATAGTTTATTTCAGCTGTGTCTGTTTGTTTTCTACATTTAACGCAATACATTTTATATTAATAATTTTAATTTAATATAAAATGGAAGTAGTAAATTTATCATGGAATGATGCAATGACAAAGAGATTTAACCATCCTTTTTTACCTAAGAGCATTAGAGGAGTAATAGTTGGTAAATCAGGATGTGGTAAAACAACTCTTTTACTAAATCTTTTATTAAGACCTGATTGGCTCGATTATGACAACTTATGCGTTTTTGGTAAAAGTTTGTTTCAACCGGAGTACCGCATACTTAAAAAAGCTTTTGAAGAGAAATTACCGAAAGAACTTATCCTAAGGTTGTTTAATATTAAAGATGAAGTACAAGATTTAAATGTTTCTCCTACTGCGTTAGTTGAAGAGTGGGCTAAAACGGTTAATAAAAAATCTGATATAAATTGTGAGTTCTTTGAGAATGCTAGCGATGTTCCCGACCCGAGAAATTTAAATCCGGAGAACAAAAACCTAATGATCTTTGACGATTTACTTTTAGAAAAACAAAACAAGTGTGAATGTTATTACGTCCGAGGAAGGCATAGTAATGTCGATTGTTTTTACTTAGCGCAAAATTATTTTAGATTACCTCGACAAACTATTAGAGAAAACGCAAATTTTATTTGCTTGTTTAGGCAAGACATTAAGAATCTTAATCATATCTACAATGATCATATAGGAGATGATATGCCTAAGAATGAGTTTCGTGAATTTTGTGAAACAGTTTGGGAGAAACCACATGGTTTTGTTATCATTGATTTAACCAGCAAAAAACAAAATGGTAAGTACAGAAACGGATTTGATAACTTTTATATACCTATGTCAGTATAAAAAAATATATCTTACACCAAAGATATATTTTTAGCGCGCGTTAAATAATATATTAGTAAATTAAAAGATGGAAGAACTTTTAGAGAAAATTGTTAGAAACACTAACCACAAAACATCATTTCAAATTATAGTAAGCAGCAACAAAACGAGTTTCAACACGAGATTTACTCCACCACTTCAATTAGAAAAGGATAAAGAATATGAAGTAGCGTTGGTTAATCTCGAAACTTACTACTCTTTTCCAAATATCGATTCTAGAAATGATACTCTCGTTTATTCTCCCGACAATGGCGCTTCATGGGTTAAAATAAAAATACCAGAAGGAAGTTATGACCTCGTTGATATCAACGATTTTATTCAGCAAGAAATGAGGAAAAAAGGTCATTATGATGCAGTTAACGAAGAATATTATATTAATATCTCCGCAAACACCAATACCTTAAAGTCTGTTCTTACTCTCGAAAATGGCTATCAAGTAGATTTTAATCAACCAACTTCTATCGCAAAAGTATTAGGATTTACTCACGCTAAATACGTACAAGGATTTCATGAATCAGAAAATGTAGTAAACATTCTTAGTATTAATAGTTTACTCGTTAATATCAATATCATCTCTGGAAGCTATGTTAATGGTTCAACTAAAAACACTATTTATTCTTTCTTCCCAAATGTTTCCCCAGGGTATAAAATAATAGAGAATCCGGTAAATCTAGTTTATTTACCATTAACATCAGATAAAATAGATAATCTTAATGTATCAATTACTGACCAAGATGGAAATTCGCTAAACCTTAGGGGGGGAAATTTAACAATCAGGCTTCATATAAGAGAAGCGAGATAAATATAAAATGACGGAATATACTACAGTAAAATTAAATATATCGGATGGGCAAAAAGAGAAACTTAAACATGCTTTAAAAAACAAATGTCCGGTAAGTATTCGTTTAAATCATAACGATTTAGAAGGTAACGATGTTGTGGCCATAACCCAAAGTTAGGCAAAGAAAATAGCAAAAGCTTATGAATCTGGAAGAGGAACCACGATTAAAATGACACAAAAACAGCTTAAGGACAATATGAAAGTAGAAGGCGGCTTCCTCGGAATGTTAGCAGGATTAGCATCATCAGTTTTACCCACATTAGCAAGAACCGTTTTACCAGCTTTAGGCGTTGGTGCTTTATCAGGCTTGGCATCATCGGGAGTACAAAAAGCAATGGGGTCGGGTCTTTACCTTAAAAAAGGTGGATGTGTTTGTCAAGTAGAAACTGGTGGAAAAGATCTTTACCTTGGACCAGCTAAAGGTAAAGGATTAGGTTCTGTCAGCGATGGATTATATTTAAAAAAAGGAGGAAAGTTTTATGATGGAAAAGGACTTCTTTTAGGTCCTAATAGTCCATTCGCTAATATTCCTATATTGGGAGCAATATTATAAATAAAAAAGGTATGAACGTTTATAAATTTGGAATTAAGCCTAAAATAGTACAACCGAAAACAATTTTTTGGAAACCGTTTAAAGTTAAGCATCCTCCTAAAAAGGTTAATCCTGTTCTTTGGGAAATCTTTGCTCAACAACCTCTAATACTAAACCCAGGTGAAACGAAGTCAATGACATTAAGTTTTGGTTTTGTAATGAGTAGAGGTGTTGTTTTAACCTCTTTGTCTTATAATTTAAAATTAAAGCTCTTAAGTTTATCGAATGAAGTTATTCTTAAGGATACCGAGGATATTGTCATTACCATTACAAACAACTCAAGTAAGCTACTAAGAATTGAGGAGAGTGAGTTATTGTGTCACGTTTGCTACATGCTTTAAAAAATATCCTCTAATTAAAAATGGAGATGAAAGAAAAGATATATCCGAGCTTATCTAATGAATGCAAACTAATTCCTAATGCACCTCCTATCGAATTATCCTTAATGAAAGATGACAATGGTCATTCATACCGTTTAAAAAAGATATCAGAAGTTCAGTCTTTCCTCGAAAGTGAAGTTCAACAAAGAGATGCTCTCGCAAAAAAATATTTTAGAACTGCTAATATAGTGGATAATATCGATACAGTTTTAATTACCATGACAATGGTGAGCGGAGCTGGAGGAATTGGTTTGTTATCGACTGTAGTTGTGATACCCGTGGTAATAGCATTAGAAGCGTCGGCTCTTGTTACAGGTTTAATGAGTGTTATTGGTAAATATGCTGTAAGAACCACAAGAAGTAAAGGTGAAAAACATCAGAAGATAAAAATGATCGCTGATACCAAACTTGACACAATATCCACGCATATATCAAAAGCATTACTCGACAATCATATATCCGATGATGAATTTAAGTTAATCATGGAGGAATTGGAGAAATACAAAGCTATGAAGAATGAGATAAGATCTAAGTTTAAAAAGAAGATAGCTGCTGAAAACAAAGAAACATTGATTGAGAAAGGGAGGCAAGAAGCGCGTGAGTCCTTTCGGAGGTTGGTGGAAAAAAATCGTACCACGGACTAAGTTTAAATGTTCTTGCGCGTGTGAAATAAAAAATAGCGATTAAAACTACGTTGAAAATAGCGATTAAAACTACGTTGAAAACAATATAGAAAATTATGCTCGTAATAAGATAACTGATCCTGTGAAAAGGGAACAAATTGTGAAAGACTATCTCGCAACAAGCAAAAGAATTAGGGATAGTCAACTTGCAGAGAGAACGGGTGAAATCGAATTACAAACGGGGCTTTCAAAGTTTTTTAAGCCTATTACAGAAACACAAAAAGCCACAACAAAGGAGATTACAGAAGGGCTTAAACCTATTAAAGAGGGGATTGAAAAGTTGCCTAAAGAGTTGCATCAACAATTAATTCTTAAAGAGGAAGAGGAAGAGGAACTTACAATCTTAGATAGACAATATAATACATTAAAAAAAGAATATGGAAAAGATGTTGATACAACATTTGGTATTAAAAGGAAAGGTATTAATTATTATATAGGTGATAAAATGGTTGATTACGATGGTGACTATATTTGGATTGGCGCAGATAAATATGAAGCAACAGATGGATTATGGGAACTTATTATAGCAAAAAATCCAAGTAAAAAATATAATTTTTCTAAGGATGATATAGAAAATTATAAAAAAATATTAAGGAAAACTAATGTTTTTTTTCATGGTAATAATCCAAACAACCGCCCTAAAAGCAGTGGTGGAAACAAATACAATATTTTTATTAAACCTCTTTATCATCAAATCAAAGCAGAAAGAGAATCAACTGGAGAAGGAATTGTTGTTATCCCATCTGACCCTAATGCATTGTTAGAAAGATTAGACCTCTTAATGGCGAGTAAAGAAGCTGGTAATACAGGAGTAAGAAATGAATTAGTAAGTATATGCGATGAATTAAAAAGGCAAGGTGTATTAAATTCAGGGAGTTATAAAAATTTAATGTCTCTATTATAAAATGATTACATCACAAAAAAGAGGATTTAAAAGAAACTATTCTTATGGAGGCGCTGGTATCTTTGATAGTATGGTTAATTTTTTAACGAGACTCTTTACGAGCAGTGCGGCAAAACAAATTGCATCTTCTGCTCTTGATGTTGGTAAAAGTGTTGCTAAGGAAGGAGCGAAGAAGGCATTAGAAGTTGGAAAGAGTGCCGCTGTTGATGCAGGAAAGAGGTTAGTTGAAAAGGCTTTAACACCAAAATCTAAAAAGATTTTAGAAAAATATACCCCAAAGCCTACTACAGCAGCTCAACCTGCATCACAAAATATTAATACCATGATAGATGGTAGCGCCATTGCTATACAAGATTTAGTTAAGAAATTAAATAGCGGTTCAGGGATTAAGACAATTTAAGATATCGACTCAATTATAATTTTAATTTAAAAAATTATAATTGCATATATAAAATGGATATATTAGGCATAAAAGCACCGATTATAAAAGATGATAGTATTGATGAGTATGAATATCATGAGTATGAACCTATTACAGGAACTAATCTAAACAACCCAGGAGGAGATATAAGAATTAATATCGAAACTCAAGATATTTTTTATCATCCTTCCGAGTCTTACTTACAAATCATAGGAGAATTAGTAAAAAATGATGGAACAGCCTATGGAGCGGCTAACGAGGTTACATTAACAAATAATGGATTGATGCATCTGTTTAAAAATATTAAATACCAACTTAGCGGGCAAGAGATAGAATCCATTAATTATCCCGGTCAAGTTACAACAATGCTTGGACTGTTAAAATATCCTGATGACTTTTCTAAATCACAAGGGTTAAACCAACTGTGGTATAAGGATACCGGAGCCAATGCAGACAGTGCTACTAATGCTGGTTTTTCAGTAAGAAAACAGTATATTTTTAGTTCTAATCCAGTTGGAACCTTTAGTTTTAGGATTCCTTTACAACATATATTTGGTTTTTGTGAAGATTACAACAAAGTTTTGTATGGTATGAAACAAACTTTAACATTAACAAGAAATGGTGACGATGATGCAATTTTTAAAGTGGCTAGGATTGCTGGGCCACCGGTATTAAATGACCCTGGCCGAGTTAATTTACTGAAAGTATCTTGGTTTATGCCTCATGTAGAGCCTGAAATTGGTAATAAGCTGGAACTTTCTAAATTTATCGAGAAGAAAGAAAAATTTCCAGTTGGGTATACAAAGTGACTCTATTGCGGTTCCACAGGCTTCAACAGGCTTTACTTGGAGACTATCATCCAAATCATCTCCTGAGGTGCCACGTTTTTTAATTATCGGTTTTCAAACTGATAAAAGTGGTGATCAAGAACAAAACCCGTCTATATTTGACAACTTAAATGTTAAAAATATTTATGTAATGCATGGCTCAAGAAAATATCCGGCTTATGATTTTGATATAGATTTTCGTGTTAATCAGATTAGTAGAATATATAGCGAAGCTGCTTTGTTTAGAAAGAAGTTCTTTAACATGGATGAATTAGTATCAAACCCTAATATTACTCCTTCAGATTATAAAACTCTATTTCCTTTGTTTGTGTTTGATGTATCGAAGCAAAGCGAAAAGTTAAAGTATTCTGTAACTGATATTCATATTAAAACAACATTTACTGCAAATCCTCCCGCAAATACTGTGGCATATGCGGTTTTACTTAGTGATAGGTTGATTAACTTCCAGAGTGATGGGAATAAAATGAGTGTAGTTTATTAAGTAATTTTTCTCGATATAAAATGATAAAGGCTGTTGATTTAAAAAAGATTTTAAAAGATAATGGTATAAAGTTTTATTCTTACTGGACTAAAAAGAAATTAGTCGATGTGGTAAAGGAGCATGGGTTATATCCTGAGGAGGAAATTAAACCGAAGAAGAAAAGAGAAAGAACTAAAAATAATGAGTTAATCAATTATGATCGATTAAAGACGATTTTAAAAAACCCGAGACAAGTTACTTTAGAGGATGTTGAAACGGGAGAAACCATAACTTTCCCATCAATTTACAAAGCGGGTAAATTTATAGATAAATCTCCTCAAACGATTGGAAACTGGAATGGAAGAGTTTGGAACGATAAATATAAAATTAACGTTCGATAATCTTATTATGAAGATAAAATTCGTAATAAGATTGATTTAAAGAATTCAATTTTTATAATAAAACATGAGTGCTGAATTTAGAAACCTTACAGTAAAAGGACTAAAAAATTTAGCTAAGTCAAGAGGTATCAGAGGATACTCAAGACTTAGGCGAGCTCAATCAATTGTGCTTTTAAGTAATCCTGGAGCGTCAATATTAGATAGAGATATTGGAAATATAACAACTCCAGTTTTACAACCAACAATTACACAACCTTTACCATCAACATCAAGACAAAGACCTATTACACAACAACAAACAGTTGAGGATTTGTTAAGAAGTTTAGAAGATGTTAAAGAAGTTCCTAAAAGTATTTCACTAGAACTAAATGCTCTTAAAAAGAAGATAAAAGATATATATAGTAAAGTAAACCGAATAGTAGTTGAAAAGACACGTTCAGCTCTTAAAATGTGGGCGGAAGAATATAAAATACCTGGAATACCTGTTTCTTCACCTGATGAGTTTTTAGAGCTTACAAGACCATCTATAATAAATGTTTTAACAAGTAAAAGGGGAACCAAAGTAAAAATGGTTCTTCAATGCTATATGTATAAAGATGAAGAGATTGATAATCTGGTAGAAGCTAATTTTTCTTCCGATATAAATGAGATTAATTTAGAGGGAACCGATGTAGATGAATTATATAATATTATGGTAGGAAGAATCTTAGAAAATTTACAAAACTTTATAAGAATGGGTAGCGGATGGTCATTTCATAGTGTAATACATTTAAAGTTGCATACAGTTATTTATTAATCATTAAGAGCTTCATCATATATACCTCTTCCAAAATGGATTGCAGTCAAAAAAGCGTGCATCAATATGAAAAATGAGGATGATGAAGAATGTTTTCCATGGTCAATTTTAAGGGATTTTAATCCAACAGATAGTCATCCAGAAAGAGTAGATAAAAATTTAAAATTAAAGAAAAATAGCTTAAATATGAAAAGAATTACATATCCTGTTTCTTTACGTGATATAAATAAGTTTGAAAGACAAAATCCAGAAATTAGTGTTAATGTTTTTAAATATGATAATAAAAAAAAAAAAAAAAAAAAAAAAAAAAAAAAAATCAGATGCGTTAGAGCTATAAAAAGTTTAAGAAAAAATCATGTAAATTTACTTTTTATTGAAGACGGAAAAAAAAAACGCATTATGTATTAATAAAAAATATTAAAGCTTTACTTAGAGAACAAGTAAGTGATAATAGTGGTATTGAGTATTGTATGCTTTGTATGGGACATTTTGGAAGTAAAGAACTTTTAGAAAAACATATGAAGCGTTGCGTAGATCATGATGGAGTCGATTTAAAAATGCCTGACCCAGGAACCATAATAGAATTTATAAATCACAACAGAAAAATTAAGGTGCCTTTTGTTGTAGTTGGTGATTTTGAAAGCGTGTTGGAACTTATAGAAAACCAGGAAAAACCGAGTCAAGAAGAAAGTTTTACTATAAAAACACAAAAGCATATTCCTTGTAGTTTTGACTATTGCATAAAATGTTTTGATGATGAGGTTTGCCAACCCATATTAAGAGAATATGTTGGTAAAGATGCTGATAAAGTTTTTATAAAAAAGCTAACTGAGGATATTAAAAAATTACATAAAGAATATTATCAAAAACCAGTGTCAATTAAGATAACAGAAGATAAAAAAAATCGCATGAAAGAGAAACAAAATGTTGGCTATGTAAAGAAAAATTTACTCATGAAAATTATAAAGTAAAAGACCATTGTCATTTTACTGGTAAGTATCGTGGAGCGGCTCATACAAAATGTAATCTTAAAGCAAAAATTCCTGACTTTACACCCGTTTTCTTACATAACTTAAGCGGTTATGATGCTCATCTTTTTATTAAGTTTCTCGGTAAAACTAATGGTCGTATCAGTTGTATTCCTAACAACGAGGAAAAATATATTAGCTTTACTAAGCATATTTATGTTGAAAAAAATAAATCTCATCAAATAAGGTTTTTAGATAGTTTTAAGTTTTTAGCAGAAAGCTTGGATAAACTTACATCATCTTTAAGTGAAAACCAGTTTAATATTTTATCGAGATATTTTACGAAAGAACAACTACCACTAGTTAAAAGAAAAGGAGTTTTTCCTTATGACTGGTTGGATTGTTTTGAAAAATTAGAAGAAACGCAACTACCACAAAAGAAAAATTTTATTCGAGTTTAAACAAAGAACCTATAAGTGATGAAGATTATGAACACGCATTAAATGTTTGGAAAACTTTCAACATGAAAACATTTAAGGATTATTTAAACCTTTACAATAAAGTAGATGTTTTGCTTTTAGCTGATATTATTGAAAACTTTAGAGACGCTAGCCTTAAAAATTTTGGTTTAGATCCTGCTTGGTATTATACTTTACCTGGATATGGATATGACGCGATGCTTAAGAAAACTAAAATAAAACCTGAACTAATATCAGACCGAGATCAACTTTATTTTGTGGAAAAAGGAAAAAGGGGTGGGGTTAGCAAACAATAAATATATGGGTGACGCATATGACCCAACAAAACCATCAAAATATTTATTATATGTAGATAAAAACAGTCTTTATCCTTGGGCCATGAGCAAGCCTTTACCTGTAGGGGGTTTTAAAAATATGACTGATGAAGAATTAGAAAATTGGGAAAATTACCCTTGCTTTTTAGAGGTTGATTTAGAGTAACCTGAAAAGTTACATGACGAACATAATGCTTTTGCATTAGCACCAGAAAGGTTAAAAATAGGAAAAGTAGAAAAATTAATTCCAAACTTAAATGATAAAGAAAAATATGTTATTCATTATGTAGCTTTAAAAACTTACTTAAAATTAGGATTAAAAATAAAAAAAATACATGGAGGGATTAAATTTGATGAAAGTACCGCTATTAAAAAATATGTTGATAAATGCGCAAAGTTAAGAACAGAAGCAAAAAAATCAAAAAATAATTTTCTAGACAAATTATTTAAGTTAATGATGAACGCCGTTTTTGGTAAAACTATGGAAAACATAAGAAATAGAGTAGATATAGAATTAGTTAATAGCACAAATAACTATCGTTTTAAAAAGCTGACCGCTAAACCAAACTATCATCATACTACAATTTTTTCACCTAATTTAGTCGCTGTTCATACAAAAAAATTAGAATTAACGTATGATAAGCCCGTTTATCTCGGAGTAAGCATACTAGATATTAGTAAAACTCCGATGCAAATAGATTATTATGATCATTTTAAAAAAATATATGGTGAAAAAGTAGAGATGTTATATACAGATACTGATAGTTTCGTACTTGAAATAGAGACTGAAGATTTGTATGAAGATATGGCAAAAAACGCTGATACAATGTATGATTTTAGTAATTATCGAAAAGAGCATCCATTGTATAGCGAAAAAAATGAAAATGTATTAGGTATGTTTAAGGATGAATTAGCAGGTGATATTATGACTGAATTTGTTGGTTTGGGTGCAAAAACATATGCTTTTCGTAAAATGGTTATTAAAAGAGACAAAAACACTAAAAAACCAATTTTAGATAAACATGGTAAAATACAATGGTTAGATGAAGAAGATAAAAGATGTAAGGGAGTAAAAAAGTCTGTCGTTAAAAATGAAATGAGATTTAAAAATTATAAGGATTGCTTGGATACAGGAAAAGATTTTTATAGAATTATGGGTGGGATAAGAAGTTATGGTCACAAATTGCACACCGAGGAGATAAACAAAAAAGCATTAAGCGCAGCTGATGACAAAAGATATATATTGGAGGATGGAGTAAATACTTTAGCTCATGGGCATCATAGGATTAAAGAGCTAACTGAAGAAGAAAGAAAAAAAAATATGAGCAACAAGGAGCAAGACCAAAAACGTATTAGAAAATATATAACCTAGAAAAAAGTTATATATTTATCTTCATTCCACTCAGGAATTTTCCTTTTTACCATATCTGGTTTTACTAGATAGATGTTTAAAGTCAACCTTCTTATTTGATGATTTTTTGCTGAACTGATTCACTGTTCATTTGATTTATATAATTTTCCTTTTCCCTCGCCATTTTATATGTGTTTTATATTTGTTTTATTAGTTGCTATCTTTAAAATTTCATTCATAATGTTTATTGTATTGTTGATACCTCATAGTAAAAGATTTTACTAAGTCTTCATCAAAGAAACAATCTATTTGTTTTATTTCATCCGCACAATTAATTATTTTTATTCTTTGTTTTCTGTGTTTTCTATTAGTTTTAACTTCTTGTTCTCGTTCAAACATTTTTCCATAACTGGTTAATTCTTTAGTTAATTCTATCAAATGGGTTTGTAGAAAAAATTTATAAATCTTATGATCATCCATGCTCTCAAAACTTTTTGCGTAAGATCTAAACTCGGACTTTAGATTTAAACGATCAACAACTTTTTTTAAACGCCTCAATGAAGCATCTTCTATTTTTTCTTGTAGTTTATTGGCTTCATTATTCATGATATAAATAATATTGATGGCAGAATCATCTTTCATACCATCAAATAGTTTCCTAATAAAATTAGTTTTTCTAAATAATCTTTTAGTCATCTTTCTTCTCACAATATCTTATTCCCCATACTCAACACGCTTTCAATTTTTAATCACTATTAGCCAATGTGATCTCTAATCATTTTACCATCTAATCTTTCAGGCGTCTAATCGATTATGTGGGGGGACAAGTCGGCTAGATGTCTGGAGGGTTAGATGTCTAGAGTTTGAGAGGATGTGTGTGTGTGTGTGTGTGTGTGTGTGTGTGTGTATCTTTGCTTGGTTAGCGAAAATACAAATTTTTTGGGGAGGTATTTTTTAAAAGTTGAAGTTAAGTAAAAACATTTAAGAAAGAGGTTAAGCTGGTTGATTGGTGGGTGAGTATATGAATGACACATGAATTTTATAAGCGTGGTTGTGCTTATAAAATTAGTTAAGCGTCTTGTTTGATTGTTAGCGTGGATGGTTAATGCATAAGGATGCGGATGTTATATAAGGGTTGGTTAATGCGTAAGGGTTAGTCGGTTATCTTAAGGATGGATTTGTTATTAATCACCAGCCATTTTGTTAAGTGTGGTTGATTTTGTTAAGTGAGATTGATTTTGTTAAGTGAGATTGATTTTGTTACGTAGCTTAATGGGGATTGGCCCAGTTTGGGTATTTTCTTATCTACTCGGGGTCTATACTTACAGCTTTCTACATATTTTAAACACTTTTAAACCACGTCCTCCGTTTAAGTCTGATGGCTAGGAGACTGATCGGGTCTATACTTACAGCGTTCTAAATGTTTTAAACACTTTTAAACCACGTACACCGTTTAAGTCTGTTATCTAGGAGACGATCGGGGTCTATACTTACAGCTTCCTACATGTTTTAAACACTTTTAAACCACGTACACTGTTTAAGTCTGATGGCTAGGAGACTGATCGGGGTCTATACTTACAGCTTTCTACATATTTTAAACACTTTTAAACCACGTGCACCGTTTAAGTCCGTTATCTACGAGACTGGTCGGGGTCTATACTTACTGCTTTCTGCATGTTTTAAACACTTTTGAACCACGTACACTGTTTAAGTCTGATGGCTAGGAGACTGATCGGGGTCTATACATACAGCTTTCTAAATGTTTTAATGCTTTTAAACCACGTACACCGTTTAAGTCTGTTATCTACGAGACTAATCGGGGTCTACACTTACAGCTTTCTGCATGTTTTAAACACTTTTAAACCACTTACACTGTTTAAGTCTGTTATCTACGAGACTGATCGGGGTCTATACTTACAGCTTTCTGCATGTTTTAAATACTTTTAAACCACGTACACCGTTTAAGTCTGATGGCTAGGAGACTGATCGGGGTCTATACTTACAGCTTTCTAAATGCTTGAATGCTTTTAAACCACGTACACCGTTTAAGTCTGATGGCTAGGAGACTGATCGGGGTCTATACTTACAGCTTTCTTAATGTTTTAAACACTTTTAAACCACGTACACCGTTTAAGTCTGATGGCTAGGAGACTGATCGGGGTCTATCCTTACAGTTTTCTAAATGTTTTAAACACTTTTAAACCACGTACACCGTTTACGTCTGTTATCTACGAGACTGATCGGGGTCTATAGTTACAGCTGTCTACATGTTTCAAACACTTTTAAACCATGTGCACCGTTTAAGTCTGATGGCTAAGAGACTGATCGGGGTTTATACTTAGAGCTTTCTGCATGTTTTAAACACTTTTAAACCACGTACACTGTTTAAGTCTGATGGCTAGGAGACTGATCGGGGTCTATACTTACAGCTTTCTACATGTTTTAAACACTTTTAAACCACGTACACCGTTTAAGTCTGTTATCTAGGAGACTGATCGGGGTCTATACTTACAGCTTTCTGCAGGTTTTAAATACTTTTAAGTCTGATGGCTAGGAGACTGATCGGGGTCTATACTTAGAGCTTTCTACATGTTTTAAACACTTTTAAACCACGTACACCGTTTAAGTCTGTTATCTAGGAGACTGATCGGGGTCTATACTTACAGCTTTCTAAATATTTGAAACACTTTTAAACCACGTCCTCCGTTTAAGTCTGTAGTCTAGGAGACTGATCGGGGTCTATACTTACAGCTTTTTGCATGTTTTAAACACTTTTAAACCACGTACATAGTTTAAGTCTGTTATCTAGGTGACTGATCGGGGTCTATACTTACAGCTTTCTACATATTTTAAACACTTTTAAACCACGTACACCGTTTAAGTCTGATGGCTAGGAGACTGATCGGGGTCTATACTTACAGCTTTCTGCATGTTTTAAACACTTTTAAACCACGTACACCGTTTAAGTCTGATGGCTAGGAGACTGATCGGGGTCTATACTTACAGCTTTCTAAATGTTTTAAACACTTTTAAACCACGTCCACCATAGTATCAGTTATATTTCATTTCAATACATTTAATAATGTGTACACCGTTTAAGTCTGATCCCTTAAAGACTAATCAGGGTCCATAGTATCAAATATATTTGATTTCAATACATTTTATAATGTGTACACCGTTAAGTCTGTTCCCTCAAAGACTAAGCAGGGTCCATAGTATCAACTATATTTGTTTTCAATACGTTTTATTATATGTACACCGTTTAAGTCTGTTCCCTATGGTCGTAGGTTTGTCTCCCCAAGGTCGCAGGCCAAATCCTTGCGATCTTCCCAAAATTCCTCTGTGTACGCTTTAAGTTTTCGACCATTTCTCGATTGACCGTCGATGTATACGCTTTAAAATACCTACGACAATGCACGTTCTAAATACACTGCACATGCGATCAACTTGCGTCAACCGACAAAGACTTAAACTCACCCGACCAAGACTCAACCCCGAACGTAAGAGTTGCAACATACTTGCAATCAAGACGATCTACATTCGATCTAAACGATATAGTCTGTCCTGGACGCTCAATCCTCGATCATTTCTCGACAGATTCTCGACCGAGTGATCGCAACTCAATCTTCAGGGAAGATTTTTCGGTGAAATGGGCCCATTAAAGACTAATCAGTGTTCATAGTATCAACTATATATGATTTCAATACATTTAATAATGTGTACACCGTTTAAGTCTGTTCCCTTAAGGACTAATCAGTGTCCATAGTAGGTAAAAGTTAAACGTCCACCGAATAAGTCTGTACACCGTTTAAGTCTTGCCATTTTCCATTTTTCCGCCAATTTTGGAAAGGTCAAAACTGGCACCGTAGCAATGCGATAAGGGCGGGTTTAAAGGGCTGCCGAATGGGGCGGAGTTTCGGTAAAATGAAAATTAGGGTGTTACCGTATTATGACTGACATCAGACTTATTCGGTGTACAGACTTATTCGGTGTACATTTAACCGCTACCATTTTACCTCTCTGCCAAAGTGATTCATACCACCACGGACCTTTATACTACGCATCTGCTTACAGGCGGACTTATTTCCTTGGGAAAAATATAGCGTAGTACCGTTCAGGGGAGCAGCCGTGTTTTTTTTAAACTGGTACCTGTTGTATCTCTAAACTGGTACCCGCTGTATCTCCCGTAGCCGTCCGATAGACAACAGGCAACACCCGATTTATCGACGGCAGGTATTGGTTTTCACATGTACCAAATCCACCAATCAGACTGCTCGTAGCAGAATGCCTTATTTTGTTTTAAAATTACCGAGCAATATTCTATCTTTGGCAAAGATTTTCATGATAGACAAAGATTTTTCTGACCACAATCAATTTATCAAAATCATTCAAGAATTTAATCTTTATCGACAATGTCTATTTCTGTGCATAGATAAGATTATGATTTAAATTTCCAAGTCTCGCGTTATCTCATGAAATCTCGAACCGGGCAGAAACTCGACTTGTAAGCATTGGGTGTTACCTGTTGTTGATACGAAGATCGATAACAGGCTGCCAGGTTATCGTTTTTTTAAGAGTTACCTCCCACATTTTAGAAGGGCCAAATTTCAGCGCAAAGAGGAATTCAATTTCGTCGTTTGTCTTTTATTTGTCCTTGTTGTCATTATAAATTGGAAATTGTAACTTTTGAAATGATTTTTAGTAAAACTCTTTTGGTTGATAATTTATAATTTAAACATCGATCTTTTTCGTTGTGTTAAGAACGTCGATATGAAATTAAATGTCTCAAATATATTAGGAAAGGTTTAATGAAGAATTAAAAATGATAGAATTAGATAGAAAATAGTTTGTTGTAAAATGAAGTAACAAAAAAAGTAATTTAAATGTCAACATAGACAATATAATAGGCAAAACGTAATTTTAAGTCAACGTTAAAATTGTAAAACATAGTTGAAAATTCCATCAGGAATAATGAAAGTCTCATCATGAATAATGATTGAACTGGCGGATATCCCCTTCCATAGCACATCGGGCCAAATAAATGCATGACCTGATTGGTCAAATATCGATTTCCACGGATCCATGTATACTTCACACCTGGGTTTACGAGGATGTATTTGCCTAAGCAGAACACACAGTTTACCATATTGCAAAATGGTTTATATATATCAAGGATTGGCCTTTCTGCCGATTTTGAGTGACAATCAAAACGCAGTATAGCGCGACATGTAAACACACGGTCCAGACAAAGTGATTGTAGGTTGATTATGCATTTCGGTTACTTCGGGTAGGTCCGGTAAGAATACACTTTATTGTAATCCGGGCACTCGCGCGTATCGGGAAAAACCGAAGTTCTTGTCATGTGTTCCAAAATCATTCAAGAGGTAGACAACAAAGAGTCATTCTAGACGGACACTTTACCGGTGTCAGAAGTGGGATTGACCTACCTTACAACGACGTGTACTGATAATCGGTGGCGTTGATGTCGAGCACTAGCCCTGTAAGCAAGGGGTCTCGGGTATGAACGTATTTAATATAATAATATATAATATTGAGTGGCACACGTGACCGAAGACAAATTATGGATCGTTTTATTACCTAAAGCGCTTTTAGCAGTTTTATATAAGATGTAAATCTCGGAAAGAACTATTGAAACTGCTTTAATTAAGATAGCATTGCAGATAATTATATATTGATTTTTTTCAATTTCTATATAATTTAATATCAATTGTTTTCATGAATTTTGGCGAGTTCTGATTGGCTGAAAATTTTTTTTCATAGCTCCATGAAAAAAAAATCACTTTGTGCCGGAACTACTTTAGCTGTCAAACTAATGTAAACAAACATGTATACAATATTCCACAGTTTTTCTTAAGAATTTTATACAGAGTCCCAAGTTTATTAGTTGGCTTTTATCTGCCCTGAATATCATTTTATGAAGATAAAAAATTATATTTCAATTCAATAAAAAAAAAAAAAAAAAAAAAAATTACAAGAGAAAAAATATCGTCTGCTACGGTCATGGCCGAATCGGGTTTTCCAACATTTCATATTGGCGAAATGGACGAAATACTAGGGGACACGGACTTCATGGGTCCTGATTTCAACCTAGAGGAAATGGCTCAGTTTGATCAATGGGTAATATTGTCAGTTTTGGACGATAAAGAGAACCAAGTTATGGAAAACCAACTACAACTGAACCTTGGAGATGGACTTGATGTTGAAGAAAGGCCTGGTGGGGAGAGGTTTAAAAGCTTGAACTCAAGGCAGCTTGAGGAAATGGAAGAAAACAGACAGTCAATGTCAACCAGACGAAATACCCAGTGGGGACTGAAGACTTTTCAAGGTAATTCAATGACGCACAATTTTGACCCTATTAACAGGTAAATCACCAACAGTAAACAAGCCAGAAAGCCTGACTGGGATTCGAACCCAGAGTCTCCTCGGTAGTAATTAACCGAGACGCTCTGACCATTTGAGCTATCAGGCTGGACTCCAGCATCATATTATTGGGATCGAACTGTTGAAATTCAAAAGGAATGTTTTTCTTAGAGAAAAGAATTGAGCGAGATCCATTTTTTTTTTTTTTTTTTTTTTTCCCAAAAGCGATTTTGAAATGAGTACTACACGTAAATTATTACATATCAACCAAAAAAAAAAAAAAAAAAAAAATGCCTTTTGACAACTAGCAAGATAGTTTAAAGTGTTAAAATAGTGACATAGTGACATAGTGAATCACCCTTTCTCTTACCTTGCAGATTGGAGTCTTGCATCCAATGGTGAAATGGTGGATTTTCGATTAATAACAGCAAATGAACTCAATCAGCTCCTCAGACGTTTTTATGCAGAGGGGGCACCCAAGCATCCCGACAAACGACACCAGAAGATGGGTGCTGTTGGCGCAGAGTATCACAAAAACACTTTGAAAAACATTAGAGGGGCCATCAATAGGCATTTACATGACATTGGAATTGATTTTGATATCGTTCGCGATAAAAATTTCAAAAGCAGCAATAATATGCTTGATGCTAAACTAAAGTCAAATTTGGAGCAAGGTCTGTCGGTTCCAACAATGCATAAAGCAATTATCTCCGAACGCGATCTTGTCAAAATCTCCACCTACCTCAGTGTCTCTAATCCAAATCCTATAATCCTCCGTTACAAAGTATTGTTACGGTCCCGTTAGTACGAAAGACAGACTAGTGTAGACCTATATCGGAGTTTGGTAGAATGGGGGCCGATCCCTATCTGTCTTTCGGTAAGCCCAACGCAAGGTGGATAGAATTTGAAAACAACGCTTGGAAAAACACAGACAGCTTTTATTACGTGTGGTGATAATTCACGAATTAGGTGAAATTAATATAACACCATTTAACATTACAGATAGGCTGATCTAAAGCGTTCAGCGTCACAAGATGAGCTCCGTGCATTCTACTATGTAAAACTTCCCTTCTATCTGAAGCGGTCAATTTACACTTGGCGTATGCGTATTTCTATAGAGTCAAAGCAGAACGAATAAACTCGTCAGAAAAGATAAAAGCTGTATCAAAAAGAAATTATTCAGTCCGGCTTTCATAAAAAAACCTACGGCTTGAGACTTCTCTCTATTTCTCAAAGTTCGACACAATTTAAGAAGGATCTAAAATACTTTCTTACAATGTTTTGACAAACGAATAGCCGTGACTTCTCTTTTCAGTTCTCAGAAATCGAATCCTCGACTACCAAAAACGCACTGCTTATATAGCGACCCTGACCAAAAACTGGTAGAAACACGGTAGATACCCCTTTTCTGGTAGCGACTACCGACGCTTGGTAGCCTGGCCACTACCCAAAACTGGTAGCTACCGACATGATTCTGGTCGAAATACCCGAAACTTGGTAGAAAGACCATCGGACCAAAATGCAAGATGGCGACGCTAAAAAATAGCAAGATAGGCTTGCCTGCCTCCAGTTTAAGTTAAATTACAAGTTAAACCAGACTAGCACACACACCTAACTGGAATTAAACTGATGCGAAGGGTTTAAATCACAATCTGGAACGGTGACTCGGCATACACTCAAGCGTATAGGTCCCACAATGCAATTTAAACATGGCCGATCTGGTGTAAAGTTTACAGTGAACAAACTTTTAAACTGCAACATCACTGGAATTACGTGCGCATACTAGGCTAATAAGGAGCTACCTTGTGACAAAATACACATCCTTAAACAAAATAGTGATTCGTAAAGGATTAAGGATAATAACAAGTGATTTTTGCGGAGACATGAGACTGAGAAATAAGATCAACAACTGACCCCAAAATAACTCATGCAGGCTATGCGGACATGGATAAGGAAATGAAATGGCATTTCACCGTTTGTTCTATATGCAGGCCGACTGGCTTTTCAATAATGTTTGTCTGCATATGTTATGAGTGGTGATTTGCCTCATGCATCGCGCGAGAACCAACTCTTACAGGAAAAGGCTGAAAGTATGTCACTATTTTAACACTTTAAACTATCTTGCTAGTTGTCAAGCATCAAAGTTTTGCGAATACCAAAGATTCAGATCAGACTGCACATTATGTGCAGGCTGATCTGCATCCATCCTTTACGTCTTGAATTTTACTGCACAAATAGTACACTATCGACTAGTGGAAGTAGACAATAAAAATGCTCTCTCTATCTACATCTGTATTTCCTACCAACAAGATAGGGCTAAACTGAAAGAATTAACTTAAAATGCCTTACTGCAGCAGTTCTACTTATTTACGCTAGATGTCAGTTCATAGTCCAGAGCTGGGGCGTTACACTACCCCCTCGACTTTATGGCTAAACTCCTGTAGCCACATAATCATGAAAGTTCACACTAAGAATAATTATAACACTACTGAAAGCTATGTGCGAAACACTAAATCCAAATTACAAACACGCACAGAAAAGGGTTCCTTTAAATCTAATTAAAAATAATCACTGAATGATAAACTGGATAACTTCAGACTGTGGTTCAAGTCAAACTGTTGTCAAGGTCAAACTGTGATTAACCTTATATTGTCCTCCAAGCCTACCCACTATGTGCCCTCCTGCCATTGACAGGCCCACAATGGGCCTACTGTACACATCATAGTAGGCGAAAGAAATGTGAAAAAAGAGAAAAATGTTACCTCCGAACCATATGCAATTCAGGCCCGTTTTACCACACTCTTGACTTTGCTGCTTCCACTTGGCTGGTCACGTTTCTTGTTGTGGGGCGACCTAAAGAGCGGAGTCCTTGACCTTCTTGGAGCAGGGGCAGGTTTATTCTGCCGGGCTATTGTTCTTTCCAGGGAGACAATGGTCCTCTTTACAGATCTGATCTCGTCCACCACTGAGTTCACGCTCCGTTGAACATTCCTGAGCTCCCTGTCATTATTCTCGATGGCCCTCAAAATGCTCCATAAAATCTCGTCACCTTTCGATGTTTTCTCCAACTCGGTCGATGTTTGGGTCTTCCTCTCCATTGTGGATTTGGCACTGTTAGCATTTGCATTTAGGCCCTCAAGGTACAGGGGATCCCTATCAATACCAGTATCGAGCCGGCCGTCGAATACAATAACCGCTTCGTCTTGGACAGGGGTGTGGTCAAGGGTTGAGCCAACTGTAGCATTTACAGGTGTCACATTTGTACAGACTTTATGCGTTGAAATGGAGGGAATTTGGCTGGTTGCAGATACCTTTGGTGTGGCTAGAAGGCTAACAATTGTTGGCACAGACAGCGTCTTGGATGTTGGCGGGGCTATTTCGGAAGTAACGACTGTATTAATGGCTGGGGCAACAGGGATTCCATTATTAGGAGTGTAAAGTGGAATGGTTAACGACGAGTTGAACCCACAAACTGATGCTATTGGGCCATGGTCCACGATGCCGCTTCGACTAGAAAGGGGAGTCGACATGGAAGTTTGAGCCGCAAATCTCTTTGGTGCCTGGGGAAGGCTAATCGTGCAATCCGTTGCCTTTGAAGCATACATTGGTGAGCTACGCTCAGTGGGTACCTGTGCTGGCAGGGTAGTACTGATAAACACCCTAGAATGATCCATTGTAACAGCTGGACTGACCATCAGTGGACTAAACCCAATAGGAAACGTTGAACCAGGAACTGTAGTAGTGGTGGTTACTGTAGTAGACATGGGGGCTAAACCAACTGAAGCCACGGTTTGGACCACTCCAGCGTCTTCTAACCTATCTGGAAGAGTAGTTTCTTCAGAATCCTCTTCAAAGGTACCATAATGAGCATCACTAGCTGTCTCTAGGTAGGCCAGGTTCCCATCTAATGCGTACATAAAGGTGTTGGGGTCAACAGAATTCTGTGATTTCTGTAGCACTGTTGACTGGTCAGTTATCCCCAACCTCAAAACTTCGGTCCGGTGTCGCTGGTACTGCGTAACGTGGTTCAGTAGTGTCGCCTTGTCCGTGCATCTAAAGTTGCAGAGGCTACAGACATAAGGGATCCTGTCCATGGGTACATGATGCTTGAAAACATGTGCTACCATCCGTGCCTTCCGATCTACTTTCCGGCATACTCTACACCCATATTGCTTGTGCTTGAAGGTTGTTGGTGCCTTTGACATCGTGTTTCTGGAAATAGAACAATGACCACTACCATTACCTGTTGGGGCCTATTTCTGTATTGTAGATCAAGATTACGCATATTTTATAGCCTCCTTTAAATGTCTTACTATCCACTCTCTTTTACACAGTTAAGTTTTTCGCAATGTTTTCACGTTAGAACTTTTATAACTTTTGACTTTTGTTTTACCCTGTACGCAGGCGTACTATTTATTCAGATTTTACCTAGTTAAACACATTTGATTGTTTAGTCTTACACATTCACAGATTTTGTTTGTTATCCGATGTAGATAGACTTATGTTTGTAACATCACAATACAAAATGTAAGTCTTGCTAATTATGACTTTCACCTGTTCGGATTTTCACTAAGTAGAAACATACCACTAAAACTGAAATCACTTTAATGATTACTCGTTTAAGCACACCGAAGAGATAAATTAAACACGGTGTCAAAATGAATGTTTATAAACATAATGGATTCATTCCGTTTTAAATGCTGAACATGTTGAATCTGCACTGATTCCGGAATTACACCTTCCTTTTCAGGCGTTTGGATAAAGAAAGGACCCAATTTCGCGGGTTTTCTCCATTGTACCGTTTTAACTTGTGATGGAACACCTTGGCTGTCCCGTCTTTATCCAGCTGAACCTCAAAATCCAAGTCTGACAATTTATTCTTTATGACAAAGGGTCCGTCATATCGCTTTTCCAGCTTTGGACAAACTCCAACTTTCCTGGCCTCGTGAAGACACCATACCATGTCACCTTCTTCAAAATTATTAAGAACAGCTCTAGTGTCATATATTTCTTTGCTGCGCTTTGCGCTTGACTCCAAGTATTTACGCGCTACTTCATGTGCGTGCAACATGCGATCCCTGATGCAGTCGGTATAGTCACAAAAGCTTTGCACATCGGGATAGTGGGGATTCTCAAAACGGCCAAAAACAATATCAGCTGGTAGACGTATCTCTCTCCCCAAGCTCAACAAATTTGGACTGAGATAAGTGGACTCGTTTGGTGTTGCACGATAGGCTCCTGCAAGACACCCTAGATGTAGGTCCCAGTCTTCTTGCTCCCCAGTTAGATAGGCTCGAATCATCTTTAAAATGGTTCTATTGAATCTTTCAGTCTGGCCATTGCAAGGAGCATTTCTTGGACTAGTCCTGATCTTCTTCACTCCTAGTAGCTGGCACAGCTCCTGAAATACCCTACTCTCAAAGGTTGCCCCCTGGTCGCTATGAATACGTAAGAGGGTACCCCAACGAGACACAAAATCATTCACAATTCGCCTCGCACAATCTTCAGCCTTTTGATTTGGAACGGCTAAGACTTCAACGTACTTTGTGAAAGTATCTGTCATCACCAGTATGTAGCGATTACCTCGTGGAGTTATTGGAAATGGACCAAGATAATCAAGTGCCAATGTGTCCCAGGGTGCACCACTCTTAATGTGACCCATGGGAGCCTTAAGGGTCTTTACTGGTGGCTTATCTGCGGCGCAGACGTCACATTTCCCGATGAACCACTTAACCTCTTGCTTTAAGTTGTACCAGTAATAACGCTGGGAAAGTTCCTCCTTGGTTTTCCGCACACCGAGGTGACCTGACAGAACATTATCATGTAGCTGAGCTAGTATCTCAGATCGAAGCACTCGAGGAACCAATATTTGGATGAACTCTCCTGTTTTATTTTTCTTTGAAAACGACTTGCACAAAACACCCTCCTTGATAAAAAGATTGTCCCACAATATCCAATAGTGTCTACAAGCTGGACTTCTTGATTCCATAGCTTCACGAGTTGGCTTGTTATCAGCCATCTTTGCACGAATTATTGGTTCTATGTCTGGATCTTGCATCTGTTTTGCGGCAAAGTCCTTAGGTGAAATAGACAAACACCAACTCTTATCCGCACTTTTCCTCCCAGAATCGGAGGGTCCTGGAGTTGGCTGATCTTTAGATGATCGCACATGAACTTGCTCATTCTGTTTCTGCTCATCATCTTTCCCTGACTGTTCCTCACCATCCGGAATGGGTTGTTGCAATGCCATAAGAATGGCCCTCCGAATGCATTTTGAGCAGGGCCCACATTTTAAAGGTTCACTCATATCAACCTCACTACATTTACAATCTCGAGGTGTAGTGCAGCGTGATAAAGCATCGGCATGAGCCATCTTCTTACCCGGACGATATTCAATTTCAAAATCGTAAGCAGCGAGTATTTCTAGCCACCTGGCTATTTTGCCGCTAGGCTCCTTTAGTCTAAATAGCCAGACTAGTGCCTGGTGATCAGTCCGAACAACAAAATGGCGACCTAGAAGGTATTGGCGAAAATACTGTATAAAGTATACGACAGCGAGCAGCTCTTGTTCTGTAATACAGTAGTTTTTCTCGGCTCTGTTCATGCCTCTACTGGCATAGGCTATTACTCTTTCTCTATCAGACTGAATCTGAGAAAGTACTGCTCCTATACCCATCCCAGATGCATCTGTATCGAGATAAAAAGTCCCTGCTTCATTCAAGGGATATCCCATTATAGCTGGGCTCATTAGAACTTGCTTCAAATGATTGAAAGCTTCTTCACAGTCATCCGTCCAAAGAAAGGTAGCATCTTTCTTTGTCAAGTCAATAAGGGGACGAGCTATCTTTGCGAAATCTTTTACGAAACGACGATAAAACGATCCAGTAGCCACAAACTGCTTCACTTGCTTAGCATTCACTGGGCGAGGCCATTCAGCAATTTTCGACGTGTTCACAGGATTTGGCAGGACACCTTCTTTGGAAACCACATGACCGAGAAACACAACTTCGGTTTGTAGCATATGGCGTTTGTCATGCTTTAATTTCAACCCAGCTTCCTTGATTCGATTGAGGACTTGGTCTACTCGGTGCAAATGCTGATTGAAGTCCGAGCCATATACAATGATGTCGTCTATGTAAACTAGACACGTCTCCCACTGGAGCCCCTGCAAAATGACCTGCATTGTCCTCTGGAATGTACTTGCTGCGTTATTTAACCCGAAAGGCATTCTTGTCATTTCGTAATGCCCGTATTTGCAACAGAATTCGCTCTTTTGGATATCTTCTTCCTTAAGGGGAATTTGGAAATACCCACTAGTAAGATCAAAACTACTAAAAAGTGTAGCACCAGCAACCGCGTCTAAACAATCCTGAATACGAGGCAAAGGAAACCCGTCAGGCTTAACTAAGGCATTTACTTTACGGTAATCTACGCACGGTCTGATGGCGCCCGATTTCTTCTTCACCAAAACAATTGGAGAAGCCCAAGGAGAAGTGCTTTTGCGTATGACACCCTTTTGTAAGAGATATTCAATTGCTCTTTTCTCATCATCTGCATGTGCTAGTGGTACCCTCCTTGGATGCTGTTTAACTGGCTGAGCATCGCCGGTGTTAATACTGTGTTCGGCTACATCGGTAAGGCCAGTGTCCCACTCCGATTTGGAAAAGGTATCCTTATGTCTGATCAGTAAACTAGCTATGGCTTGTCTCTCTGCCTTTGAGCGACCCACTACTGACTTCTGAAATAGATTTACAAGATGCTCTGGAACACTTCCTTCGCACTCTAACATCATAAGGCTTTCAAACGCTGCCGTTTCTTCTTCTATCGCTTGTATTCTACATAGATACGCAAAGTTTCCAGTCTCGGCTACATGTTCTGCTTTTGAAATAGTGCTAACAACTCTTGCTATCGTCTCTGCTGATCCGATGTGTGCATCTTGTCGCAAGATGAACTCACTCGGAAAAGGGTTAAGTAGGCGTACTTTGCAGGTTGGATTCTCGTTATTACTCACTAGTGTACTCGCCATTTGCAATGGATAGGTTTCCCTGAAGTTTTCTGTTGGTTCTATAATGAAATCCATTTGGAATATATCATCTTCCCCAAATCTCTCAACAAACACGTCCACAACTACCTCCGACTGACCAGGCAGCAATACATCGTCAGCTACCACGACACGTCGTGTCTGTCCTCTGCTTCCGATCTGAAATACAGGCACTTCGACCCCCATCTAACACTATCTTGTTCTGGGAAAGCAAAATATCAGCTGGCACTCCGACACTTCCCATAAGAGTATCGTAGCCCAATAGAGCGTCATCCTCTATGTCCGCTACATACACTTCCCTATGCAACTGAAGTGAGCCCAGAGTAATTTCGAACTCTGCTTTCGAACTCTGCTTTGCCTGCTTTGCCTGTGCCCCTGATCCGTGCTCCTCCTGCTCCCACAACATTTGTTGATCGAACAAGACTGGGTCGATTAGCCTCTGGTATCTTATAGTAAACTCGTGTGGATATGATTGTACGAGAGGCTCCTGTGTCCGCAGTATATACTACTGGCTGTCCATTTACACTGCCCTTCACATAGATCCCGTCAGTGAAACCACGTTTTGTCCCAAATTTCCTTTGATCCCCTGCACCAGAACTACTCAAGGTAGCCTCCTTAACTACTTTTCCAGTTCGGCCTTCATCATTTACTGAGACCTCTCTTTGGCCACAAGAGGAGGTCTTCTCAAGTTTAAAGACTTGTCTCCCTTCTGAAAGCTGCCTTGTTCTTTATTCTTCTCCGGACAATTTCTTGCGAAATGTCCAAGCTGGTGACAGTTGAAGCACTCTTTTCCGTCCTTCTTCTTTTTAGGTTGACACTTTTCTTCTAACTTGCCAATCCTCGTCATTATTTCCTGTAGCAAACTCTTCTCGGTTTCTGTGTCTGTCCCTAGCTGCCTATAGTTCTGTTTGTGCGCTGATGCATTTGAATCCAGCTCAGGGCCACATAACTCGACCTCATCTGCGGCCCTACGTGTTTGAAAACGACCTCTTTTATCATTCCTCCCAATCCCTTTGATTTGCATATAATTAACGGCATAATAGACTGCCTCGTCTATATTTGCAGGCTCTTTATTAAATTCAAGCTCAAACTTCAGCTCGTCATCCAAGAGCCCCTCCAGAAATCTACGAACTAAGTCTTCGTCCCTGGCCCTTCTGCTACGATAACCATGAGCTTTGTCATATAATCTTTTCAAATCTGCCGCATATTCTTCCAACGACTCATTTTGGCGCTGTGACCTACGACTGAACTTTGAAGCGAAAGAGCGTGCAGTTTCTATCGTTTTAAATCTACTGTCCATCTCTTCCTTTAGCATTTGGTAGCTATCCAAAACCATAGGGGGAAGCTGCGTGAAAACAAACTGTGCCGCTTGTCCCTCCAGTCTAGGGAGTAATTGATCTAACATTTCATTTTCACTCAAATCTTTTCGGCGGGCTATCGCTTCAAACTGAGCGATCCAAGTTGACCATTCATTTTCACCATTAAATGGTTGCATCTTTGTTAAGGGATAGCAACTGCCGCTGGGAACATACGTCGTCTGATTTCTGACCGGCAGGGGTTGGCCATAAACTGACATATTTCTACGATCAAAAGAGACGTGATGATTATGCCCCATGTTATTACTCCGGTTCATGTCAAAGTCGCCTCCGTCAAAGCTTACCCTGCCTAAATTTCGCTCCGAATACTGAGATTCCGTCCCATAGGTGTTACCGGTACTCTGATACCTATTTCCCACGCAACTTGCTTGCCGCGTCGTCTGGATTGACAAGTGGTGAAAATCACTGTCTTGTTCCGCCACTGTTGCTGTTGAACGGCGGTCATTCAAAAATTCTCTATGTTTGGGTTTGAACCCCAAATCCAAGCCACGATTGTTGTTTTGAGCTGTCTGCTGTGAGTTGTCACCACCCCTAGACTTAAGAGACTTTAGCTCTTGCACGACGTCTTGTAACAAACTAGCCATGTTCGTTATTTGTTGGTGCAACGCCCCTTCTTCAATCCCACAGGATGTGTTAATAGCCTGGTCGACACGTCTGCCAAGATCAGATCCACATTCCGAAACTACGTCCGTCTGATCTATGTCCATACTATGTTGACTATGGGATGTATTTGACTGGGCATTGGTATTAAAGGTTATCTCGCTATCTACTTGAACGGGTTGCGACATCGTTTAAACTAGCTGTGCGTTGCTATAAATATTCTATCAAAAGCAAAGGCTTTTACTAGCTAACCGACTAAATCGAAGCTCTGGTCCGAATCACAGGATCTGATTTTTTTAAAAACAGATCCCACCTCTGCCACCAAGAAAATTGGTGTTACGGTCCCGTTAGTACAAAAGACAGACTAGTGTAGACCTATATCGGAGTTTGGTAGAGTGGGGGCCGATCCCTATCTGTCTTTCGGTAAGCCCAACGCAAGGTGGATAGAATTTGAAAACAACGCTTGGAAAAACACAGACAGCTTTTATTACGTGTGGTGATAATTCACGAATTAGGTGAAATTAATATAACACCATTTAACATTACAGATAGGCTGATCTAAAGCGTTCAGCGTCACAAGATGAGCTCCGTGCATTCTACTATGTAAAACTTCCCTTCTATCTGAAGCGGTCAATTTACACTTGGCGTATGCGTATTTCTATAGAGTCAAAGCAGAACGAATAAACTCGTCAGAAAAGATAAAAGCTGTATCAAAAAGAAATTATTCAGTCCGGCTTTCATAAAAAAACCTACGACTTGAGACTTCTCTCTATTTCTCAAAGTTCGACACAATTTAAGAAGGATCTAAAATACTTTCTTACAATGTTTTGACAAACGAATAGCCGTGACTTCTCTTTTCAGTTCTCAGAAATCGAATCCTCGACTACCAAAAACGCACTGCTTATATAGCGACCCTGACCAAAAACTGGTAGAAACACGGTAGATACCCCTTTTCTGGTAGCGACTACGACGCTTGGTAGCCTGGCCACTACCCAAAACTGGTAGCTACCGACATGATTCTGGTCGAAATACCCGAAACTTGGTAGAAAGACCATCGGACCAAAATGCAAGATGGCGACGCTAAAAAATAGCAAGATAGGCTTGCCTGCCTCAAGTTTAAGTTAAATTACAAGTTAAACCAGACTAGCACACACACCTAACTGGAATTAAACTGATGCGAAGGGTTTAAATCACAATCTGGAACGGTGACTCGGCATACACTCAAGCGTATCGGTCCCACAATGCAATTTAAACATGGCCGATCTGGTGTAAAGTTTACAGTGAACAAACTTTTAAACTGCAACATCACTGGAATTACGTGCGCATACTAGGCTAATAAGGAGCTACCTTGTGACAAAATACACATCCTTAAACAAAATAGTGATTCGTAAAGGATTAAGGATAATAACAAGTGATTTTTGCGGAGACATGAGGCTGAGAAATAAGATCAACAACTGACCCAAAAATAACTCATGCAGGCTATGCGGACATGGATAAGGAAATGAAATGGCATTTCACCGTTTGTTCTATATGCAGGCCGACTGGCTTTTCAATAATGTCTGTCTGCATATGCTATGAGTGGTGATTTGCCTCATGCATCGCGCGAGAACCAACTCTTACAGGAAAAGGCTGAAAGTATGTCACTATTTTAACACTTTAAACTATCTTGCTAGTTGTCAAGCATCAAAGTTTTGCGAATAACAAAGATTCAGATCAGACTGCACATTATGTGCAGGCTGATCTGCATCCATCCTTTACGCCTTGAATTTTACTGCACAAATAGTACACTATCGACTAGTGGAAGTAGACAATAAAAATGCTCTCTCTATCTACATCTGTATTTCCTACCAACAAGATAGGGCTAAACTGAAGGAATTAACTTAAAATGCCTTACTACAGCAGTTCTACTTATTTACGCTAGATGTCAGTTCATAGTCCAGAGCTGGGGCGTTACAGTATGGTATGACCTGGCCATTCATTTTGTTTCCCGTGGCCTTGAGTTCCATGCACAATTAACTCCGAACTCATTTCAGTTTGACGACATGAATAAGGAATTTGTCACACTAACTTACGAAACCAAGTAAAAAACACGTCAGAATGGTTTGGAATCCGATGAAGGTCCTAGCGACAAACGCATGTATGCCACAAATGATCCAGTCACTTGCCCAGTCCATGCCCTAAAACCGACCCACAGGCAACAACTCTTTTCAACCACTGTAACAAGACAGCCATACAATCCCCAGATAGTGAAGTCATTTGGTATGTTGCAAAACCAGTGAAGAAGTACCAGTTCTCACGTTTTCTGACCGATATTTCAAAACCGGGTATACTAATTACCGGAATGTTACGGAATGTAGGTGCCTAATTCACGGAATGTAACAAAATGTTACGGAATGTAGATGCCTAATTCACGGAATGTTACGGAATGTAGAAGCAGAAACAACGGAATGCTACGGAATGTAATATTAAAAGCCTAAATACCGGAATGTGGCTAAATGAAATAGAGATGTAGACAAAATACACACATCCACGCACACACGCTAAAAAAGAAAACATTGAAATAGCCAGATTTAAAAAATCTTACGGAATGTAGATGCGTTATTGACGGAATGTTACAGAATGTGAAAACGGCAACAACGAAATGTTACAAAATGTAATCTCAAAAGTCTAAATACCGGAATGTAGATAAATAAAGAATAAATTAAGATAACACACACGCGCGCGCAAGCGCGAACGCACGCCCACGAAACAGACCCAAAATGTACAGTTTCATCAATGGAACATTTAGAAAATGTAACGGAATGTAGGAGCCCAATTCACGGAATGTTACGGAACATGGAAACGGCGACAACAAAATGTAACAAAATACAATTTTAAAAGCCTAAGTACCGGAATACAAGTAAATGATTGTAGATAACACACATACGTGCACTTGCACGGGCGCGCGCACGCACGCATGCACGCGAAACAGACCCGAAATGTAAATTTTCACCAATGAAAAATAACGGAATGTGGAAGCGGCATAAACAAAATGTAATAAAGTGTATTGTTAAAAGCCTAAATACCGGAATGTAGCTCAATGAAGAATTAATGTAGATAATGCTCACACACGTGCACGAACGCACGCGCGCAAAACAGGCCCGAATTGTAAATTTTCACTAATGAAACATACAGATAGCAAGATTTAGGGGGTGGGGTGGTAGAGAGAGGGAACCATTGTTTACCTTAGCTTCTTTGATTGCTCTTGTACATTGAGTAGAAAATTGGCCGCAAGAACTCGCGAAAGCCAGGACAAACATGAACAAGGGAGCTGTCGCCGTGAGATGTTGAAAGCCGCCCGAAAATTAATCAATCAATCAATCAATCAATCAGTCATAAAGCCTGCACTGAAATGTGAGCCTAAACCCCAGAATCGTACAACGAAATGTTCCGAAATCGAGCTTTGGCAGCTGCAAATTTGGTCGTCGGACAGCACCCGTCGAAGGTTTCTAAGGTTATATATTAAAACTTCACGGCGACCGCGCCTTTTTCATGGGGGCGGGGTGGGGGGGGGGGGGGGCAGAAGGCAGGGAATGTTACCGAGGGGATGGTCATTTAATAGTGATTAAAACAAGTTGGCCGAGTACCATTCGATCTCTGTCCGACGCCTAGATTTCGTTTGTATTGCAGTTTAACGCCGTTGTAACAGCTTAGGTCATATCACGGCGGTCAGTGCTCCAACGCTTGTGCTTCCTGGCTTTCTCACACTAGTACTGACACAACTTTCTTCCCAAGTCATTGACTACTTTTCTCACATGCATCAGAGGTGAGTGGCGAAAAATCGCCGGAATGAAAGTTTGCCTCAACCGGGTATCGAACTCGCAACCTGCAGGTCACGAGACGGATACGCTAGTTTCCACTGAGCTACCCGGCCGGACGCGGCGCCTAGAAGACGCTTGCTTCGATCAGAAGGTGGCCGTACGAGAATCTCCTTTTCAAAAATCTGCTGGTCCTAATGGCCATCGCGCGGGTACCTTTCAGGCCCCATGAAGCGCTCGGAAAGTCACTGCCCGATACACACTCGTATAAATTATCGTCAGGGTATCGAGGCACAGGGTGGCGGTTGTTTTGTCTGGCAGGCGTTGCCTGGCTTTCATGTAGGCATGACCAATGAATACTGCAGTCATCAACATTATATCTTGTCATAATTTTGTGTACGTGAATTTTGTTAGTAATAAGTTGAAGAAAACATGATGTTATTAGTATTCCTATTTACGGGAGGCTTTGGGTGTGCAGTAAAATGCTACCGGTCCATCACAATGCTCCCAAAAGTCTAAAATTTCAGGAGCAGTAGGGCTTGCTTTTTTACATCAGTTGTGTGAGAGGGCGTATACCTATATAAAAACATCGTGGCAGTTGGAGAGGTCGCTCGAGGCGGGGTTTAATTTAATTTTATTGATCCATCGTATGCTTACAGACGACCTTCTTCTGTAGCCCGATAGACTATTCTTTACAGGGCTGTGGGGGAATGGAGAAATTGCTCGCCGTGAGCAGCTTCTCCATTTGCAACAATGCTGTCCCATACATGGATCCGTGGAAATCGATATTTGACCAATCAGGTCATCGCATTTATTTGGCCCGATGTGCAGCCTTACTGTCTGCTATTTCGGCTCACAAACAAGCGACTGTTAATGATGGAGAAGTGCGATATTATGTGTGTTTACAACGCTTGAATTTTAGGAAAAAGTTTAAAAGATGTGTTTTGCGATCGTGTACTGCTTACGTAAGATATACGAAGAGATTATAAGTGCGGATTATGATTATGATTGACAATGGGACATGAGCGAAGAGTTTGATCAACACTATATTACGCAATGGATTAATTAATGTTAGTTTTTTCCCCCCTGAAAATCTCCGAAAAAACTTAAACTGTTTTACAGTGGAAAACAAAGGTAAAATATATGAAATACTAATAACGAGAAAGTACGTTCACTCAAATAGTTAATCTTGTTTGATAACATCTGCACATCCAAAAAGGGGCACGTGTCATCAGTGTTTCAATTTGAGGTTTACATTAACCCTTGGTGCGTGAAGAATGCTGAATGTGTAGATACAGATCAGAGTGCAAAAAGATGCAGTTTATTCTTGGATTCAAACCATCTGCTACTTAAATTAAGTACATTTACGTGTATTCTTTACTGAAGGTACATGTATATTTCAATTATGAAACAGGGTAAGTTCTGTTGTGTACAGTTTCGGAAGTTTAGCTCAAAAGGCAACTTATGTTAATTAAATCAGCTTTTGCCTTAGCCATATTGAGGTGGATTAGCACATCTGCCATTTCAAAGGGTATGTCGGTAAACTGTTAACTGATAAGATGTGTGTTTGATTGCCGCTGTAATCCACTCGACCACCCGTTGTCTTCAGTATATCATAAGATAAAACAAACTACCGCCAATGATATTAACAAGTTTGTTAATTGACAGCACACTACACTTTTTAAAAATCGTCAGGCAACCATTTTCCCTTAACTTGAAATTTAAACATTTCTCAGACTTCCACCTCTCTGTTGAATGAGACAATCTATAAATATTTCAAAATGCTTGTAATATAGTGTAATTTATTATCGAATACGATGTTGAGACAACCTAACAAGCCTTACAAAAATATTAATCATCTTTAATTCTATTATTTCTAAGCAAAACTGCAGAGGATTAAGAGTTGTTTTATTATTTCTCGTAGAAGCTCAAAACTATGCTGGCACATGTATTACATTGTCCGTAGCCCCTGAAATTCACACTTTTTGTACAAATTCTCGTGCAAATAAGTTCAAGTATCCATATATTTCTTGCCGAGAATCCATCATCGGCAAAAACATATGAAAAAGATTATTTTTCCGGAATTTAATCGAAAGAAACAGGCATGACAGCACGATTTAAGTAGCCTTTCTGCTATACAGTTTATGTATTTACTGCGTTTGTTTGTGAGCCCTTAACGACGGTAACCAAGGAAGTCGGTTTATCTCATCGCCACGGATCCATGTATTCACGTTGATTGTGTTGTATACAATATATATAGTTTCAAGGCCGTCTGCTGCAAAATTGTTTCAGTTTCTATATTTGCGATTTCTGGTTCATTCACGATGACTGTATTATATACGGATACTTCAAAGTCGCCTGCTGCAATTTAGTTTTATATTGCACCACTTTTGTATTGTTCACCAATACAGGTTTATCTTATAATACAAAGTGTTTCAAAGCCGTCTGCTGCATATTAATTTCAGGATGTATTACCCATGTATCAATCACCAATTTATGTTGACTTTTTTATACATGTATACGGATAGTTTCTAAGCCGTCCGCTGCATATTTGTTCCACGAAATATCACATCAAATCAAAGTAATTTCATGAGTTCTTCATTTATATGTGTGCATGTACTTACAATTAATAGAATGATCGGGCATGCATGAATATAAGCCAAGAGTGAGTTATACATAAAAAAAAAAAAAAAAAAAAAAAGATTTAATTTTGAAATAAGTAATTAACATACATTATTTCCGCAAATCAAATCAAATCGAATTTGATAAAATCCTAGAATTTACGTTGAAACTAATCATATCTAAAATTTGATAGAATTTCTCCAGTTTATCGTGTCATTGTTTCATGTATGCCCTTCTGTTCTTAGTATTGTAACTATGAACTGCTATGTAGCTCAAATTCTTGCAATGAATTTTCTATAGTCCATAATTTTGTCTGCGTTGTGAAAAATATGGCCTCAGAGAAAGGTTCGCAAGGTCGGCGCCTTGCATTACTAGGACTTGGTAATGGCGACCTTCACTGGATGGGTCCGAAGCCCGCCATTTCCCTGCACTTCTTGGCAACTGGCAACTGGTACCAAAGCCTTGTCGTTTGATTGTTCTTTGTCCTTCTTTGCTGGTATTTTTATTGAAAACACTGGATGCTAAACTGCTGATCCGAGAAAGTCAGAGGTTGGTCTCTGCAGTAATCGTTCGGAGATTCTGATCCACATATTCACCGCGCGGAAAAAAATATGAAAATCATGCTGTGCCTGTCCGCTTCCAAAATTTGCCAACTGTCCATAAAAACGACCGTTTTATTTGTGACCTACGCACTACATTAGCTGGAACTGTTTAAAGTGTATGTGTAATGTCACGAAATGAAGGTCCTTCAACACGGGAATGTAGTGAGACGGAAAATACAGGGCACAATGTTGTACAAAAATGTAAATTTTTGTTTTCCATGGAAAATAAAGTCACTCTATATGGAAAACCATTCTCACTATATTTGTTTTCCTTTGATCAAAACTCCTGTTTTGAGCCTGATTTTTTTTTTTTTTTTTTTTTAATACTAATTCTTTATTTGCTACATTCCGTTACTTATAAGCTTTTGAAATTACACTGAAATACATTTCGTAACATATTGTTGTTTAAGCTTCACATCTAAGTGTCCATTTCACACAAAAAATACAAAATGTCGACGATGATAATTCCACATTTCGATATATAGTTTTGCGTGTAAAATCGAGATTTGGGTACATTTTGCAACGTTCCGGTGTAAAGTCACTGCATTTATGTAGCTACATTTTCGCCTATCAGGTTGATCAAAATTTTAATTACAGGACTGGGTTATGTCTGTGTGTCTGTAACTTACATTTATTCTTCAGTAACCTACATTCCGGTATTTAGGCTTTTTCAGCAAAATTTCGTTGTTGCCACCTCCACATTACGAAACATTCCCTGAATTAGGCATCTACATTCCGTAACATTTTCCAAATCTGTCTATTTTAATGTTCCATTGATGGAAAATTTACATTTCGGGTCCGTTTTGTGAGCGTGCGAGCGTGCATGTGTGCATGCGTGCGTGTGTGTTATCAACATTTATTCTTAATTTAGCTACATTCTGGTGCGAAGGCTTTTAAAATTACGTTTTGTTACATTTTGTTGATGCCGTTTCCACATTCCGTAACATTCCGGTAATTAGGCATCTACATTCCGTAAACATTTTCTTTCTCTGGCTGTTTAATGTTCCATTGATGAAAATTAACATTTCTGGACTGTTTTTATTAGCAAGCGCGTGCGCGCGCGCGCGTGTGTGTGTGTGTTATCTACATGTAGCAATATTCCGATATCTAGGCTTTTAAACTACATTTCGTCGTTGCCGCTTCCACATTCCGTAACATGCTAGTAATTGGATATGAGCCATGCTCTGTGAAAAGAGGGCTTGATGCATCTGCAAAAAAAAAAAAAAAAAAAAAAAAAAAAATCGACCCAGACAATACGCGCAGGCTGACCTGGGCCGAAATATTTTGACATGGTCAATGCAAAATACGAAGATGCATTAAACCCCTTTTTGCCGGAGCATGGTTCAGTTATATTCCATAATTACATCTACATTCCGTAACATTGTCCAAATCTGGCTATTTTAATGTTCCATTTGAGAAATTCACATTTTTGTATCTGTTTTGGGAGCGTGCGTGCGTGTGTGTTACTTACATTTATTCTTTATCTAGGTACATTCTCATAATGTCTGTTTTTTAGCATGCGTGCGTGTGTGGGCGTGTGTGTTATATACATTTAGCTACATTCCGGTATTTAGGCTTTTAAAAGTACATTTTGTTCCATTTCGTTGTTGCCACCTCCACATTACGAAACATTCCGTGAATTAGGCATCTACATTCCGTAACATTTTCCAAATCTGTCTATTTTATGTTCCATTGATGGAAAATTTACATTTCGGGTCCGTTTTGTGAGCGTGCATGTGTGCATGCGTGCGTGTGTGTTATCTACATTTATTCTTAATTTAGCTACATTCTGGTGTGAAGGCTTTTTGAAATTACATTTTGTTGATGCCGTTTCCACATTCCGTAACATTCCGGTAATTAGGCATCTACATTCAGTAAACATTTTCTTTCTCTGGCTGTTTAATGTTCAGTTGATGAAAATTTACATTTCTGTACTGTTTTTATTAGCGTGCGCTTGTGCGCGTGTGTGTGTGTGTGTGTTATCTACATTTAGGTACATTCCGGTATCTAGGCTTTTAAACTACATTTCGTCGTTGCCGCTTCCACATTCCGTAACATGCTAGTAATTGGATATGAGCCACGCTCTGTGAAAAGAGGGCTTGATGCATCTGCAGCAAAAAAAAAAAAAAAAAAAATTATCGACCCAGGCAATACGCGCAGGCTGACCTGGGCCGAAATATTTTGACATGGTCAATTTTGGTATGCCCAAGGACCATTCTGCCTCATCATTTAGTCTGTTGTAAGACAAAAATGGATTATATGGATCAATAATCATGTGATGACTTGCTAGGTATCATGCATCACGAAGATGCATTAAGTCCCTTTTTGTCAGAGCATGGCTCATATTTATATTCCATAATTACATCTACATTCCGTAACATTTTCCAAATCTAGCTATTTTAATGTTCCATTTGAGAAAATTTACATTTTTGTATCTGTTTTGGGAGCGTGAGTGTGTTACCTACATTTATTCTTTATCTAGGTACATTCTCATAAGGTCTGGTTTTTAGCATGCGTGCGTGTGTGGGCGTGTGTGTTATATACATTTAGCTACATTCCGGTATTTAGGCTTTTAAAAGTACATATTGTTACATTTCGTTGTTGCTGCTTCCACATTCCGTAACATTCCATGAATTAGGCATCTACATTCCGTAACATTTTGTAACATTTTGTTACATTCCGTGAATTAGGCACCTACATTCAATAACATTCCGGTAATTAGACAGGCCCTTTCAAAACAAGCAAATTGTTCTAGACAATACACGTCCCACTGCCTGAGGGCCACAGCAATTCAAACACTGAGCGATGCAGGTTTTGAATTGCGTCATATTATGTACATGTCAGGTCACAGGAACGAAAGCTCCATCCGCAGCTATTCACGTGACTGTTCTACCGCGCAAAAAGAAGCTTTGAGCAACTCGCTTGCTTCCATCCACCACCCTGATGAATCATCCCGTGTGTGTAGTGTTGTAGGCCCACCACGTATACTTTCAGATACTCGTCAAAGCCAAGCCAATGTCGCTGTCTCGAACCAAATTTCAAATAAAAGCAGAAGTAATCTAATAGCTGTTGGTATAATGTCCAACTGTTCCTTCGAAAATTGTACAATCCAATTTTTTGGGAACAATAATCCATCCCGAATTCCCACTGCAATATTCACCATGCTTCTACTCAGAGTGAAGGTTACACATTGCGGGTTGTACACACCGCCGTGTTAATACTTGCGTTTTATTGGTTGATTTTCAGGACATATTCTTGCGCCATACAAATATGAGTGGAAGGGGCTAAACACAGATGTTATATTTAAAAATAAAGAAAATAAATGCAGTTTCCGTGGGTGTATGTTGTCTGTAATATTAAATTTTAAGGTATGAAGAGAGTGTTTTTTTTTTTTTTTTTTTCATGGAGGTATGAAACAAAAAACTTAATCACACTTTTGTATGAAACCGCTTCGCGGTTTCATACAGTGTGATTAAGGTTTTTTTTTCATACCTCCATGAAAAAAAAAAAAAAAAAAAAAATTCTCTTCATTCCTTAAATAAACTCTAGTGTAACATAATCAATGATTGGCCTCAGTGGATGGGTCTTGATGTTTCTGTTATGGAGAAACAGGAACAGATTGAGGCGTATCCATAGTCCGATCTTCAATATCCAATAAGCAGTTTCCTGCTGGTCAGTTAGTTCTAAGAACCGCCCGGCCTGCATTTATAATGTTTTGAGTAAATATTCTTGGAGAGATAACCAATGCAATGGCAATAAAAGATATAATGTATGTTTGGTATGATAATGGAGAATGATTAAAACTGGAGAGAGAGAGATGTGAAGACAGAGAGATTGGTACCATCAGGTTGCGTGACAAGATCTAGTGGAGAGAGAGAGAGAGAGAGAGATGTGAAGACAGAGAGATTGGTACCATCAGGTTGCTTGATAAGATCTGAGAGGGAAAATACAAGAAAATGTTTTAAAATAAATATTGTAATGTCTCGGCCTTCGGAAAGGCGATATCGTAACTCCTCGTCCTTATCATGTTTGAACAAGAGCCTACTTTCGGTTCGGTTTGCATTAATTTTTAGCCGTAATTCTATATGTTAGTCACTTTGAGCTTGTCTTATTATTCGTATATTGTTTCGATTACATTACCTTAAAACGGAAGCATCCTATGTTGCGTAGTTACTCTGAATTATCCATTTCAAAACAGATCCATGTGTTTCACAGAGTGACTCCATGTTTGTTGTTGTCCCAATGCATCTTGGGATTTGTTATGACGTCATACTACAACGTTCTATTTTAAGCGGTAGTATTTGAAAGAAAACCCTTTTTCACATTTTACTCTTTTAGGTAATGATAAAAATGAAAGAAACCATATATTATTGTAGAAAAAGTGTTATTTTGAATTTTTGCGATTATCTGTCTGTAAATTGGCTGCGGTACTGTTAAATTTGGCTGAAAAACCGTCGTCCGACATCGGTCGGAAACCTCCAACGTCGGATGTGTTGGAGCTGCTTTGCTGTTTCCGACGATGTTGGTATGTTAGAAAATTTAACTACAAAAGGCAGTGTTTTGGCCAAATCTGGGACTCCACTTGAGATTTTCTTTGGTATCACTTGACTTAATTTTTTTTTACTTAAGTTTGATTCTTTTTTAAGTTTATTAATTTCCTTATGATTATTTGTACTTAGCTTTCGGTATTTTTTTTTTTTTTTTTTTTTTTTTTTTTATCGAAAAGTGTGTATGTGTAGATCCATCGCGTCGCTCGCTCGCGGGTTGAGGTACGGACTTAGATCAGACTGTCGCGTCTCGGCACGTTCAGTGTTAGATTTAAATATTCTTCCACTGAATAGAGCTTAAAGTGTCTTGTCTTTGCAAATCACTTCGTTGTTGAAGGATTATTATTATTATTATTTTTTTTTTTTAAAGCTCTGAGTTTATAAACTTAGAATTACAGATCTACAGTTGCTGCTTACTTAAAGTATTCATAGAGATTAATGCTACTCTAGTCATTTGGTAAACTGCTGCCATTGTTGTATATTTTTTAAATTGTTGAACTGTTTCTTTTTTAAATCTCATGAAGTAATTACACTTTAAAAGTGTTATTAAAAAGCAAGAATCTTTATTTTAAACTGACTGTTTGTTTGTCTGTACTTCCAATTTTTGTTTTAATCAGACTAAGTAGTCTTTTACTCAAACCTACCCCTTTTTAGAGATTTTTTTTTCTTAACATAATTGCGTGGAGTCCAAATTAGACAACCCTGACCTCCCCTAACCCAAGAGCTAAAGGAAGGAGAAGACCACTAGCTCACTACACAATTTCATGGTTTAACTTACGTTTAACTTACGTTCCCTGGACCGCAGGTAAGCCACTGACTTCTAAAGGTCCTTCTGGTTGTTGGTACACACAACTGTTTGTTGGAGTGCTATAGCAGCTTGGACTAAATTTAAGGGGGTGGTTTTTCCACTGGTTGTTTAATCTACTTTTAAAAGAGTTAACACTGGGTGCTGTTACTACATGATTATCGAGCGCATTCCATTTATTGATAACACGGTTACTGAAAAAAATTCTCCTCTGTTCTGTTCTTGACCTATGTTTGAAAAGTTTGAAGTTGTTGCCTCTTGTTCTGTTGTTGTCCGATAATGTAAACATCTTGTAGTTAGATTTTTCATAATTATGTAAAATTTTAAACACTTGGATCATGTCAGCTCTCTCTCTCTGCGATATTCCAGTGATGGTAGTACTAAATATATGAGTCTCTCTGTATATGTACTATTTCTAATGTTTGGGACAAGTTTCGTTGCCCTTCTTTGCACGTTCTCAATAGCAATTTTGGGTTTCTTTAAATATGGCGACCATACTGGACTTGCGTATTCAAGATGTGGCCTTACTAGAGATTTGTAGAGTTGTAAGAAAATAGTTTTTTCCATGTATCTGAAACTTCTGCGAATTATTCCTAAATTTTGATTTGCTTTGGAAATTTTGGAATTGATATGGGAATCAAATTGTAATTCTCTATCTGTGATTACTCCAAGATCTTTCTCCTCTTTTACGTTGGTAATAGCAGCTCTGTTATTGGCAATTCTCATATGATAATCAACATTAATGATCTTCTTTCCTATATTTAATATTTTACATTTTGCTGAGTTGAAGTCTAAACCCCATGTCTCTGACCATTTGCAAAAAGCATCAGTTGTTAGTTGTATTCTTGTATGATCTGTTTGGTCTTGTATGGATCTGTAGATTTTAGTATCGTCAGCAAATAATTTGACACTTGTTACAGCTACATCTGGGAGATCGTTGATGAAAATTTAAAAAAGGGTTGGACCCAACACACTACCTTGTGGAACTCCACTAATTACTTTTTGACTATCAGAATAGTCATTATTTATTACAACCACTTGGTACCTATCTTTGAGAAAATCTTCTATCCACTTGTATACCTTGTCATTTATTCCATAAGATTTTAATTTTAGAAGTAATTTATTGTGTGATAGAGTATCAAAAGCTTTCCTAAAATCATAGAAGATAACATCTGTTTCCAAGTGATTGTCCATTGCAGTTGACCAGTCTTCTGTTGATTCTGGAAGTTGAAGCTGACATGATTTCCCTTTCATAAATCCATACTGTTCGTTTGAGAGAAGATTGTTTGACTTCATGTGTTCTAAAATATGTTCATTAACTATTCTCTGTAATAAATTTGAGCAAACAGGATTGATACTTATAGGTCTGTAATTCTCTGGTTTATGTTTAACGCCTGATTTGAAGATTGGTGTTACATTAGATTTTTTCCATTGATATGGTAGTCTTGAACTATTCAATGATTCTTTGAAGATCCTAGTTAGTGGATAACACAATTCCTCTTTGCATTCAATTAGTAATTTTGGATGAATGTTATCAGGTCCAACAGATTTGCTGGGGTTTAGACTGTTTAATGTTTTCTTAACATCTTCCTCGTTAATTATAATGTTGTTCAAGGATTCTTTTGTTCTTGTTTCAAAGTCTGGTATGTTTGGATTTTCTTCTTTTTTGAACACACTTGCAAAGTATTTATTAAAAATATTGGCTTTCTCAGTATCTGATTCAATATCGTGCCCATCCTGGTCTTGGATATTGTATGAGGATGAAATAGTCTTGCTCCTTGATCTTACATATTTCCAAAATAATTTACTGTTTGAGTTAATTTGAGTTGCTAATTCTTTTTCATAATTAAATTTTGCTTCTTTAATGGCGGCTGTTGCTATATTACGAGATTGCCTATATTTTTCATAGTTAGATGGGGTTTTACAATACAGATACTTTTTCCATGTGCTATGCTTACGTCTCAGTTTTTTCTTGGTCTCCGAGTTGATGAACGGAAGCTGGCAATTGAATTTTGGATTGTCCCTGTACACTGGTATGTAATCTTCAATTAATTTATTCAGTATATCGACAAAGACAGTCCACAATTCATTTACATCACCATTTTCAAATTCGGCATCCCAGTCTATGTTCTTCAATTTTTCTCGTATAGTTTGGTAATCTCCTCTAAAGTAGTTTCTTCTCATACTTGATTTCTTTCCCATCCGAAATGTATAACATTGAAAGTCAATTTCTAGGACTTCATGGTCAAATGGTTCATGGTGTCAGAAGTGGGATTCACATTCGACAATTCATTGTGAATCCAGAGATACGAGCCTTTAACATCTATGGGGAAAAGGAAGAATACTACATATCCAGAAGATATGGCTGATGGAGAAAAGGAAAATAGGACTGCTGATAAGGTGATAAATATGGACCTCTCTAGTATTGCGGTGCATCCTACAGTACATCCCAGCCACAGTGAAGAGTCAAGCGACAATATCCAACTGGACCAAAATTTGGCTTCTGGTGACATATGCAGTGAAAAAGGAGGCCTTAATGACATACAGCATCCAATGACTAGATGTCCTCCACACAGACCTACAGTAACTGAGCAAAGTCAGTGCATGCTGAATGAAAATAATCCTAGATATTCCATGGATCATCAAAGCACTGACAGCCACAGATCACGTATGATGGGTCCTAGACAGGGATCACCAGGAAGAATGGGCACCTTACACTTCTTTGCTGAGAGGGCAGCCATGCCACAGAGGGAACCAGTGTCCTATGCTCAGCCTCTGGATTCTGGCCCTACATTGAGAGAGACTGGACACTTAAGGGGTTTGGACCTCCACAGCCGTGACAATGGGGTGCACAACAAAAGTGGGCAGGCTGATTTTAGAGTTGATAACAGCCACCTCACAAGACAGAATTCATCACATCATTTCCAGGGCAATGCTGCGATTGGTGATCTGCATCCAAACAGAGGGGATTACCAAATTAGACCACAGGCATACATAGATGTCCCAGCTAGAGAGCAGGGAGTCAGCCACCTTGTGTCTAGGCATGATCAAGTGAGGCCATCAATCCGTGCCAGAAGAGAGGAAATGGATGAATTCAGACCCCACTATCAACAGCATAAGCCACAGAAGTATATGCTCCCCTATGATGTGAAGATCCCAACTTTCTCAGGGAAGGAAGACTGGTCTGTTTGGATTAACAGGTTCGAAGTGATCGCAGAGAGATGTCGTTGGGATGAAGACGAGATGATAGATCACCTGCTCCCAAAGCTTCAAGGTAATGCAGGGGAATTCGTCTTCACCCAATTACCACGGTGGAAACTCAATAATTACAGAGAGCTTGTGGCAGAGTTGAGGAGTCAGTTTAGAGTTGTAGAGACACAAAGGTCATTTGCTGCCAAATTCAGTCGTAGAGACCAGAAAAATGGGGAGACAGTTGAAAAATATGCAGCTGAACTGAAACGGCTATATGCAAAGGCCTTTGGCTACTGGGATGACATGGTAAGGCAGGAGGATTTACTTAGACGATTTCTAGACGGCTTGAGGGATCATGAGGCCAAGTTTGAGGTCGAATACCACAAAGATCCTCAGAACATTGATGAAGCGGAATTCCATGTTGTCAGATTTATACATACAAGGAGAGGAAGAGATAGTGAGCCGTACAATGACAAGAAGATGAAGAAATTTACAAGGCAAGTGGTTGAGAACAGTGAATGTGACCAAGGTGACAGTGGCTGGACTTGCATGCCTGATGAAAGTGCCGACGTAAGAGTCTGCACGGGTAAAATTCAGACTCAAACTCCTCAAACACATGAGAGCCAAACGGAAGCAGCCCAGAAAGAGGAGCCTTTGCTTAAAATACTGCAGGAGGTCCTGGCAAAGTTGGACAAGTTGGCCAATAAAGATCATGAAAAGAAAAAGGGGAGAGAAATTGTTTGTTACTCTTGCAACCAGAAAGGCCACATAATAGGAGTACTGCGGTAAAGTCAAATAAGAACCAAAAACAGAACAGTAAAGTTGAACCTCTGGGCAGACATAATTTAAACTAGTAGGGGCTGAACCGTGTGGTCGAGGAGAAGCCCAGACATTTTTTGAAGACCACAAAAACTTTAATTGCAATTCTGCAGTAATCAGAAGAAGGACCCCAAGTAGGAATAGCTTGTACGTGAGGGGCCTTGTAGAAGATAAACCTATTTTATTCACTGCTGATACTGGGGCAACAAGATCTGTGATTTCTAGCAAAGTATACAGTGAGATTCGTCCAAGCCATAGACCAAAACTGGTGAATTTAAAGTGCCTGGTAAGCGCAAATTGGGCACCAATTAAGGAACTTGGGCGAGGAAACTTCAATATTCAACAATAAACTTAACTTATGCTGCTCATTGCTGTTTTCCGGACCTAAAAAAACATTACAGTGGCGACAAGAATGTTTTGCACTCTCCGTAAGCTGTAAATATAACGTGAAATGTTTGGTAAAATAGAGCAGTTTCGACTGTACTTCGACAGCTGGGTGGAGAACGAGGAAAAGTGGTTTTCTATGCAAATAGCATCGTTGATAATGATCAGCAAAAAGCTACTTTCGTGTCTACGACTTAGAGTCTGATCTAAGCCTGCTCCGTAATTTTGTTAAACCTCAAAAACCTAGTGATAAGACTTTCGACTTAGTTGAAAACCTTTATTCAAAATTGCCTGCAACTCAAAACGCTCGTCATTGGTTTAAGTTTCATTGTAAGATTCAAAGTGAAAACGAAACTCTAACCCAGTATTTGACAGACTATAATTGATGTGGCTAAGTGAGTCTTGTGAGTTTGGGACATTTCTAGATGAGCCGAGAAATTGTTTTGTCTGTAGGTTGCAGAACACTTATTTAGAGACAGTTATTGTCAGAAGTAGAATTAACTGTGAAAAAGGTAGTTGATGTGTTTTTCAGTTTGGAACTGGTGGACAATGAGGCGTCAAAAACCAAGGTTTAGGTGTGGTAAAACTAATCATGACAGACATGTTTCTACAAGAATGCAAAGTGTGTTAGCTAGAAAGGTCAGGTCATGTAAGCAAGATGTGTTCGAAAAAACTGTAAAAGATTGAAGTACGTTCACAGCCTAAGGCCAAACGGGACAACGAAAATAAGGAAAAGTCCAAAATTCATTTACTGAATGAACATCGAATTTTCAGCCAGAGTCTGAAAATGAAAATTTGGGAGAATAGCCGCTTTTCACACTAAGATCACTGTCTAGCTCAGAAAGCAATGTTTCAGTGCAGATTGAGAGTGCAGATTGTGACATGGGATTAGATGCAGGGGCCTCGATGACTATTGTTTTGAAAAAATTCCATGCGTCATTCTATATTACCCGTCCAGTACCCGTTAAACTGTGGATTACGAGAAGCTAACACTCTAATTGCCCGCATGTAGTTTGACAATTGCAAATCATGCATCAATCAACGGATTACAAACTATATTATGCAGATGATGTTGATCTATATATACTCGATTAACCCTTTCCCAAACAAGCCCTGGTTTTCACGTGTCTGCAGTACAAGTCTTTTGAAAACACTGTGGGAAAAGTAGAAATTGCTCGTAACGAGCAATTTCTCCTTTTCCCACAGTGTTTTCTACCCTTTTTGAGACCTTTCTGCCATTTTCATCAAATTTAAAATTGTCGTCTGCAAACTCTTTCAATATGGACCAGTTCAAAATTTGTCGTTTGGGAAAGGGTTAAAGAAAGGCGGTGAGCATCTTACGATTGGCGTATTTGTTGTACTGAAACTGGTTTTGGTTTCGGTTTCTGTTTCTGTCATGGTTTTAACAAAACCGAAACCGGTTTCGGTTTCATAAAAAAATGAGTAGTTTTACTTCTAAAGTTTTAAAATGGCGGCCTTTTATTCCGTTTGCATTCTGTTCTTTGATAAACATATCTATATGTATACAGTAGCTGTTGGTGCGGCAAAGGGGGCCGAACAGATATCAGTGCGAATAAGCCTCAAGTTTTTTAGAGTCTATAGAATACAGTACTTTGGATAAACATGTTTACTATTTAAGAATGACTACAAAAAAAAAAAAGATTTCTAATACTTCTTTCTCGAACTCCCTGTGCTCATTCCGCCGCATCCGTGGTATTCAAAGTTAAGGTCAAAATTTCCGAGTTCGTTGCCGCCATATTGTTTTATTTCTAACCGTAGCTATATTCGGACAGACGAAACCGACGAAACTACCCTATCAGGCTGATTGGCTTATTGATTTTTTCTATTGACAGCTGTCGTTTGGTCAATTGGTGAATCTTAGAGATATGCATCATGAATTTATGTCAATCAACATGTGACATCTGGTTTTCCAACAAATGATTTTAAGATATTTTGAGCAAGGTGTTTTCCTTTTAGGTTCTTAAAATAGAAACATGACCTCAGACTATTTTTACATCCCACGCAATTGTTAATCTCCCGAAATATGCGTTTCTAGACCCAAGAGATCTAGATCTAGTGTAACGTTATGTTTCTGTCTAGATCGTACTGTGGATTTTTTCCTCTAAATTAAACAACGGTTTTCACAAACAATATTTATTTTAAAACATTTTCTTGTATTTTCCTTAGTCTTCTCAGATCTTATCAAGCAACCTGATGCTACCAATCTCTCTGTCTTCACATCTCTCTCTCCACTAGATCTTGTCACGCAACCTGATAATACCAATCTCTCTGTTTTCACATCTCTCTCTCTCCAGTTTTAATCATTCTCCATTATCATACTAAACATACATTATATCTTTTATTGCCATTGCATTGGTTATCTGTCCAAGAATATTTACTCAAAACATTATAAATGCAGGCCGGGCGGTTCTTAGAACTAACTGACCAGCAGGAAACTGCTTATTGGATATTGAAGATCGGACTATGGATACGCCTCAATCTGTTCCCGTTTCTCCATAATAGAAACATCAAGACCCATCCACTGAGGCCAATCATTGATTATGTTACACTAGAGTTTATATAGAAATTGAAAAATCAATATATAATTATCTGCAATGCTATCTTGATTAAAGCAGTTTCAATAGTTCTTTTCGAGATTTACATCTTATATATAACTGCTAAAAGCGCTTTAGGTAATAAAACATCCATAATTTGTCTTCGGTCACGTGCGCCACTCAATATTAATTACGACTTGGTGCAATAAAGGTTAAATACGTTCATACCCGAGACCCCTTGCTTACAGGGCTAGTGTTCAACATCAACGCCACCAATTATCAGTACACGTCGTTGTAAGTTAGATAAATCCCACTTCTGATACCGGTCAAGTGTCAGTCTAGAATGACAACGTGTTTAATCTTCGCTGTCTACCTCTTGAATGATGTAAGACCCGAACTTCGGTTTTTCCCGATGCGCGAGTGCCCGGATTACAATAAGTGTATTTTTACCGGACCTTACCGGGCCTACCCGAAGTAACCAAAATGCATAATCACCACGCTTCCTCTGGCATTGTTTGAAAGCGTTAATGTGATACCATCTTTTTCTTCGGTCACCGGCTACTGGATCTCGGAATTTCCTTCATTTGCTAGTCTGCCAAGGATTTTATATAGCGTATCGGGCTGGGTAACCCGCAATGGGTACATACTACCCTTGTAGTTCTTTTTCCACAATGGTTATCAATTTACTATCCCAGCACACCAGGCTTGATTTTCTTTTGGCGGGCTGTTTCTCTGTTCCTGATGATGGAAACGATGATTAAGCCTGCTTCTTTTCCACCTGTGCAAGAAGCAGTTCGTCTTCCTCGGCTTATGCCTTCTTACACAACATCAAAGTCCAAACAAATCTGTTACAAGACACAAGTTGCTATCTAGAGACGATGTCCAGCTCAACAGCTCTAAGCTGAGCCTAAGCTATTTCTGAAACTGTGAAACCGCGTCTGATATATGACTTTGTGAGCTGTCTAGGACTCCTTGCTCTTAATGGCAGCCCTCTGGTACTTCCCAGCGGGACCTGGTGTGAGATCAGCCTTTGGTCTTACATCAATAGGATCGTCACATTGTTAGGCATTTGAAAAAAAAAACAAAAAACGATGTACCATGGATAATATCGGTACTATCGACATAAACACTGCATCTTCAATCTCTCCTGGCAAATCTTTCCACTTAAACATGTGGTATAAAACAACGTCGGGGTTGTAAATCACCATTGTCTTTTCTTATCATTGAGCTGAAAAAGTATGTCGAGGGATACACAAACGCTCACTTTAGGATCTTGTCATGTATCTTAGCTGACCCTATTGCATGGTATAAAATTTATAAAAAAAAAATCTAGGCTGAAATACAATACAAAGGGGTCTGAGCAGTAAAGGTGTCGCACCACTGCGAGTTTGCTTCCGGGTCGTAGTAGTCAAAAGTAGTCCGATGTGAAATTTTGCAGTAGCACTTTTGTCGCACTGTTTCGTGGAGCTGAGAGGGCTTGGGGGTATATAATTTAGATTTGCTTCAAATTTAGGTAGTGGGGGACCATTTAGATGTGATTTTATCATATATTGATTGGACTATTTTATGTCAGTGGAGGGCCAAAAACTTGGGGTCATGGCGGTGAACAGGCATTTTTGAGAGGACAATTTCTAGGGTGCCTGTATTGATTGGGATTTAGCGAAAAACGCAATCGGTTGACATATTGTTTTTTATGCATTTTTTTGAAGGACTATGACTGTACTTTTGAGAGCAAGAGACGGTAAAGCCAAAGTTTTGCCATTAAGCGATTTGTGAAGCTTCAAAGATGGTCAATTTCACTCTATTTCAATATGGCAAAAAACCTAAAGCGACCTTGGGTCCAGTTATCGTTCATGAATTCATTCATTGTTTTAGCTGAGTGAGTTTATTGGAAACTAAGAAACGTTCATAACAGTGTTTAAAATAGCATATCTGAATCTGAATCTAGATTCCATTCCATGAGTTAGAGAGTTTCTTTGTTTCTTGATTTACGTTACTGGTAATAAGTAAGATTTCCAGCAAAACGATCTTGGGTCTAGAAAATCGACTCTGCCTTTATTCTTTATTTGAATTCTTCTGTCGACGTTCTAGGGGCGTTGAAAAGGGGCCCAAATTGGCATATGACCATTTCCAAGATACGAACAAGTACTTAAGTTACATTAAATTGGTAGTAAGTCGAGGAGGGGGGACAAATAATAATAATAATAATAATAAACATTGCTCGTAAAGTGGGGTCTGATATAGCCTTACAATTAATTCTATTCCATTGGTAAAATTAAAAGTATAAACTAAGGTACGGTAGATGGAGAGTCAAACAGATCTATAATGGCGGTCCAGTAGAGCGCCAAAATAGTACGTCTGACCCATTTGCATAAGTAACGCAAGTACTTCAGTAATGTTAGATAGAGAGCTGTACGAGAGTCATGAAAGGGCCTTGAGGGTCCAGCAAATCGCCCTTATCTCTATTAATTGCCTTAGTCTATAAAGATTGTAAGCAGGCTCGGGCACTGACTAATAAGCCCGAAACAGCATATCTTACATATTTGCTATGATTAGGTATATAAGCAAGTAAGAGTTACCTTAAATAGACGGCAAGGCGGGCGTCCAGTGAAACGACCTTGGGGATCAAATAAACCAACGTTTTCATTTTTCATCGTGTCCGTCGAGTCTACTCGCAAATTGTTAGCGGGCTGAAAGAGTTGACCATCGTGGCTTAAATAACAGTTTTGAATCATTTGTATTTGTTTATATGAATAAACAAGTACATGTGCTTTATTTATATGTGGGGGTGTGTGGGGGGGGGGGGGGGAGAGAAATAGTAAGACGGGTGTCCAGTAAAACGACTTGGGGGATCCAGTAAACCGTCAAGGTCTTTAATAATTTTTTGAGATGAATAAGTTTCCCAAGAGGACTAACAGTACTGACCCTTGTAGCTAAAATATCATATTTGACCTCTCTACATTGGTTTATTATTATATAAACAACAGGGGCGTAACCCAGAGGTTCAGAATCATTACGCACTCCGATTTAGGAGTGCCATTTCGTCTTTAGGCTGCTAGGCCTGACGTATGCGCTTGAGCGGACATTGTAAATCGAGATCAGATAAGGTGTAGTCTGATTTTGATATATTGTCCGATGCAGTGAGATTTTCAATCCAATAGGAATAGTAATACATGTGCATTTGGCTTTTTAGACTCGGTTGGAAATTTTCAGTTTTTATCGGTTTTAGGCTTAATTATATAAAGAAGGAGTTGTCCTAAAAAGTAATAAAAGAATGTTTCGCCTGTTCCCATTTTTTTCTAAATTATGCACTTGCGTAATTTGTGCGTGATGGAAGCTACGCCTTTGAACAAGAACTTAAACTGTATTTGGAAAGTAGAAAGACGGGGTGTCCAAACAACTTGGGGATTCAGTAAACCGCCCCGGTTGATTTGCCAGCTGGCCATGAGAGTTGACAATCGTGGCTAAAGTAATAAAGTTGACCTATTTATATTGGTTAAACTATAGAAAAAAAGAACTGCAGTTTTGGTAAAAGAGATGGTAAGACAGGGTATCCAGTAAAACGACCGAGGGGATCCAGTAAACCGCCCTTGTCTTTATTCATTGTCTGTGATGATTTAGTTTGTCAGCAGACTCTGGGCGTAGGCTATTTGGTCCAAAATAGCATATGCGACCAATTAGCATTAGTCTATATATAAGAAAAAATAGTTCAGTTATGTCAAATAGACAGATGGTCAAAAGATGATCCAGTGAAACGATTTTGGGGTCCAGCAAATCCCTTCTGCCACTATTAATTACCTGAGTTTGGCAAATTTTTCAGCAAGCTCGGGACGATGACTATTTAATAAAAAAATGCACATCTGAGACATTGGCATCGCGTAAGACATGTCAGCAAGTACCTAAGCTATTTCAATTAGATATGAAGACGAGGGAAACCTGTTAACCGCCCTTGTCTTTATTCATTGTCTTACTTGAGTAAGTTTATCAGCGGGTTTCGGGTGGTCTCATATCTGACACATTTGCATTTGGCTCCATAATTGCATATGCGACACATTTGAAATAAACAAGTTTTATAGCAAGTAACCGATTTACACTGGTTAAGTGTAATAATCACCCGACCAGTTTTCACCGGTTAAAATTCATAAGTATCTGACTTATGTACAATGGTTAAGTGTCGTGTCGTAAGCAACTGACTTGTTCGTAAACTGATTATGGTTTTAAAAGTTATATAAGCAACTGACTTACTTACACTGGTCGAGTTACATTAGCAACTATATCATTCATGTGTGTGTAATAGACGCTAATACTGGGGAATCCGGTAACCGTCCTTGTCTTGAGTAAATGTATTCATTGTCTTGAGTAAATTTGTCAGTGAGGTCAAAATTTTAGGTCCAAAACTTGCATACCTGACCAACTGCACTGATTAAGGTGTGTAAGCAAGTATTTCACGTATATTAAGTATCCAGTACAACGACCTAGGGATCCAATAAACTGCCCTTTTCTTTATTCGTTGTTTTACTTGAACAATTTAGTCAGGGCTCTCGGACCTCGACTTTCGTGTCCATAATTGCACTGGTTAAGTTATATAAGGAACTACTTCATACATCTTCAGTAGAAAGTAAGATTTGGGAACCAGTAAAACGACCATGGGGATTCAGTAAACCGCCCTTGTCTTTATTTATTGGAGAGGTCATCAGACCTCACCAACAGCGGTGAGTTTAAAAGGCAGACTGCCACAGAAATCGCTGTCTAAATCCATTTGTTTTTGCGAAATTGTTCTCATACAATGTCTATTTCATCATGGTTTTATACATAAACCGAAATCAAAAAAACTGAAATAGGAAATAAACGTGTTTTTTCATATGACGGATTTCCAAAAGAATTATTATACTATATTGACTGTAAATGACCTATCCAATAATTGCAATTTTTCATTAAACAAATAAATCTAAGCAAAAAGAAAAATTTCGTTAAAAAAAGAGAACGAACACCGCTGGAAAAGATCACGTGACTTGATACTATCTGGAGAATTCGTACCCTGGAGAACTCGTACCAAATCTCGAGAGCACGAGTTCTCTGGAGAACTCGTACCCCACAAATAGATATAAATAGGTTGATCAGTATGTTTTCAAGTTTTATTTTTCAAAACTGACTAGACTCTAGCATTTTTCTCAGTTTTATACAAAAATTCTATGGATTTATAATGATATAGATTTGATGAAATAACACACAGAGTTGCTTCTAGGATGCGGGATTGCGAGAATCCCGCAAAAAATCAACTTATGAGCGCAAAAAAAGTCGTGCCTCTTCGCCCTACGTACCGCACACCTCAAAAGAGTCCGTGGTCCTTTGGTTTTGGGCGGACTGCGCAGGCTGACATGAGTCGATACTTTTTGCAGATGCATTAAGCGCCCTTTTCTCAGAGCATGGCTCATTTATCTACTTTCTTAAATTATGAACGTTTAGACAAATAACCTCTTCATTTTACATGTCTGCAGCAGACAACTTTTCAAAATATTTTGGGAAGAGGAGAAGCTGCTAATTACTGCAATTTCTCCTTTTGTCACAATGATTTCCATCACGTCAAAACACCATCTTCCACATTAACTATCAAAGTTTGAATTGTCGTCTGCATGCTTTTTTCAGTTTGGGACAGTCCAAAAATTGCTGTTTCGGTTAAAAGATTAAAAAATGTTACATTTATTTTTAACATGTCTGGTACTAGTATTAAGTATAGGCCACCTTTATTTGTCATCAGGTAAGATTATTGCTTGTTCAGTAGAATTAGCATATTGTATCAAATTTTAATTGAACGATTTCTCCTTTCCAAAAATATTTTGGCTTATCTGAGCACACATTACAAACATTCATTAGAGGTTTGTTCCTTTTGAAAATGAGCCAAAGTGGATCATCATCTTGAGCTTTGTGTCCTTGAGTTTTGAAAAAAAATATGCTTTTCTGAGCATGTTAATAGCATATGGCCTACAATTTCTTCAAATCTTTACCAAACTCGCGTTGTTAGATATTTATGAGAGCTTGGTTCCTTTCAAAATTGAGCAAAATCGGGTCATGGAGTCACAAATTACATGCTCTTGAATTTTAAACAACAAGAACAACAACAACATTTTTTAGCTTGTGAACAGCTTACAGCCTTCATTTTACTTTCAATCTTACAAGAACCCACACAGTTTATAGATATTCACGAGAGCTGGATTCTTTTGCAAACCGTCGGATTATTGGGTCAGAAATTCCATGCTCTTAAATTTAAAAAATGCATTTTGAGCTTGTCAAGAGCTTACCGCATGTATTTTTGGAAACTAACATGAAAAAGAATAGCTTTGCTCATATCAGCTCTCAATTTCATTATACCTCCAAAACTCTTTGTAAAAAAATCGAGCCTGTATTTAAATACCAGAAAAGCTGGTTTTAGTCCTTATAGGCCTCTTGTTTCTAGAATATTATAACAATGTGGAACATGTACTGTTTTGTGCCTTTACACCGGCAAAATTGAAAAACAAAAAAGTTTTTTTCTTATTTATTTAATGCCTAATTTGTTTATACATCTACCAAAATATATTGAAATAAAAAACCAAAACACTATTTGAAAACATTGATGCCGACCTCTCCTGGCTTCTTTTTTTAAAGAAGCCAACTTGTAGACTTAGGGCTCTGGCATCGCTTTTTACGTCCCCTTTTTTGTATATATAAATGACCCTTTGGCACTGGTTAAGTTACGTAAACAACCACTCCATATACATGCAGGTTTGATAAACAAGAAGACATGGGATTCAGTTTACCGGCATAGAGGATACAGTAAACTGCCTTTACTTTTACTCATTGTCTTAGCTGATTAAGTTTGTCGACAAGCTCAGGCATGAACATATGGGTTCAAAATTTCACATCTAACCATTTTTCACTGGTTAAGTTATATAATGAATTACTTCACATATGTTTAACCCTTTCCCAAAGCCCTAATAGTGGCCGAAGTAAACAAAGCGGGTGTTAGTCGCTGGCACAGAATTGAAATTCAAAAACAGGTAAAAAGTAAACAAAAGATGTAGCGACCTGGCTACTTTTGATCTACTTATAAAATTCATTTTTCTGCCAGAGATTAACACGTAAACCTACCATACAGTAGCAGACTGTCACTTTCACGATAATTTCCATACTTTTAAATTGTATGATTTAAATTCAAATGCACAACCGCCTTGTTCGCCTTTGGCAGATATTTGGGCTTTAAATGAATTACTTTACCAGAAGGCTCTGGGGTAGTTTTGGGGACAAAAATTGCATATCTGACTCGTGCCAAGTGTCAAACATCAATCTTTTGGTCCAAAATTGCATATCCATTTGCGCTGGTTAAGTTATATAAGTATCTACTGTACCTTATTATATTTTAAAAAGATATTAAGATGGGAGATCCAGTAAGCCGCCCTTGTCTTCGCTCATTTATCAGTTGAGTGAGTTCTGCGGCAGGCTCGAGCATCAACCTTTGTGTCCGAAAATTGCATATATGACAAATTTGCACTGTTCAAGTAACATAAATAACTACTCCGTAGTGTTTTTAAAAGATAGTAGGATGGGGGATCCGGTAAAACGACCTGGGGGATCCAGTAAACCCTCTTGTCTTTATCCGTTGTCTTAATTGAGTAAGTTTTTCAGAAGGCTCGAACATCCATCTTTGGGTCCAAAAGTGCATATCTGATAAATTTCTACAGTCCAAGTCATGACTCGGGGGGGGGGGGGGGGGAAATCCAGTAAACCGCCCTTGTCTTTATTTATTGTCTTAGTTGAGTAAGTTTGTCAGAAAGCTCGAGCATCAACCTTTGGGTCCAAAATTTCATATCTTACCCATTTGCACAGTCCAAGTTATATTGGTAACTACTTCATAATCGGTTTTAAAAAGAAAGATAGATGGGAGATCCAGTAAACCGCCTTGTGGGATCCAGTAAACCGCCCTGGCCTTTATTCATTGTCTCAGTTGCGTAAGTTTGTCAGCGGGCTCAAGCACCAACCTTTGGGTCAAAAATTGCATATATATGACAAATGTGCACTGTTCAAGTTATATGAATAACTACTTCATAATGTCTTAAAAAGGAAGTAAGCCATGATGGGGGATTCACAAAACCGCCCTGTGGTATCCAGTAAACCGCTCTTGTCTTTTATTCATTGTTTTAGTTGAGTAAGTTTGTCAGCGAGCTCAAGCATCAATCTTTTAGACCTAAACTGGATAAGTAACTACTTCATTATGTTTCAAAAAGAAAGTAAGATAGGGTATCCAGTAAACCGCCCTAGACTTTATTCATTGTCTTAGTAGTGTAAGTTTGTCAGCAGGCTCGAGCACCAAGCTTTGGGTCAAAAATTGCATATTTTACCCATTTGCACAGTCCAAGTTATATCAGTAACTACTTCATAATGTTTTAAGAAGAAAGTAAAATGGGGGATCCAGTAAATCGCCCTCGTCTTTTTCATATTTGTTCAAGTAGGAGTGTTCTCAGGGAATAAGGAACTTTTATAATTGGGTCTTAAAGAGCTTATATGATCCCAATTTACGGGTTAATATGTATGGACATACCTGGTATACTTTATTACACTGAATTTATTGACTAGATATCGAACTGCAGGGTCACGTTAACAGTGCTGGTCTTTATTAATTGTCTCATTAAAGTCAGTATAGATCTATCTGGGTCCTAGCAGTTCTCACTATGAGGTCCAAAATGATATATCTGGCCTCTAAATAGATCAACCGCGTCTTATTTTCTACAAATCCTTCGATTTAATGAAGAAAAATATAACTTATTTCAAGTTCAATTCAATTTATTGAATCAATTTCTTTTACTTTCAATTTCGTCCTCATGACCTATAATCACGCAAAATAACGTAAAAACGGTACAGAAAATAATCAAAGGTTTTTTGAAGTATGTTTAATCATGTGTAGAGCCATTCCCATTATGTTACGGAATCCCCGAAAATGCATTAGGTGAGTTATAAGCTGCAATTTTGTAGTCCAGCCCGGATGACGGAAATGCCAATCTTGTATTTGCATATTCATGAATCAGACTACGTCATCAGCCGAAACTATCAAAGTCTGAATTGTCGTCTGCATGCTTTTTCTGTTTGGGACAGTCCAAAAATTGCTGTTTGTTAAAGGATTAAAAAATGTTACATTTATTTTTAACATGTCTGGTACTAGTATTATGTATAGGCCACCTTTATTTATTGTCATCAGGTAAGATTCTTGCCTATTCAGTGGAATTACAGTAGCATATTGTATCAAATTTTAATTGAACGATTTCTCCTTTCCAAAAATAATTTGGCTTATCTGAGCACACATAACAAACATTCATTAGAGGTTTGTTCCTTTTGAAAATGAGCCAAACGGGTCATCATCTTCAGTTTTGTGTCTTTGAATTTTGAAAAAATATGCATTTCTGAGCATGTTAATAGCATATGGCCTACAATTCCTAGAATATTATAACAATATGGAACATGTACTGTTTTGTGCCTTTACATCAGCAAAATTGAAAAAAAAAAAGATGTTTTTTCTCATTCATTTAATTCCTAACTTGTTTGTTTACATCTACCAAAGTACACGTATATTGAAATCAAAAGCCAATAAACTATTTGAAATCATTGATGTCGACCTCTCCTGGCTTCTTGTTTAGCCGAAATCGCGTAAGGCGCTTTACCAGATCCCATATATTCTTACCATATTACAGTATTCTGGAATCCCAACGTTTTAACACAGTAATAAATGCGTTGCATATATTCGCTATAACTTTCTTACATGTCATTTTAAAGAAGCGTTTGAATGTAAAAGTGGTACGGACGAAGCAAATACACAATATACTTGAACTATATAGAGGAGTATCAGACTACATATCTTCGTTAGTGGGAGGATCTACTCCAGCACAATGCATTGTGCACGTAAGTTGATTTAAGCGACATGCTAAGCTTTCTATACAACATTATTTGGTACCCCTTTCTTTTTTAATAGATCCTCGCCATTCAGATAGTTTTGAGACTGATAGAGTGAAAAGAGAGCACCCAAGAGAAATGTATATTATTATTATTTTTTTTTAATAAATTCTGGTTTTCGAGGTTTTGAAACAAATATTTCCGGACAGTAAAAGATATACGCACCGGAATGTAAAAATAGCCCGAGTTCATGTTTCTATTTTGAGACATGAAGAGGAAAACCCCTAACGCAAAATCAATTGAAAAATTGTTGGAAAACCAGATGTGCTATAAATGGTAACCGGTCATTTCGTACCTAAGTCATTTCGTACGATTTTGGTCACTTCGTACCCACTTCTTTGGTCATTTCGTACCTAGTAGTACCCATTTTGTACCCAGATCAATGCAAGTTGCTATTTCTCTATTTTGAACTCTCTAATTTGCACAAAATGACTTTTATCTGGTCATTTCGTACCCTGTCATGCTTTTGATAAATTCCGATTTTTCTCGAAATGTTTCCTGGTATTCTGTGCACCTGTTTATATACAGCATATGTTATCATGGTTATGAATCGACTGTGGTCATCTGGTGCTCAGCTGTACCTAACTTTTATGTTTTTACTAGTTTTGTCTACACTTTTTGCATTTCCTTCCCTTACGTCGACTGCTATTTCGAAACTTATTCCAATTTTCCTCTAGTCATTATACTTTTTTAATAGGTTTACTGATTTACTTAAACCATGTTCATTTAACTTTGCAAGGCCAAAGTATTAAGATTTTTACTTGCAACATTTTATTATCATAGTTATATTAGGTAACAAGCCCCCCCCCCCCCCCCCGTAATATTTAATATTTCATCTTTATTTTGTGCAAATTCTAGCAGTTACCTTCCTGTAGTGTTTTCCATGTTGTTGGCTTCACCTGTCTGCTTCTCTTGCCTCTCTGATTCGTTCGATGATTTTTTTTTTCAACACGTTAACATAGTATTTTTGTTTCGTTGCTACAGCCATGCTGTATGTAAAATAATACCTGAAATCACTTTGTCTTATCTTCTATCTTTTCAACCATAGTTGAGGTAATGAATAATACCCAAACCTAAACTTGAAACCCATTGGGTCGCCTTTTAAATCAGTGTTTCATGAACATGTCAATGTGAAAACATTTTCCTCCTGAAACACCCTTACAGCGTCTATCACTACTTTCGTTGCCTTTACGGCGAGTGCAGATCGTGATCAGACTACGCCAAACACAGAGTCACATCTTTGATTTTCACATGTTACATTTTTAAGTCATTCTGAACAAGAAAAACCTTGGCATTGGTAAAATTAGGGTTTTATTTCTAGAATGAACATGTCCATTGGGTTTACTAAACACTCTTAGCATTAAAATAATTAATGGACATAATAAATTGAATTCAGCAACACAGGTAAAAATATTGTGGCAAATGAAGAAAGTAAGCGAGAGAGTAACAAATACTTTCTTGATGAGGAACAGACAAAAAATCCCACCTGGTGAAAAGCCCACTAGGTGAAAAGCCCACCGGACAAAACCCCACTAGGTGAAAACCCATTCCTATATGAATGATGGTTTTTATATTAAAATGTATATTTCTTAGAAAAAAGAAATCAAACTATAGGACTTTCATTTCAAAAAAATGTGGGAAAAGTGGGAATTGCTAGTAAGTGGCTTTTCACCTTTTATCAGAATGTTTCCAAACCTTATCTCATCTTTTATTGCAATGTTTCTAAGCCTTATTTCTTAAGGTCTTACAAAAAAAACTATGTAAAGCAGCAGAAACTTGTATTAGAAATCATTGTACATAGGACAAGAAGTAATTACTTTTATTTAGCATTTTCTCCTTTTATCACAATGTTTCCCAAACTTATTTTTCAGGTTTTTAAGCAGAGGAAACTTGTATTAGAAATTACTGTAGCAAAGGGAGGAGTTACTAAAAAGTAGCACTCTCTCCTTGTGTCATACTGTTTTCAAAGCTTATTTTTCATCATCTATAAAAGACCTGTGTAAAGAAAAGGAAAATTGTATCAGAAATCATTGTAATTAAAAGGAGGAATAACTTGTAATAAGTATTTTCTCCTTTAACTCTTTAAGTGCTGGAACCTACTTAAGTTGTTTTTGCAGACATTGTAGATCAAGATTAGACCAAACAGAACGGGCAGTCTGATCCTGGACCGACACTGTCTGCTACTTAATTACATATTCCGGCCAAAACTACCTTGATATCACAACATTTTGGATATTTCTCCTGGTCGAAAAGGTCCATTTCATTAATGCAGTGCTGTAAAGGTCAATCACAGTGTTTCCAAACCTTATTTCTCAGGGTCCTAAAAATTGCAAACAATTAGTAATTATTCCTACTGAGAAACCTTTGAATTATGGTTATAAAGACAGTTATGAATACCTTTTACCTTTAATTGCCTTTAATTGGTTTAGATTCTACAAGTGTGGAGGTAATCATCATGGTTTACAGTTGGATATATGCTGTATGAAATATAGGAACAAAGCTATGCTTACAAAATCATTGACTTTAAGTGGCACATTCTTCAGCCTTAAGATCTGCCTTTTCTTTTGATTTCAATCATGAATGTATTGTATTTCAATTTTCAGTTTCAATTTTCATCATGCCAGGGATCGTATATAAGATCCCTGATCACGATCAATAAAATTTGCAAAGTCATATTTCAAAAAAGTCAAAAATACCATTAATTATAAAATTCATAAATTTTATTCTCTTACAAAAATGCTTCATAAAGTCATTATTTCAAATCATATATGCGTACTCACAATACTGCACGAACAAAACAGATTATGAATTCATAAATTCATTTAAACATAAATTAATATTAATTTTGTAGTACTGGTAGGCTTTTATTCACTTTTCCATTAAGGGTGGTAGGCTTTTCACCGGCGTGCCTTTGTCCAGTGGGCTCATTATACCTAGTGGGCTTTTTACATACACTCTTATTGACAAATACTTTTTTTTTTCAAACTGCACGAGCAGTGTATGATCTGAACATGCCCTATCCCCTTAACTTTTACGTGTGCAGTCTGATCTACGAGTTTCTTCTTCTGTATATTAGAGTTTCAGGTTTTTCATAAACCGAGGTTAATCTTTAGGATCTATGGGAAACTTCTTGTTGGAAATGGGAGGTGTGAAAACAGGCTGTAAACGTGTTTATACACAATATACAGTACTCCCTTCGCTGTCACATAGTACACATATATGATTTTTTATGCAGTGTTGTATTGATGAACATACTTTTTAAACCAGCAGACGACGATTTGTTTGCACCAGACCATACCTGAAAACATTGTGGAAAAAGGAGAGGAACAAAACAGAACAGACATTTCTTTTTTTTTTTTTGGACGAGCACAAATGTACATAATGGTAAAAATTACAAGAAGTATGCAACAAAGCATGGTGAAGACCTCTATCTCTCAGTCCCTCTCTTCATTTGCGACAATGATTCAACTGTATTATCTTTGTTTCTGAATTCCATTGATTATCCATAATTTTAACCTTTAGGGCATCAAAAAAACCAAACGGCCATTTTCATTAAAAAGAAACACAGAACATCTAGTATTACCGATTTCAAGGTTTTCCTTGTTCATAATGTCTTAGAAAAGCTGGCAGTGTAAATCAACGATCAGACTGTGTTTTGTGCAGTTTGATCTTGATCTGAATCGGGCGCATAGACAACAAGAGTGAAAGGTACTGTAAGGGCAAATGGCTGATTTGGAAGTCGGCAAATTTGTTTCCGGAAGCAAGTATTTTCACACAGTAAACATTAACAAGAATATTGGGTTCAAGTGGGAGCCGGTTATCTGTAGGACGATTACAACGGGTACAAGTTTAGGATTGGGTATTATTCATTACATCAAGGAGTGTGGGTGAAAAAAAAAAACTGGCAGTCTGTTATCGATCTTCGTATCAACTATCGGACGATAACGGGAGTTACAACATGTACCAGTTTACCGAAAATAAGATAAATTTTATGGTGATCAGAATTTATTAATTTCAGGTATTTATAAATATACAGAATGAAAGGAACGACATAACAAATATCACTTTGTCAGAAAATGAGTGGCAATTTGCAAATTAAAAAACAAACGTTTGCACAAACGGGAGACATGTATTGGGAGTGAAAAACGTCATCGCACTATATTACTGCCTTGTTACAGAAACATCCAATTCACTCTTAAAGTCCAATTTTACGGAACGTGTCTGTTACTGAGACATCCGCAAATCCCTCCACCTTTATGGCTTGGGAACAAGTTTCAGACCCAAGAAGATTCGGCCCAATGAAAAATGTGAAGAAGATTTGGACCCTAGAAAGACCGAACAACGCCTAATGACCGAAAAAAAAAAAAAAAAACCCGGAAAACACCAAAAAATATCGCAATATACATACCGAATGGGGAGAGGGGATCAAAATGGTGGGGTAACCAGTTATATGTTAATGATAGGTATGGGAGAAAGAAGTTGTCAGCCTATAGCTAGCCGAAAACCATTTTAATTCGCCGAAAAGTACCATCAATGCTACCTCATACTTTTCCAATTTTATAGTGGAAAAACATCGCACTGCACCAAAACTGCAGAAAAAAAGCATACCAAATGGATGGATGGCTGTCGATTGCTCAGGCCTGGTTATCTGGTCATTAAGGGTATGGGGGTATAAGGATGTTACCATTTACTCGCCTAAAACCACTGAATATGCTGGATAATACCATTGATGATACTTTATCTGCTCTAGTAGTGGTTTTCTTCAAAAACCACTTTTATGCGCCAAAAAACACCATGCATAGACGATCATCTAGTTCTAGTGATCGTATCTCCCAAAAGAATGTAGGATGTTTTAGCCTGGATGTTTTGTAAACTGGTACCCGTTGTATCTCCTGTAAATAATTGCCATAATCAATTTCCTTTTTTATTATTTTCTGGTTGTTTACAAAGATCAAAGAAATAATTAATGATAGTTTGCAAAATGCCTTTCTATAACTAGCAAAGGAATGTGGAAAAAAAATCAGTCTGCTTAAATTTGCAGTTGGAATTTTGCCAACATTTATTATTAACTCTTTACCAAACAAAAAAAAAAAATTATACTACGGGTCGTCCACATTTAAAGGGTATGCAGAAGACACAATAAATATCACTGAAAGGGTGGAATCTGCCTCAAAAAGGGATAGAAAACTATGTGGAAACTCATGGTTACCAGCATTTCCTTCTTTTGCCACAATGTTTTCAAAGGTTTTCTTTCTATGGTTTGTAAAAATTCAGGATTTCTATTTTAAATGGCCCAAAAGGTCAAAGGCCAAAACTCATTGTGTAGGAAAAGATCAGCCTGCTTAAATGTGCAGTCTGAACTTTGTCTACATTTATTGTTTTATAAGAAAATTGATTAGGAACTGACATGGCTGTATTTCAGCTCTATTTTATTTGGCCCTAGAGGTCCAAGGCCAAAACCTCGAGGCCAAAACGTCCGCCCACCCTCCCAAAAACACTTAAATGCAGGATTGCCCGCAGCAAACAGCGTAAATTCTGAGTGCATGCATAAATATGCTGGAAAACACCATCGATGATACCTCTTGATTGGACAGAAAACTCTGTCTGAAAAGGAGAATATGCCAGCTGCTAGCATTTTCTCCTCTTCCCACAATGTTTTGAAAAGTCATCTTCGGCAAGGTCATTAAAATTCGGGATTGTACAGTAAGGGGTTAAAAACCTCTTTATTTTAACGGATAACAGGCTTGTGCGCAGTAAGCAGCGTACATTCTGGGTGGGGATCGATGCCTAAAACCATCTGAATATGCCGGAACAGCCAAAGATGTTACCTCATCTGCTCTAGTAATCGTTATGCCGAAAACCAATGTCCGGAAAACACTATGCATTGACGATGGTGGATGGACGTTTTAGCCCCGGACATTTGGGCCCCGGATGTTTTGGCCTAGGACCTGTAGGGCCAAATTGAATAGAAATACAGCCCAATCAATTTCTTTATTCAACAATAAGTAGGCAAAATTCAGACTGCACATTTATACTGACTCATCTTTTTCTACACAACATGTTGCAAACTGTCATTAATTACTTCTTTGATCTTTGTAAACAACCAGAAAAAAAAAAAAAAAAAAACTGATTATAGCAATTATTTTAATCAGTATCACATCAATCAAAAGTGATTGCAAAGTTTCTTCAATTATAGTTTCTTCTTACTTCAAGTGATTTCCAATTTACAGATACATATATGGAAAATATATCTATTTAATAAGTTGAAAATACCAAACTAGCTAATTTAGAATAACTAAGACTATTGTTTTCAGCTCACCTGAGCACGAAGTGCTCATGGTGAGCTATTGTGATTGTGCCGTGTCCGTCGTCCGTCGTCAACTTTTTACCTTGTGTACGCTCTAGGGGCCACATTTTCAGTCCGATCCTCATGAAACTTGGTCAGAATATTTGTCTTGATAAAAATTTCGGACGAGTTTGAAATTGGGTCATGTGGGGTCAAAAACTAGGTCACTAGTTCAAATCTTCGAAAAACATTGTGTACGCTCTAGAGGCCACATTTTCAGTCCAATCCCCATGAAACTTGGTCAGAATGTTTGTTTTGATAAAATCTCGGACAAGATCGAAATTGGGTCATGTCGGGTCAAAAACTAGGTCACTAGGTCAAATCTTCGAAAAGCATTGTGTACGCTCTAGAGGCCACATTTTCAGTCAGATCCTCATGAAACTTGGTCAGAATGTTTGTCTTGATAGAGTCTCGGACGAGTTTGAAATTGGGTCATGTGGGGTCAAAAACTAGGTCACTAGGTCAAATCTTAGAAAAACTTTATGTACACTCTAGAGGCCACATTTTCAGTCCGATCCTCATGAAACTTGGTCAGAATGTTTGTCTTGATAAAATCTCGGACGAGTTCGAAATTGGGCCATGTGGGATCAAAACTAGGTCACAAGGTCAAATCTTCAAAAAACTTTGTGTACGCTGTAGAGGCCACATTTTCAGTCCGATCCTCATGAAACTTGGTCAGAATGTTTATCTTGATAAAAAACTCGGACGAGTTCGAAATTGGATCATGTGGGGTCAAAAACTAGGTCACTAGGTCAAATCTTAGAAAAACCTAGTGTACGCTCTAGAGACCACATTTTCAGTCAGATACTTGTGAAATTTGGTCAGATTGTTTGTCTTGATAAAATCTTGGACGAGTTCGAAATTGGGTCATGTGGGGTCAAAAACTAGGTCACTAGGTCAAATCTTAGAAAAACCTTGTGTACGCTCTAGAGGCCACATTTTCAGTCAGATACTTGTGAAATTTGGTCAGAATGTTTGTCTTGACAAAATCTGGGACGACTTTTAAATTGGGTCAGGTGGGGTCAAAAACTAGGTCACTAGGTCAAATCTTCGAAAAACATTGTGTACGCTCTAGAGGCCATATTTTTAGTCAGGAACTTATGAAACATGGTCAGAATGTTTGGCTTGATAAAATCTCAGACGAGTTAAAAATTGGGTCATGTGGGGTCAAAAACTAGGTCACTAGGTCAAATCTTCGAAAAAACTTGTGTACGCTCTAGAGGCCACATTTTCAGTCCGATCCTCATGAAACTTGGTCAGAATATTGCCTTGATAAAATCTGGGATAAGTTCGAAATTGGGTCATGTGGGGTCAAAAACTAGGTCACTTGGTCAAATCTTCGAAAAACCTTGTGTACGCCCTAGAGGCACATTTTCAGTCAGATACTTATGAAACTTGGTCAGAATGTTTGGCTTCCTAAAATCTCAGACGAGTTCGAAATTGGGTCATGTGGGGTCAAAAACTAGGTCACTAGGTCAAATCTTAGAAAAACCTTGTGTACGCTCTAGAGGCCACATTTTCAGTCCGATCCTCATTAAAACTAGGTCAGAATGTTTGTCTTGATAAAATCTGGGATGAGTTCGAAATTGGGTCATGTGGGGTAAAAAACTAGGTCACTAGGTCAAATCTTAGAAAAACCTTGTGTATGCTCTAGAGGCCACATTTTCAGTCCGATCCTCATTAAAACTAGGTCAGAATGTTTGTCTTGATAAAATCTTGGACGAGTTCGAAATTGGGTCATGTGGGATCAAAAACTAGGTCACTAGGTCAAATCTTCGAAAAACCTTGTGTGCGCTCTAGAGGCCACATTTTCAGTCAGATACTCATGAAATTTGGTCAGAATGTTTGTCTTGATAAAATCTGAGACGAGATCGAAATTTGGTCATGTGGGGTCAAAAACTAGGACACAAGGTCAAATTTTAGAAAAACCTAGTGTACGCTCTAGAGGCCACATTTTCAGTCAGATACTTGTGAAATTTGGTCAGAATGTTTGTCTTGAGAAAATCTGGGACGAGTTCGAAATTGGGTCATGTGGGATCAAAAACTACGTCACTAGGTCAAATCTCCGAAAAATTTTGTTTGCGCTCTAGAGGCCACATTTTCAGTCAGATACTTATGAAACATGGTCAGAATGTTTGTCTTGATAAAATCTCGGACGAGTTCGAAATTTTTTGTCTTGATGATATCTCGGATGTGTTCAAAATTGGGTCACGATGTCATTGAGTCACATTGAAGAAATACCTTTTGGACACTCTAGAGGCCAAATTCTGGCTAGATTGACCTGAAAATTGGTCTACATATTTGACTTGATGATATCTCGGATCAATTAGAAATTGGATCTCATAGGGTCGTAAACTAGGTCACTGGGTCAAATTCAAGAAATGTATTGTGGGCACTGTAGAGGCCACAGTTTTTGCTCAACTGACCTGAAAATTTGTCAGCATGTTTGACTTGATGATATCTTGAATGGATTTGAAATTGGACCACATAGGGTCATTATCTAGGTCACTAGGTCAAACTACAGAAACCCCTTGTGGGCACTCTAGAGGCGGCAATTCTCACCCAATTCACCTGAACCTTGGTCAACAAGTTTGTTTCAATGTTTGGACACTCCGGAGGCCACATTTTCAGCTCAATGGACCTGACAATTGTCAGAATGTTTGTCTTAATAATATCTATGATGAGTTTTAAATTGGGTCATTATGACCCTGGAGTGATATTTGGCCTATTGGCTCAGGCGAGCGATCCAGGGCCATCATGGCCCTCTTGTTTAGCTCATCTGAGCATAAAGTCCTCATGGTGAGCTTTTGTGATCATGCTGTGTCCGTCATCTGTTGTGCGTCGTCCATCGTGCGATCATCAACATTTACCTTGTGTGCACTCAGGAGGCCACATTTTCAGCTTGATACTCATGAAACTTACTCAGAATGTTTGTCTGGATAAATTCTGGGAATTGAGTCACCTTTGATCAGAAAGTAGGTCAAGGGGGCCAAATCTTAGAAAAACCGTGTGGTTTCTCTAAAGGCCACATTTTGAGCTTGATACTCATAAAACATTTTCAGAATGTTTGTCTTGGTGGTATCTTGGAAAAGACTGATTTTGAGTCAGGTCTGGTTAAAAAGTAGGTCACTGGGCTAAAACTTAGAAAAACTTTGTGTGCGCTGTAGTGGCCACATTTTGAGCCAGAATCAAAAATTCAAAAATAGGTCAAGTTGGCCAAAAAGTAGATCACACACACTCATGGGTTTTACATCATCATGACCAGGATCTTTTCAGCCTTGTCAATCCTAGATGGCCTGAATCAGGTGAGCGCTTTAGGGTCAATGGCCCTCTTGTTGTATAGAATATTTCTGTCTTCAATCTTTCATCTAAACCGTGACTAGATGGAGAACGAATACACCGTTACTGATACATGGTCTGACAACTTAACTCAGTCACTCAATTATTTCTAGCTGCGAACTAAAACAAAACTAGTACTCTGATGATGAGGTGGATAGTTCCACAGCTAATCTTGAACCACTGATGTGAGAGGCCCACACTCTAGCCTGACACAATTGTTGCGGACTTTCACTTGTTGCTTTCAAAATCTGTTTTATTAACCTTTTACCAAGCAATCCAGAGTTTAAACAAACCTGAAGAAGAATTGTTTTGAAACCTTATGGGAAAAGGAGAAAGTGCTGGTAACCAGCATTTTATCCCTTTCCCACAATGTTTTTTCTACCAAATTTAAGACAAGTTCAATCATTTGAGTGACACTTAAATTGTTGTCTGCAATGATTTCAATTTGGACAAGTGTACATTTTTTAAAAAGAATGGTAACTTTTTCATCAAAAGTTTCAAGTTTTCTGAATATTCAAGTACTCGCGCAGCCTCAACATTTTCTACCGCGAATTGACATTCTCTAAAAAAGATACCAAACTTTTCTAATTGATCCAAGATATCATCAAGTCAAATATGTAGACCAATTTTCAGGTCAATCTAGCTAGAATTGTGGCCTCTAGAGTGCCCAAAAGGTATTTCTTCAATGTGACCCAATGACATTGTTTATGACCCTATGTGACCCAATTTTGAACTCATCCGAGATATCATCAAGACAAAAAAATTCAAACTCGTCCGAGATTTTATCAAGACAAACATTCTGACCATGTTTCATAAGTATCTTTATTGTCCTTTATCATAATCGAAATGAACACATGGAATTTCAAGGCAAAATCTGGGGAAATCATCTTACTAGAAGGTATATCGTAAATAAGGACCAGCAAATGTATTAGGTATTCAGCACCATTAAACAAACCTTGTCAATATCATTTATACTATATAGCCCGACGTCCCATCTATCCCATCCCAGGGCTCAAATGTGGACGCGTTGAAAGTCGAAAACATTGAAAAGCAGATGCTAGTATTACAGATGAACAAGTTAACAGCAACCATACACCTAACATTCTTTCAAAAATATTTCCTCTGCTCTTACAGACGTTTTGAAAAGGAAAAAAAGCCCATGTTTTTATAGATAAAAAAAAAAAAAAAAAAAACAGAAAGCGTTCAATTTTGCGTACTAGAATTCCAAAAAAGTATCTTCTGAAAGCTGATTTAATTTTTTTAACTAGATATTGCAATGTCTGAAATGCGTTTGAATACCTTACAACGTACATGTGTTTGAAATAATGGAATGAGGATCAGATTGTCATGTTTTGTGAAGCTTGGCTTTAAATAATATTCAGTGTCTTCCAAGAATGCAAATTTTAGCAATAAATACAAAACGGGGTGCGAATAGCAAGTTTTAAATATGCATTTATGATAATCTCTCTTACGGCGAAGAGTGACGTTCACAACAATCGACTCATCTGGGACTGAGAGTGAATAATTGCTAGAGAAAATACCCTGAGAGAATCGTTCGTGGAAAATTGATTTACCAGTGGCTGAAGGGGGACAAGAAAATGAATGGAAAGAGTTGTCTGAGGCCTTCAAAATAGACCGTACATCTGGTGAGGCTGGCGGTGTAAACCAGGATGAGCGGAGAGTTAACCAAATAGCTATTAATACTTCCCGTGGATTTGAGATAGATTATGATGCTAATGACAGAGAGAGTGGTCAAAATAAAGACCCGCAAAGATCACAGGCTATAGTTCAAAAGGAAGATTCATTTGAACCTGTGTTAGATGTTATAAAACTGAAAGCTGATGGAAACGACCCTGGTCCACAAGTTACAATGCGATACGAACTCCTGAGATTACGCTCTTTCAGGCATTATTCCAAGGACAACAGACCATTTTTGATACATCTTGCTAGAGCAGGGTTTTACTATGTAAAAAAGGAGGATGTCGTCATTTGCTATTGTTGTGGGCTACGACTGCATTCCTTGGTAGGGACTGATGTGCCACACATCATTCACAAGCGCCTGAAACCCAACTGCAAATTTCTCAATAGAAATGTTGAGATTAATGTACCTATTATCTACCGCGGTACAACTGAAAATCTGGAGAAGTTACACAAGCTCTTAACATTGCTCGAAGAAGAGCGCGACCCACGGCAAGTGCCAACAGATACAGAGCGCGGGGATAATATATCTGACTACATTGCACCTAGAGTTGGATGACTGGAGGAAAGATATTTAAACTATTTTTTATATTCTTTCTTATTTGCCACTTCAATTTATGTCTCGAGACTATTAAGTTTGTTGATCCTGACGTTTAGATAAGGAGAAATACTGCATTTATAAGAAGCTATAAATTTGTCAGGGATTCCAACAGGTATGCAATGATCTTCTTTCTGTTATATTGTATAGTCAATATTGAAAAAGGATGTATGTGAAATGTGGTTGCATATCATCTTTGGTTTTAATACAAAGATAGAGACTAGGAATACTTTTTATTTACCTCGTTTGTATTTGACATGTTTTGATGATATTTGACATTGTTAATGATACATGTAATTCACTAACATCACATCCACCAATGCGCCTATTCATGCATTCTTTGATTTTAATATCTCGGCTGCTTTCTAAGAAAACGCTAAGGTGTTGTCGTAGCCCTTGCGTGGTCTGTGTAGTCGTTCAAAAACTGTGATAATATCTCTGTTATATCTGAAGATATTTACTTCAAACTTGGACTAGTTGTTAACTATTGAAAGGAGGAAACCATACAACAGGAGCTTATAACAATCAAAACATTTGTTTAAAAAATGTTATTAGCCTTTTCTCGAGTAAGAATTTTCGAAAACTTTGGCATTTGGCATCTGTCATAACTGAAGATATCTTTTTCAAACTTGGACAAGGTGTTAATTATCAAAAGGAGAACCCATAAAACAGGGGCAGGTAACCATCAAAATTCTTTGGACACCGCTACACCCCCTTTTCGACTTGGAAGTTTTACTAAAAGAAACTGCAGCCAAGCGCTGGCACCCGCATTCCAAGGCCAGCGAGCAAATGTCATGACTGTGTGTGTGTCATGCGTGCGTGCGTGCGTGCTATTGATTTCAAACATTTTCTACGATGAAACTATCCATGCAATTTTGACCAAACTTCACAGAAATGATCCTACCATGGTCCTCTTCCTAAAATAATTTAATTCCTTTAAAAAATTTTGGTTGCCAAGGCAACGAAACTGAAAAATATTGAAAATCTTTGAAAATGTTCTTGTCCAAAATCATTAGGCCTAGAACTACGAACTTTGGCATGTAGCTTCATCTGACAGATCTCTACCAAGTGTTTTCAAATTATAGTCCTGGGGTCAAAATTGATCCCGCCCAAGGGGTCAAAATTTTTACATGGGCTTACAGGATGAAAACATTAAAAATGTTCTTGTTCTGAACTGTTAAACCTAGGGCTTCCAAATTTTGCATGTAGCTTCATCTAATATACTTCTATCAGGTTCCTTCAAAATATAGCCCTTGGGTCAAAATTGGCTCCGTCCCAGCGGTAACACGTTTTACGTGGGCTTACATAGTGAAACTTTAAAAGTCTTCTGGTTCTGAACCATATTGCCTAGGGCTATCAAATTTGGCATGTAGCTTCATCAAATGGACTTCTACTAATGGACCACAAGTTATAGTCCTCGCGTCAAAATTGGCCCTGCCGCGGGGTGACTAGTTTTACATTGGCTTATATGGTAAAAACTTTAAAAGTCTTCTAGTTCCTAAACATAAGGCCTAGGGCTACTAGATTTTGCATGTAGCTTCATCTAGTTCGTCTCTACCAAGATAGCCCAAATTATAGCACAGGCGTCAAAACTTGGCCCCGTACTGGCAGTCATAAGTTTTACATGGTCCTATATAGTGAACACTTTAAAATTCTTCTCGTTCCCAACCAGAAGACCTAGGGCTACCAAATTTTGCAAGTATATTTATCTAATGGACTTCTTCCAACAGTCTTCAGATTATAGCCCTGGGGATTGTAATACTATGACCTCTAGGCATAGGTACGCACATGCGGCCTGACGTATTTGGAGATGCACTCTTAATTTTGTACATGCCCTGGGTATCATATGGAATACGTGATTCCAGCGTGTTGTGTAATCGGGGCGTGTCTGCGTGGGACGTCCGTCCATATAAATGAGCGAGCGGGACGAACGAGCGGGGGAGAACGAAACTAAGAGAGCAAGAGAACGGGTCAAGATCTAGAGAGAGAGTACAACAGAGAGCGGGCATTTTATTTACTTAGTTTACCTGACCGAAATTAAAACTTAGAAAAATTTCGACTTTTTCGTAAGTTTATTTTAGTCAAATGGTTTTGTGATAGTTTCACAGGATAAAATTGGCTCCACCCCAAAAGTCACTACTTTTATATAAGCTCATACAGTGAAAACTTTAAAGACCTTCTTGATCCTGATTTTGAGATACAGCTGTAATATTTTGTGAGTGCTATCATGAAACAGGCCTTTTCTAAAATTGTTCAAATGAAAGCCCTGTTGTCAAAATTGATACCACCCCATGGTTCATCCCCCCAGCCGGACGGGGGGTAGAAAAGCTCAAAAACGGCACTTTGCTTGTGGAAGTAGAAAAGGCACAACACTCGAAAAACCTTTTAGGCTTGAAACGATTTTTTGAAATACCCGCGAAATGCACTGCACACAATACCCTTAACTCATCCAGAGGTATAATCAGGTGTCCAGATTTGGCTGGTGTAGAGGAAGAAGAAATTGTAACCGAATTATCATCTCAGAATGTCACAGAGGCTAGACGTATTCGTGTTTTTCGGGATGGCATCCGGCAAGACACTAATACAATAGTTCTAAAATTCAAAACGGCTATTTTACCAAAAACACTGAAAGTCGGTTATATGAAAGTTCCCGTGGATCTCTATATCCCAAACCCTCTACAATGTTACAGATGTTTCAAGTTTGGCCATCATGAAAGGCAGTGCAACGCTGATGATCATTGCAAACGATGCGGGACGAACGAAGTTGAAACATACCACACATATCTCCCCCAGCCGGACGGGGGGTAGAATTCGCCGGCTACCAGTCCTGTAGAGTGGTAAGACTCCACCAATGGACCCGCCTGTTTGCCGTGGGTGGAGACTCGTAAGCCGGAAAAGAGGGTCCTGGCAGTTGAGGGGAGCCCAGGGATCTCCAGCTCTTCAACACACTGCTTCGGCCTCGGCTTCGGTGTAAACGAGAGCCTAGATGGGCCCGGTCTAGTGCAATCGGCTGGTCGTTTTTAGATTTGGGCATCATTAGTTTAAACCAAAACCTAGTTAATACCTCGAATGGTTCCAAGGTATATGATCATTGTATGAACTCAAGAAGTTATTATTAATACTGCATGTATCTTGTACATTCTTTATCTAGGTTTTCGCATATATTCAAGCACTGTCAGCATGTTCAAATTACTAGCTTTTACTTTGCTTCGTATATTTTAGTCCCTAGTCTAATATAGGCTCATGGGCTAATTGGGTGGCGGGGATGATGGGGTTGGGGCACCAGCTTCCATGGATGTTCTCTGATTCCCAGGAATAGGCCATGCCTGCTGGAGGTCGCTCCTCTTTATCTATGTTGCCCGAGTATATCATCTGGGTAACCCTGGCATGGGGAGCTGGAATGCCGCTCCACTATACATGCCCCCTTGTTGGGCTCCATGGAGGGCGGGGGCCGTAGATGACGAAATTAATAAAATCAAACATGGAACAACAAACCAAAAAACGAACACGCGGCCAATTGGATATGGACTCGGACAACGAACAATCACCTTCTTTTCCTCGATTTTTAATCATTAAATCGACCAAAGCTGATCAACCTTTGGCGAAACTGTCACCCTTCGTCATAGAGAAAGTTTTAGTTTCTCAAGCAGGATCGCCAAAGTCTGTTAAAAAATTAAACTCTGGTTCACTTCTGGTTGAAGTCGAGAAAGCGGAACATGCTCAAAACTTGCTGAAACTATCTCGCTTTTTTGAAATCCCTGCCAAATGTTACCCTCACACCTCCTTAAATACATCTAGGGGAATCATCCGATGTCCGGATCTTGCAGGTGTGACAGAAGAAGAAATAGTTTCCAATCTGGCAGACCAGAATGTAACTGCAGCTCGACGAATCACCGTTTTCAGAGATACTGTTAAAAGGAGTACCAATACAATTGTTTTGACGTTCAACACTTCTATTCTACCAAAATGTCTCAAAGTCGGATATCTAAAAGTACCTGTGGACATATACATACCTAACCCGCTTCAGTGTTACGCATGTTTCAAGTACGAACACCATGAAAAAAAAAAAAAAAATGCAGGTTGCATGGAGGGGATGAACTCTGCAGACGTTGTGGGGATACTATAATCGCCCATAACGAAAACATATGCACCAAGGATATGAAATGTGTAAACTGTGGTGAAAATCATCCCTCTACCTCTAGATCATGCAAAATTCGGAAAAAGGAAAAAGAGATTGTTACAGTCAAATATAAAGAGGGCTTATCATTCCCTGAAGCCAGAAAGATTGTTGAAGCCCGTTACAATCTTTCCTTTTCCACCGTACTGAAATCTAATAAAACGAATTCGATCGAACTCAAAGATGCTCCAACTCAGACAATTGATACATCAACACAAACGAATACGCCACAGAACCAAACGCCTACAAATGTGAAACAATCTCAGAAACCAGTAGTGAACAAAAAACCAGAGAAAACTGCCCCTAAGAGTCCAACCAAATCTCGTAAAAAGGTCCTCTCAAACCACCTTCCAAAGGGGTCTGATGACCAAATTCTTCAGCATAACCGCTTCCAGTGTCTCGATGATGAAGATATGGAAGCGGATGTTAACCATGCAGAACCACCAAATACAAATAAGCAAGGTCGCATTATCAAATTAAATAAGAAATGAATCAATACATACTTCCATTGTGCTATGGTATCTTTCTTACTCTAACTCTAGCAATGAATAATAATATTCTGCAATGGAATTGTCGTAGCATTAAAGCAAACCTCGAGGAATGGAACCTTTTACTCACTGAACAAAAACCAGTAGCAATTTGTTTACAGGAGACATTTCTTAAAGACTCCGACAAGTTACTTTAAACACAATAGTGGCAATTATAAAGCTTCAGGAGGTGTTGCCTTTCTTGTGAATAATGGTGTTCCTCACCATTTTGTTAAGCTTGAAACTACGTTGCAAGCTGTTGCGGTAAACATTTCTCTAAACAAAACCTTTACTTTGTGTTCTGCGTATCTTCCACCTGGGTCGCCAATTGATGTCAAGAAACTTGATGATCTAATAGACCAATTGCCGAAGCCTTTTATTTTAATGGGAGATTTTAATTCCCACCATACTCTATGGGGATGTACAGACACGAATGACAAGGGTAAAATCGTTGAAGAATTTGTTACGAAACACGACCTTGTTCTGCTCAATGATCAGTCTTCAACCTATCTTCATCCTGCTACTGGTTCGTACTCCGCTTTAGACCTTACTGTATGTAGCCCTGGAATTTATCCAGACTTTAACTGGAAGGTTTGTGATGACCTTCATGGAAGTGATCACTTCCCGATCCAGATATCGGAAATAGGACCTTCTGTACAACAACGTCCAGAACGTTGGAAACTCCACAAGGCTAACTTGGAACAGTTCAAAGTCCACTGCGAACAATCAATTCATCCCAGTGCCTTTGATGCCTGCGAAAATCCTGCAAAGCTTTTCACTTCCTTACTTTATTCGGCTGCTGAAAAGTCATTTCCTCGGGCATCGACAAATTCAAAGAATCCAAGCAAGCCATGGTTTAACGATGATTGCAAAAGGGCTATAGCTGAGCGAAAGTCTGTTCTCAGACAATTTAATCTGCGACCGACTCAGGAAAATCTTTCAAAGTTCAAAATTGCACCTGCAAAAGCACGACGAACTATCAAACAAAGTAAACGTGCGTCTTGGCGACAGTACGTATCTAGATTAAATTCTAGATCGTCTGTCAAAAAGCCATGGGATATGATTAGAAAAATTAATGGGAAAAGTTCCTCGTTAAACGTCGGACACTTAAATTCGGATGATGGTGTTGTCACATCCAAAGCAGATATTGCTAATGTCTTGGCAGAAACTTTTGCAGAGAAGTCGTCTTCCTCAAACTATACGACTACATTTCGAAAATTCCAAGACATCAAAGGAAAAACTAAACTGAATTTCAAGTCAAATAATATAGAGCATTACAATAAGGATTTTACTTTGAAAGAACTTAAAAAGGCTCTGAAGAAATGTCATGATACTGCTGTTGGATGTGATGACATCCATTATCAGTTTTTAAAACATTTACCGTTTCAATCCCTTGAATGTTTACTGAGTACATTTAATTAAGTCTGGCATACTGGCACTCTTCCAGATTCCTGGAAGGAAGCAATAGTAATTCCCATACCAAAACCAGGTAAAGACTCTACGAATCCTGCAAACTATCGTCCTATAGCCTTAACAAGTTGTATTTGCAAAACCATAGAAAGAATGGTTAATGACCGCCTTGTTTGGTTTCTAGAGAAAAACAAACTAATCGCTACCGCCCAGTGCGGCTTTCGTAAACAAAGAGGTACTCTCGACCACTTAGTTCGCTTCGAAACTTTTATTCGCGAAGCTTTTATTAAAAAGGAACATGTTGTTTCTGTATTTTTCGATCTAGAGAGTGCGTATGGTACCACATGGAAGTATGGAATCATGAACGACCTCCATGATTTCGGTTTAAGAGGTCGCCTTGCTTATTTCATTTCGGCATTTTTGAATGAACGCCAGTTTAGAGTCCGGGTAGGAAATACTTACTCCAACTCCCATAAACAAGAAATGGGCGTTCCTCAGGGAAGCATTCTTTCAGTAACACTCTTCAGTGTCAAAATAAACAATATTGTTAAGTCTGTTTGTCCTGGTGTGGAATGCTTTTTATATGTTGACGACTTCTGCATTTGCTATAGGTCTAAGCATATGCATACCATTGAACGGCAGTTACAGCAAGTTTTAAATAACTTGGCAAAATGGTCAGAGGAAAATGGTTTTAAATTTTCAAAAACCAAGACCAAATGCATGCATTTCTGCCAGTCAAGAAAATTTCACTTAGATCCAGAACTTACACTAGATGGAGTACAAATTGAAGTCGTCCATGAATTTAAATTCTTGGGTCTTTTATTGGACTCTTAACTGTCGTTTATTCCTCACATCAATTACCTTAGCTATAAATGCCAAAAAGCTCTTAATCTTCTACGTGTTGTCTCCAGTATGGACTGGGGAGCCGACAAAAAAGTCCTTTTGAGACTTTATAGAACACTTGTCCGTTCTAAGTTAGACTACGGCTGTATTGTATATGGCTCTGCGCGGCAATCGTACCTTCGGAAATTGGATTCTATCCATAACCAAGGTTTACGCTTGGCACTTGGCGCCTTTAGAACATCTCCTATCAATAGCTTGTATGCTGAGGCAAATGAACCATCTTTAAATTTACGCAGGAAGAAACTTTCCTTGCAGTATTACTTAAAATTAAAGTCAAACTCCGACAACCCTACGCATAAAGTAGTTTTTCAACCGCTCTACAAGAATGACTTTCAAAAAAGGGAAAAAGTCATACCACCTTTTGGTTTACGCTATGAAACAGATATGAGTTGTCTTAATTGCGATCTTGAGGTTGTAGCGCAACATAAAATCTCTGAAATTCCTTTATGGACTTCTAAAAGTCCAACCTATATATAAAATCTTGCTTCTGACAAGAAAGCTACAACAGATCCAATGATTTTTAAAAATAAATTCCTCGAAATAAAAGAACAATACTGCCTTCACGAAGAAATATATACAGATGGTTCTAAAGATGGAAGCAAAGTTGCTGCGGCTGCCGTGCTCGATGGCGAAATATACCAATTTCGGCTTCCTAATAATTCTTCCATTTTTTCGGCGGAGCTGAAGACGATCGACCTTGCTCTCAACCATATTCAAGAAGATGCTTACTGGCGCTATATTATCTTCACTGATTCGTTATCTACCATGCAAGCACTTGAGAGTGAGAAAACTGAGAACCCATTAATTGTAAGTGTCCTCGAAAAATTATCCGGAATCTGTGAAAAAGCCGATATTGTTTTCTGTTAGCTCCCTAGCCATATTGGTATCAGTGGCAATGAAGAGGCAGATAAAGCTGCCAAGGAGGCATTGTCACTGGAAGTTTTGCCTTTTAGAATTCCTTTTAATGATTTTAAACCATTAATAAATGATTTTATTCAAAATGTATGGCGCCCCCAGCCGGACGGGGGGTAGAATTCGCCGGCTGCCAGTCCTGTAGAGTGGTAAGACCCCACCACTGGACCCGCCTGTTTGCCGTGGGTGGAGACTCGTAAGCAAGAAAAGAGGGTCCTGGTAGTTGAGGGGAGCCCAGGGATCTCCAGCTCCCCAACACACTGCTTTGGCCTCGGCTTCTGTGTAAACGAGAGCCTAGATGGGCCCGGTCTAGCGCAATCGGCTGGTCGTTTTAAGATAGGGCGTATTTTATGTATAACTGTATTGTGTTAAAGGAGCTGTACGGGGGGAGGACACCTGTATTCTGTGTATAGATGCCGCCTTCCTGCATGCGTCCCAAGACACATCTTGAAAAACCCCATTTTGTTATTCTAAAGCAAACATGGAATATTTAATACCTGTTTCTCTACTATGTACATAATTCATGACTTCATTAGTAGTATAGGAGGGTAGACCTCGGACAGCGTCCGAGGTCTACCCTCCAGAGCCTTGGACACGCCCCTTTTTGTCCGAGGTCTACCCTCCCAGAGTGCCATTTTGTCCGAGGTCTACCCTCCCGGGAGGAAAAAAAACCGCATCACCGAAGAATTTGGCGGTAATTCGGCTTCCGCGCGTAGAAATACAATTAAAAATAGTGCGCTACTAGGTTCGGGAGGGTAGACCTCGGACAAAAAAGTAGTTCCGGCAGGCAGTTCAGGCAGAGACCCACGTTGGACTTAGTCTTTTTTTGGAGAGTTGTTCTTTGTCTCTATTGCCCGTCGGACTTAGTCTTTTTTCCACAATTGGATTAAAAGTAGTTCCGACTGATGTAAACAACCGCTTTGATTGGTCGAGACGTTTTCCCGCCAAAATTCGTTGGGTTATTTCCCCTTCTTGGATTGGATCAAGCCAAAAGACCCTCGTTGGACTTAGTCTTTTTTCACAATTGACTTAAAAAGTAGTTCCGGCTAATGTAAACAGACAGGCTGGTTCAGGCAGAGACCCCCGTTGGACTTAGTCTTTTTTTCACGATATGGTTCCAAAGACAAAGCCGTCTTCTATTGGTCTTAGCGATATTGACAATTATTGAAGATAGATTTTCTAGGATTTGGTTAGTCCTGAAAAGGACTGTTTTTGAGGTTGAACTGTCTTTTTTGTCTTTTCTGTGTCTTTTTTGTCTTTTTTGTTGTGTTTTTTTCCTCTATTGAGAACTTTTCTTTGTTTCTTTAGGTGTCTTTTTGAGTTTGAGTTTTGGAATCTTTGGGATCTTGAAGTCTTTGAAGTTGTCGATGTTTTTTCCATGTTTTCCCAGCCCTATTTTTGACGGTGATACATAGGTGGGGTCGTATCGTTGTTTTTTGTGAAGTTGATCATCATCGTCTTTCTCTATTTCTCGTTTTTTATTTTTTATCTTCTCTTCCTTTGGTTGATGATCTTTCTCTGGCTGTGTTTCCTTTGACTGTTGCTTTTCCTTTGAGTGTTGCTTTTCCTTCGACTGATTTTCCTTTGACCTCTGATCTTTTTTTACAACTGTTACGAGGGAATCTGTTAGTCTTCGAAGGCTGGTTTTATCAAAGTCGAACTCCACCGGAATCTTCACAATAACAGGCGTAGTTGACTGTCTTTGCTGACATATTGTCTCGATGTTTCTGTTCAATGTTTTCAACTCCTCTAAAATCTGAGTTATTGTAGCATCTTGTTTTGAGATCATCTGTCGCATCTCTTCCTCGAATTTGTTAACTGGTGCTGCCATTGGCTCAATGAATGTCGAATTCATGGTTGACGCTAGAATATCTCCACTGTTTCCACTCTGTGGCAAGGAGTTGTCTAAGATGTAGTCGGCTAAGTTGTAATTGGCTAAGCTGAGATTCATCTTTCCCGTTAACAGTATGTTTTTTACTCGTACTACTCGAAGATCGAGAGCCGAATGATTGTAGAGAAATATCGTCAACGTTTTATAGGATGGTAGGGGATTGACCTACTTTGATACAGAATTAAGAGCGCGGACCCGGTCGGAACAGCTGAATTTTAGTTAAGCAGAAATGATAATCTTTCGATTTTTACATAGTTATACTGCTTATTTGCAAAAGGATGAACTACACTATATTAGGAAATATTATTTGGGATGAATTTTTTCTTAGAGTTATGTAGAATTTTGTTTTGACAAAATTTGAAAAGATAGAACTTTCTTAACGATTGGTAGTCCTGAAAAGGACTGTTTTTTCGAAGATCTGTATTTTTTCAACCTCTTCGTCTATCTCTCGCAGCCTCGAACTCATTAATTAGCATGATAAGTAGTGCTATCTCATGACGTATCTGTCGTCGACGAAACCAATCTTCTAGCCAGTTCAGTATTGAGTAATATGCCACTGATCCAAACATGAACATACAAAACATTTTTATTCTCGAGTATTGAGAAGTAAAAAATGGTTAAATGAGAACTTGACCGGCTTTCTTTATACGTTTTCACAGATGGAATGACCTACTTTGACTCGAAATTAACGTTAACCAATCGTTAGTTTCGTTATATTCTCTTTGAATAAGTAAAAGATAGATGAAAACAATTCTATACGTTCCGGTAGGGATCAAGACTTTCTGATGAACTTAGTCTTTTTTTTGACAAGTTGAAGTAAAAATTACTTTTTTCTTAAAATCAGAATTGAGTTGGTCTGACAATTTGAAGAGAAAGATAAAACTTTCTTGGTGTATGTTAGCCCTGAAAAGGGCTGTTTTTCACTATTCTCTGTAATGAAATTAATTTAACTATCGGTTAACTTAATTTCAAAACTAGAGAAAAGATCGAGGACTCTAAACCTCCTCATCTGAATCTTCGGGGAATAGCTCACGCCGAAGTTCATTGATTTCTTCAACTTTGGATTGGACATACTCATTATACATAATGAGTACTCCTTTGATTGAACAAAGTTGAATTTTCAGATTATACTGCACGGCTCTGCTTTTACACTTATCATATCGTTTTTCTATCCCACTCAGACGAATTTTAAGCAATTCGATCTGTTTGCATCCCTTTCTAAATCGTCGCTCTGCTTCAAACAATTTGAACCGTTTGTCGAGGGTCTTCATTTTTGAGCTCTGAGAGGGAAAAACTGATTAAAAAGAAAAATAGGCCCTTCTTTTATAGAGTGGTAGGGGATTTGACCTACTTTGACTCGGAATTAATGTTATCCAATCGTTAGTTTCGTTATATTTCTTAATTCAGAATTAACTTGAACTGACAATTTGAAGAAAGTAGAAAAACTTTCTTATTGCATGTTAGCCCTGAAAAGGGCTGTTTTTGATGAAAATTCATCCTTCACTGGTTGCGATCGAGTTGTTCTTCTTCTTCTTCAAACTGTACCACAATGAAAGCTTGACAGCAATGATGACACCAAATCACTACACCATAGTCTTCGTCATAGTCATAGAATCCCTCATCTGGTTCTGGACAATTGTGCTTTTCTCCAAGATGGTGTAGGATATGAAAGCATTTTCCACACTCTATTGCACATGGTCTATCACACTGTGGACAATAAGGAAAAAATATAAGCATTTTTCTTGTCTTGGTATACTTTTACGATTTCTTATTCGTGCTACTCGAGAGAGACGAGAGTCGAATGGTTATAGGAAAAGTTCACTGAATTTTTATAACTTAATGGAGGGATTGACCTACTTTTTGACTAAGAATTAACGTAGACCAATCGTCAGACTCATTATATTCTTTTGTAGAAAAGGAATGGCGGAAGTGGAAAAAAACGGTTGATCTTGGCGGATATGGGAAAAACGATGATTCTTCGGATAGGACTTAGTCTTTTTTTGAGTCTGATGCAATCAATCTTTCGATCTGAGAAATACGTTTTGTGAAAATTGACAATTTGAAGAAGCAGCCTTCCTGGGTATTGGTTGGCTCTGAAAAGAGCCCTCAATCCTAAAAAGAAGGAGAGAGTGGTTCTTAAAAAGAACCATTGTTTTTTTATCCATTATACAGGATATGCCGTGATGACAGAAAGATCTTTATACTTGACTACATCCGGCAACTCAAATCCATCATAGCAGGCGACGACTTTACAAACATACGCTTCTTTACCATCTGCATCTTTACCGATTTCAACAGGAAATTTCATTTCAAAAATTATCTTGTTGAAACCTTGCAATTTAATACTATCACTATGTTCTACAGTAGATTTTACCATTTCATAAATTTCTGAAACGGAAAATCTTCTAGAGAACAAACTAGGCTGAGATTCATCCAAGTATCGTTCTGCATCAAAATAATGTTTTCTAATGAAATGCTCATGATTGAAGTACTTCTTATAGCGTAAATATTGCCCGCTATAATAAGATTGAGGCGGAGTGCCAAAACCTTGTCTCACGGACATATCGCTAGGATAAAAAAGATAGAGAAAGAATAAAAGATAGGAAAATTTTTGCCAACATTTTATAGCTTGGTAGGGGGATTGACCTACTTTTGCAATAGAATTAAGAGCACGAACGGGGGCGAGAGCATGTAGATAGAACATAACGTACTATATGATCTCACATAGAATGTGATGATCTAGCTACATTTTTCCATCTCTGAACTTTTCTTTATCCAAGTTTTGGGAAGAAATAAAAAACAGACGACCTTTTTAAAATCATTTCTTTATTCATTCAAAAGTTCTTAACAATATCATGAAAAAACAATATCATGAAAAAACAGTAACGTTTAAAACAAACCAAATGTTCTAACACTATATTTTATATATACAAAGACATTTTATATACAAAGCAATGAAGGTACATTTTATATACAAAGCATTGACAATACAGTTTTTATTTACAACAATGACAAAACAATTTTTACAATGCAAATTCACAGATACCTCGATTTTTCCACTTGTCTTCATGTTCCACAACAGTTTTGTGTAATTGTTCATTGCCCAAAAACAAACGATATACACTGTCCAATCCACTATATTCACACGTTCCTCTAATTTCAAAGACGTTTTTGAATACTGCTTTTGCCGAAAGAGTTGAAAGTACGATTTTTTCTGTGACATCTCTATCAAATAGGAGATAGCCTTCCATGATATCCACTCCTTCTGCATTATCTCTTGATTTTGTATACCGTAAGTAAAAGTTAAACAGGTCTGATTTCATTTTCATTAGATTCAGATAACTTTCTTCTGGTCTTCCTATGATAATGAATCGCCATCGACTTGTGGCTTGCGACTTCTTAGCGAAATAGTCACTTTTCCACAAACAAGCTGTCAAATAGCCTTTGATAGTGGTATCGAAATCTGACTCAGTCACCAGCATTGCAATAAAGTCGTGCATGCTATACAATTTGCAGGATGTCTCTCCTTTTGCAACTCCCTTGTGCAATTTATCTATCCAAAGTTTCACACAGCTGAATTTAAGGTTGAATTGTGTTCGTTCATCGAGCGTGTGCAGATGAATGAAATCTCTATAAACTTTTTCACGTAGTTCTATCGGCAAAGGCAGCATTTCACTTGACATGATTTCCACTTTTCGATAGAGCCGTCTTACTTTGATTGTTCACTTCAAGCCAGTGTAACATGGTGTTGTCCCTTACAGTTATTTATACCCTCAAAAGCTTATAGGTCATAGAGTGCAGTATCGTTACAATGCGAATTCACAGATACCTCGATTTTTCCACTTGTCTTCATGTTCCACAATAACTTTGTGCAGTTGTTCATTACCCAAAAACAATGGAAATTTGCTGTCCATTTCACTATATTCACGTACTCCACTAGATGGATAAAGATATTTTGAAATATCTTTTGTCGAAAGAGTTGAAAATACGATTTCTTTTGTGACATCTCTATCAAATAGAATATAGCCTTCCAAGGTTTCCATTGTTTCCTCACCGTCTTGAATGGATCCTCTTTTGTAGCGTAAGTAAAAGTTAAACAGAACTGATTTCATTTTCAGCACGTTCAGAAAACTTTCTTCTGTTCTTCCTACGATGATGAAACGCCACTGACTTGTGGAATCCATTTGTTTAGCAATATAGTTGTCTTCCAACAGACAAATTGCTAAATAAGCTTTGAAAGGAAGATCGAAATTCGTATCGTCCCCCATCATCACAATAAAGTCGTGCATCCTATACAACTTACAGGATGTCTCTCCTTTTGCAACTCCCTTATGCAATCAGTTTATCCAAAGATTCACACATTTGAATTTAATGTCAAACTGTAGTTGATCATCGAGTGTGTGCAGATGGATAAAATCTCTATAAACTTTTTCACGTAGTTCTATCGGTAAAGGTAGCATTTCGCTTGACATGATTTCACTTTTTGATAGTTTTCACTGTTTTTAAAAAACGTCTTACTTTGATCGTTCACTTCAAAACAGTGTAACACGATGTTGTTTCTTACAGATATTTATACCCTTAAACTTTTATGACCATAGGGAACAGTATCAGTATCGTTTACAATCACTCTTTTGGTGTATACAGAGCGAAAGGTTTTTGTCTGTGGTTCACTGGTCACTGTTCTGTCTTTATGCCTTTTGATTCTGCAGTCATACTGAACTTTGATTTCTACTGTACGATCCAAAACACATTTTGAATAGGTGTCAAAATTTACCATTTGATTTGTATTGTAATCCAAAGTAATTCCCTTGACTTTACATTTGCTTTTTTCTTTTCCATCTTTTGTTCTCATCTTATAAGCGTAATTCTTGGGGCCTAATCCTCTGAAATGGGTAATTCTGCAATCAGGTTCTTCATCGGTCCATTTTCCTAGTCTACTGTTAATGATGGGAGGGTTCCACAATTCAGGATTATGAATGTACATACAACTGTCTGTATCGAAATACAGAACTCTATCCCCCAACCTTTCAAGAACGCTGTACAGTTCCAACCTTGCATAAGCTGTTACGTAGGATGCTACAATAACATTGGCTGTTGCATGCGTTTCGACAAAGTCCATCTTTTCTTCATAGTTGACCAAAATGAATGGACACTCATTGTCAAAAATTTCCACATGCTTTACCGTATATTTCGGGTCGGTAATCAAGTCAAAATATTTAGATGGCTCTCTGATGTATTTCGTCTTGCTCATGTTTTCACGCTGCGCTAATTTCCCCCAAAGACAGTTCAGCATAATCTTAGCAAATGATCTTTTACCAGGATTTTTTTGAATACATTTGGGATCGAGACGAATCCCTTCAGCTTCCTCATACTCGCGAATGAATTGATGCTTTTCCGAGTCTGTCTGACACCAACTGGGATATCCACTGGCTTCTTGCTTGATTTTCAAGAAATTGTCCACATAGCCTTTAAAGAATTGATCCGAAACAGAGTGGAAATGCCAGATTTCATACACTTGCATTAGCTGATAACCACAGTCAAGAGCTTTGAACAGTTCAAATGTAACCCAAGTTCCAATCAATGCTCTCTCTTCTTTTTCATGGTTACAAACGTTTGAGCTTTCTTGTGCACATTTCATACAGAGTGGAAACATCATCTTGTTGTTACAGTGAACTGGAAGAACAGGGTGAAACAAATCAATTGGGGGTAGAACTTTGCATTTAATGAGTCCTTCATACTGACGAATATTCTTCATATCAATACTCTCAGCAGTCAAGATTGTTGGATGGCCTACAGGATAGAATTTATGTTTGCAGACGTAAGGATACAGAGAGCAAATGTCAATATACTTGATTTGCTTTTCGCTGTTTTCCTCAACATCATAAGCAATTTTTATTGCATTACATCTGCCTCCAGCCAGGCCCTCTCTTGGTTCGATGGGGTCGCAGTTCGGGTATAGACTTTCAATGGTTTTTTTGTACTCTTTGTCCTTTTTCATCTTGGCATCGAATTCATGCTCCCATATGGTCACGACGTTATATCCCATTCTTTTGATGGTTTCTAATCGTTCGATGGTACTGTTGTACAATTCATCCATTGTTTTTCCATTGATGGGGTTGATATATTTTCGATCCTTGAAACATGTCTGACACCCATGAAATAAATCCCCGAGGAATTCATAGACAGTCTTTGATTGACGGTGAAAACCGTCTACAGTGTATTTCTTTATTCGAAATTCACCACCATTTTTGGCGTGTTGAATATGAATCCCTTTTTCCCTAGCAATACTTTGAATCCACCGTATTGCTTTCATAGAAAACCGTCGTCTGACTGGGTCTTTGCTTGAAATGATGGCTATCTGATTTTTTGGTAAATGATCTTTTCGCCAAATCTTGTTACAGGCGCCGGCAATGGTAAACGCCTCTGTAAATGGACAAATTCCACTCTGTTCGATGAACAACTTTCTGAATTCACCACATCCTCGTCTTAGGATATCAACATCCGAACGACAGTACATCTCCATCTCTTTTTGAAAATTGAATTCCTCACCGTTTTGAACTTTATCATTATACCAGACTATGAATTTCGATCGAGCCTCTTCAGACATTGAATCGGGTTTGTAATAAGACATATCCAAGTATGGACCGACGTAATCCCAGAATTCGTCTGTATTTGCCCAGTGAGGAAAGTAGCCTTTTTTCATTTCTTGAAGTCCAAATGTAGTCGGAAATTTTGCCAGACCAAAGTTCATGAAACTGAAGGAGTCGATCAAACACACACCATTCAGTTCTAACTTCAAAATATTATTCCCATTCATGGTCAGTTCTGGTTCTTTCATCCCAACGTTGATAATGTGGTTGAGAATAAATTGTCCATCATAACCTTTGAGATTATGGGCAATAGCTATGATTCCTTTATGATGCTTTGTAAAGAGCCAAGTGCAAAATTGACTCAAAGTTTCTTTTCCTTGAAAAATAACTTCTCTTCCTTCTTCGAATTTACTGCATGTGGAACAATGAAAATCAAGTGGTTTATCGATACATTCAGCACAGGCTCGGTGTGCAATGCAGTAATTCGGAATATGTATTCCTGTGTCTTGCTGGCATTCGAAATCAAAGAAAATGAACAATGGCTTTTTGACTACAGAAGAACTCGTCTCATCATCGCTGTCATGTTTCATCTTACTCTGGTAAGGCTGAATAAAACAGCGATGAGAGAAGTCAACTATTTTCTTGCAGAGATGACACTTTTTCTTTCCCTTACAGACATGATTTTTCTTTCTGACAAAAAACTGACCTTCACATTTTGAACAGAGTTTCACTAATTCACAAATGGTCTTCTTCTCTTTACCTTGAAGTGTTTTGTATTTTTCCAAGCATTCTGCACTGAAAAAACATCTATGACACTTGGAACAGACATACTCTTTTGATTCCGATGGACATTTTCCAGTACGAAAGCAACCTTTACAGATCTTTGAGCAAACATGGTCTTCCCGATTCCTGTAACGTATATCACAGAACTCACAATAATAACCACAATCAAGAAATGATGTAATGGATTTGATGTAGTCATAGTGTTTTTGATGAAAGTACAAATGTATGATTTTACTATTATCTTTCACTTCTGGATGTTCAAACACTTTCTCCAATCTCGATTGCTGTTGATGGACTTTAATAACATAGTCTTTTTCATACAAGAAATCTTGAATTTTTTTGTATTCTTCAGGCCCTACAGGTTGCGTCGACGAAACTCCAGCTTCATTCATTAATTTCTCGGCTTCAATCTTTTGAAGTGGTCTGTTTGATCTTTTGATGATATCCCATCTTCGATTCCATTCTTGGGTGTTTTCACGTTCATGGTGATAAATCCCCACAACAACAGCTCTTGCAAAACATAGATGATCTTCATTATTAATTTCAATAATCGATTGTTTCTTCTTTGCGAAAACTTTTGAATCCAATATTTCTGTACCCCTAACTCTTTTACCACTTCCACTTGGGGGTACCGTATGTGTGATATCGAATGTCATGCGACCATCGTTCAAGACGAATTCCTCATTTGACTGTAGAACTTTTTCAATCTCGTCCAATATAGTATGACTCTCCAACTCCTCCACATATAGAAAGGGAATATGAATCCCCATATCCAATGAACGGTGATTGATGGTAATTCTGATCATATCCCTCGATTCAGCCTTTAACTTTTGAACGATTTGTTGGATAACATCGTCGAATAAGGCAGTCAGCTGCTGGGGTTGTAACTCATCGAATTTCTTAAAAGACGCCTCCAGCACACGGGAATCTGTATTGAATTTTCTTGACTTCTTTTTTCCCACTTCTTTTAAGGCGTATAGACTTTTCATATCCAAAGATTTTTTGTCTCCACTTTCTTCTTTCTTGGGTGAAAATAGCCCAGCATGACTTTCTTCTTTCAAAGATTTTCTGTCTTCTTCTTTCAAAGATTTTCTGTCTTCTTCTTTCAAAGATTTTTTGTCTTTACTTTTTTCTTCCTTGGGCAAAAATGGTCCAGCATGACTTTCTTCTTTCAAAGATTTTTTATCTTCTTTCAAATTTTTTCTCTCTTTGGTTGACGGTGGAAATTTCTCATCGTTTTCTTCTTTCAAAGATTTTTTGACTTCACCGTCGCTTTCTTCTTTCAATGGTAAACTTTTTCTCTTTTTGGTTGACGGTGAAAATTTCTCATCATCGCTTTCATCATTGCTGCTACTGTCTGGATAGACTAGGATTCTTTTTCTTTTCTTTGCCGGTAGTAATTTTTTTCTCTTCTGCGACATGGGCTGAATTGCCTCATCGTCACTTGTACTGTCTGAATACGGTACTAACCTTTTAGACATGGTTTTATGACTGATTGCGAGTCAAGTAATGTCCCAGAACTCAAAAAATCCTAGCTTTTTTATATCTTTTTTTCAGACCAAACGTGTATAAAAAGAGGTGTTACGACTGAAATCTTCATCATTCTTCGGAAAGATTTCAAACAGGACAACTGGTAGAAAAATGAGTGGGTTCAAGCTACAAAGTACAACACCAAAGAGAATGTACCTGTATGTTAACCCATACACTCACGATTATGAGATCACCAATATACCGTCAAGATATCAAGTCTACCATACTGGGAACTACGTGGGATCATTTCTATCCCACCAACATTTTGCAGAAAAAGATGTCTATCGTATCACCAGAGTCCTGGATCAAGCAACATTCGACAAGCGCCATGGAGTGAGTGATATGACAACGAATATCTGCTTTACATGCAACAGATCAGGACATTGGGCTAGACAATGTCCAGAAAAAGAAAAACTGATGTGGAGATTCGTCTCTGTCTTCGTGGACCCCTACAGTCACGATGTTAAAATTTCGCCAACAATGGAAACCGGTAGAGAATTCCAACATATGAAATACGTTGGGGCTCTATTATCCTATAAAGTAGACGAGAATAAATGGAAGACAAGATCGTCACAGACTACAACTTCATTGACAGGAAATCAAATCGAACAGGAGATTGAAAATATGGAGCATAATAACACAGAAATCAACGACACAGAAATCTGTAGAATTCAAGTAGAAATACATGATAAGCCGCAACAAAGCTTGCAACAAAGTTCGCAAAAAAATAAACTTTCTTCAGAGGATACTCTTATACTCGATCAAAACAACGAACCCTCTTCACTGTCTGGAGAGGAGCAAAACAACGAACAGAGGTCTCAAAAATCTTCAGGATCTGAAGAAAAGAAAATCAACGAGAAAAGAGAAAAGAAGAAGAAGAACTGTTTCTTCTGCAAAACACAAAAACATGGTGCAAAAATCTGTCCAGATATTGTGTTGAAAAATAACAATGACGAACACAATGATGGAAACAATAAGAGGAAACGCAAGAGTGAATGTGAGCCTAACATCCCGAAGAAAAAAAGAAAAACGTGCCTGTAAAAATGTGCTAACATTTTTCAAAGAACTGTTTCAAAGAACTGTTTCAAAGAACTGTTTCAAAAACGATTCAATTATTTCTACAGTTCAATGTTTCATTGTATATATTTTGCCAGTTCAACGTTTTCATTGTAATGATTATTGTACAAAAGTTTTAAAATAAAAAGTTTTAAATAAAAGATATAAAAAACATATAGGACTTGACTTTTTTGTTTTTGACAATTTGAAGAAAGTAAAAACTTTCTTGGTATTGGGTAGCCCTGAAAAGGGCTGTTTTAAAATTAAAGAGAACGTATTCTTCACCATTTCAATGAAGGATACATTCTCATTAATTTATTCTGCCAACCGCGATGCTCTGTTGGCGGTATCAGTTCTGATAAGTCTGGGTAAATATTACCCATCTTAACGATTGGGGTACGAGTATAAAACTCATACCCTCGTCTTGCAAAGAACTCGCGAAGAGCTTTATGCTTTAGTCTCTTCCTTTCTTCTGCCTCGTCTTCTTTCTTTTCCATGGCCTCCTTTTCCCATTTCTCTCTCATCTCTTTCTTATTCTTCTTACTACCAAACAGCCCACAGCAAAATTTCGATAACTTCATCGTGAAATGAGTTAATACAAGAATAAAAAATGTTGGCTCTTTTATAGCTTGACAGGGGGATTGACCTACTTCGCGTTAGAATTAAAAGCGCGAACGTGGGCGAGAACATGTAGATAGAACATAACGTACTATATGATCTATCTACAATGTCTAAGACTATCAGCTCCAAAAAAAATGTAACGAAACTAACGATTGGTTAACGTTAATTCCAAGTCAAAGTAGGTCAATCCTCTACCAAGCTATAAAATCAAAGAACTTCTTCTATACTCATTCGACTCTCGTTCTCTCGAGCAAGACGAATAAATCATAAAGTAACCAAAGCGAAAAAAGAATTCAAAATATGGAACAGATAAACCATCAAATAATTGACGCTCTCCAAGACTATTTAAATGCTGGTGAAGATCTGTTGGTATTAAGAAGACAACTCATAGCAGTTCAAAGACACCTAGAACAGATAACACAGCCATACAGAGAGCTCGGAGAAAAATTACTTGAGCTGTTTATGCAGACAACAACTCCAGAGGTCATATTAGTTGACGTTGAACTCGGGAGAAAGATCACCACGAAGGATAGGACAATGACAATTACAAGAAGAACTGGAAGTTGTCCCATCTGTCATGCGAATTTCGGTTGCTGTCATTAGACGAGGAAAAAAGACAGATCAATCTCCAAAAACAGTCCTTTTCAGGACTAACCAAAACCTTAGAAAATCTATCTTTAACAATTGTCAATTTCGCAAATGTGTTGTTATACTTTTCTGCAGAGAGAAAAAACTTATTCGCGATAAAAACTTTTTAGTGATAGAAAAATTTACGATTAAAAAATCTTGCAGAGAAAAATTTTTCAAAAAAATCTTACAGAGAAAATTTTAGCAATAGAAAAAACTTTTACGCTTAAAAATTTTTATCATAGAAAAATTTCGGATAAAAATTTTTTACAATTTAAAAAAATTTTGCAGATTAAAAACTAGGACGAATAAAACTAGGGACGAATAAATCTAAGATCGGGTAAGTCTAGACGAACCGATTTCCGGGAAATGTCGGAAAAAACCCACACTCAGATCATATAGTTAGGCAATGTCTAAAGATCATACTGCTAGGAGTCAAAGAAAAGACTAAGTCCAACGGTAATAGAGAAAGAAAGAACAGCTCTCAGCCGAACAAAAGACGGAAAAAAGACTAAGTCCAACGATACTCTCTGTCTGACCCAGCGTAAGTAGGGGGAATATAGTCCATATCGTGGAAAAAAAGACTAAGTCCAACGGTGATAGAGAAAGATAGACGAATAAAGACGGAAAAAAGACTAAGTTCAACGATGATAGAGAAAGATGGAGACGAATAAAGACGGAAAAAAGACTAAGTTCAACGATGCTCTCTGCCTGAACCAGCATGAGGAGAGAAAATAACTCATATCGTGGAAAAAAGACTAAGTCCAACGGTAATAGAGAAAGTTCGAGACGAGCGAACAAAGTCGGAGAAAAAAGACTAAACCCAACGATGATAGAGAAAAAGACTAAGTCCAACACGGTGATAGAGAAAGACCAAACCGAGTGAAGATGGTGGCACACCTTCTTTTCGAACCAGTTTTGTGGTGTCACACGTTTTCAATTCAAATTTCTGGCGAGGGAAACGTCTCGACCAATCAAAATGCAGGATCAACCGAACAAAACATGGTGACACACCATTCTTTGGTAGGAATTCCACTTCCGGTTTCCTCTTTTGTTTTTTACATTTTTGCAGTGGTGTGATGTGGGGGGCAGAAAAAGTGGACATCTACTTCCGGTGCGGCTCCAGGCCTAGGTTCGGGAGGGTAGACCTCGGACAAAATGGCACTCTGGGAGGGTAGACCTCGGACAAAATGGCACTCAGGGAGGGTAGACCTCGGACAAAAACGGGGTTGTCCGAGGTCTACCCTCCTATACTACTTTCATTCCCATAGGAATAATGTGGCATGTTCGTTAAATCTATATTTAACGTTTGCTTAAAAGTGTCCGTTTTAGCTCTTACCTTATTGGTACCTACTTTTAAGTCCCAGTCTTATATAGGCTTATGGGCTAATTGGGTGGTATGGATTTTTCGTTGAGGCTTTGACTGCCATGGCAAATCCCTGATCTGGGGGACTACCCATGTTCTTTTCTTTGTCGCTCCGACTTATTCATGACATCTGAGTATACCATCTGGGTAACCCTGGCATGGGGGAGCTGGTTTTCCGCTCAATACTCCCATGTCCCCTTGTTGGGCTTCGTGGCGGGTGGGGTCCGCGGATGATGAATATATATTATTTCAACCATGGAACACCAAACAAAAAAACGATCACGCGATGAACTGGACTCGGACTCGGATAAAGAACATTCACAGACTTCCTTTCCACGCTTTCTTGTTATTGAATCAACAAAAACTGACCAACCTCTGTCAAAACTATCGCCGTTTGTGATAGAAAAAGTTCTTGTGTCTCTTTCTGGATCACCTAAATCAGTAAAGAAGTTGAATTCTGGCTCTTTTTTAGTGGAAGTCGAGAAAGCAAAACATGCTGAAAATCTCTTAAAGTTATCTCGCTTCTTCGACATACCAGCAAAATGTTACCCGCATGGTTCTTTGAATAGATCTAGAGGCATTATACGCTGCCCTGATCTAGCTGGAGTATCTGAGGAAGAAATAGTAACCAATTTGGCAAGTCAGAATGTCACAGCAGCTCGACGGATCACAGTATTTAGAGATAACGTGAAAAGAAGCACAAACACTATAGTTCTTACCTTCCACACAGCTATTCTGCCAAAATGCTTAAAAGTTGGATACCTTAAAGTGACCGTGGATATGTACATTCCAAATCCACTACAGTGCTATGCATTTTTCAAATATGGACATCATGAGCAAAAATGCAAATTACATGGAGGAGATGAGCTTTGCCGTCGCTGTGGCTTACCTATAATTACCCACGACGAGAACAAATGCACAAATGAAATGAAATGCGTTAACTGTGGTGAGGCCCATTCTTCAACTTCCCGATCTTGCAAGGTCTGGAAGCGGGAGAAGGAGGTAGTCACTATTAGATACAAAGAAGGACTTTCATTTCCTGAAGCGAAAAAAATTGTAGACACGCGTTATAATTTATCCTTCTCCTCTGTTTTGAAATCGTCTAACACAGCTAATGTCGAACTTAAAGACGCTCAAACCCAGACAAGTGACGCCTCAGTGCAAATATCACCACCTAAAAAGCAGGTATCCAGCAACACTGTTAGCTCACAAAAAGTATCTACCAATTCTAAGCCACGTCCTACGAGTCCAGCCTCTGCTACAAAAACACCTGACAAAAGTCAACCGCAATCACCAAAAGAGCCAAACAAACAAAGAAAACAATCGACCCCGGATCGCTTTCCAAAAGGATCCGAGGACCAAATTAAACAATACAACCGCTTCGATTGTCTTGATGAAGACATGGAGGCGGAAAACGACCATGCAGAAACAAATAGGCAAGGTCGTATAATCAAATTAAATAATAAGAAATGAATTTGTACATACTTCCAGTCCTCTGTGGTTTCTTCCTGACAATAAATTCAGTCATGAATAACACCATTCTGCAATGGAATTGTCGCAGCATTAAAGCTAATTTCGAGGAACTAAACCTTTTAATAAATGAAAAGAAACTAGTTGCAATATCTTTACAGGAGACCTTTCTTAAAGACTCCGACAAACTCTCCATAAAGTGCCACTCATGTAAAAACTTCAGTGGTCACGATAAAGCTTCAGGAGGAGTGGCAATAATTGTGAATGACAGTGTTCCACACCATTTTGTCAAACTCGAAACTACTTTACAAGCCGTTGCCGTAAGCATTTCTCTAAATAAAACCATTACTCTCTGTTCTATTTATCTTCCACCCAGCTCGGCAATCGATATCAAGAAACTTGATGAACTCGTAGATCAGTTGCCGAAACCTTTCATTTTGATGGGAGATTTCAATTCCCATCATACTTTGTGGAGATGTACAAATACGAATGACAAAGGTCAAACTATACAAAATTTTATCACAGAGCATAATCTTGTTTTGCTCAACGATAAGTCTTCAACATATCTTCATCCTGCAACTGGTTCTTATTCATCTTTAGACTTAAGTATATGCAGTCCGGAAATTTTTACTGATTTAAATTGGAAGGTCGATGACGACCTTCATGGAAGCGATCATTTCCCGATCGTAGTATCGGAAATTGGACCATCTGTACAAGAACGTCCAGAACGCTGGAAACTTCATAAAGCAAATTGGGAAAAGTTCAAAATTCATTGCGAACAATCAATTGTTCCCAATGCTTTTGACGAATGTGAAAATCCAGCAGAACTGTTCACTTCTTTACTTTACTCGGCTGCAGAGAGATCAATTCCTCGGTCGTCGACAAATCCAAAACATCAAAGCAAACCATGGTTTAACGATGATTGTAAGAAGGCTATAGCTGAGCGAAAATCTGTTCTCAGAAATTTCAATCTGAGACCTACTCAGGAAAATCTTGCAAAGTTCAAAATTGCGCGTGCGAGAGCACGGCGAACTATAAAACAAAGTAAACGTGCGTCTTGGCGACAGTATGTATCCAGATTAAATTCTAGATCGTCTGTCAAAAAGACATGGGAGATGATACGAAAAATTAACGGCAAATGTACTTCCAATAGTGTTGGCCATCTTGATACTGATGATGGGAACTTTACTTCTAAACATGACATTGCCAATGTACTGGCCGATACGTTCGCCAAGAAGTCTTCTTCTGAAAATTACTCATCCACGTTTCGAAAACGCCAGGAAGTAAAAGAGAAATCCAAACTGAATTTTAAATCCAGTAACAAGGAACATTATAATAAAGATTTTACCATTAAGGAGCTGAAAAAGGCTCTTAAGAAATGTCATGACACTGCAGTTGGGTCTGATAATATACATTACCAGTTCCTTAAACACTTGCCGTATCGTTCCCTCCATTGTTTACTCCAAATATTTATCAGATCTGGTTGACAGGTGTTCTTCCAGACTCTTGGAAAGAAGCTATAGTTATACCTATACCAAAGCCAGGCAAAGATTCTACAAATCCAAGTAATTACCGCCCTATAGCCTTAACAAGTTGTATTTGTAAAACTATGGAAAGAATGGTAAATGACCGCCTAGTTTGGTTTTTAGAGAAAAATAAACTTATTTCCACAAACCAGTGCGGATTTCGTAAACAGAGAAGCACTCTTGATCACTTAGTACGCTTCGAGACTTTTATACGTGAAGCCTTCATAAAGAAAGAACATGTTGTTTCTGTCTTTTTCGATTTAGAAAGTGCTTACGATACCACCTGGAAGTATGGCATTATGAACGACCTTTATGATTTCGGTATTCGAGGTCGCCTTGCTTATTTCATTTCTGCTTTTTTAGATGAACGTCAATTTAGAGTCCGAGTTGGAAATACACTGTCCAGCCCACACGAACAGGAAATGGGCGTTCCCCAGGGAAGCATCCTTTCAGTTACACTTTTTAGTGTTAAAATTAACAACATTGTTAAATCTGTTTGCCCTGGAGTAAAATGCTTTCTGTATGTTGACGACTTCTGCATTTGCTATCGGTCAAAGCATATGCATACGATTGAAAGACAGCTTCAACAGGTCTTACATAATTTAAGCAACTGGTCGAACGAAAACGGTTTCAAATTTTCGAAAACCAAGACCAAATGTATGCATTTCTGTCAGTCGTCGAGAAAATTTCATCTCGACCTGGAGCTGACATTAGATGGTGTCCGTATAGAAGTCGTCCCAGAATTCAAATTCTTAGGTCTTTTATTTGATTCTAAACTCAGTTCATCCCACATATCAACTATTTGAGCAATAAATGCCAAAAAGCTCTGAATCTTTTACGTGTTGTCTCCAGTATGGACTGGGGAGCAGATAAAAAAGTATTACTGAGACTGTATAGAACACTTGTCCGTTCAAAGTTAGATTACGGCTGCATTGTATATGGCTCAGCGCGGCGATCGTACCTTCGGAAATTGGATTCTATCCATAACCAAGGTTTACGCTTAGCACTTGGCGCCTTTAAAACATCCCCTATCAATAGCTTGTATGCAGAGGCAAATGAACCATCTTTAAATTTACGTAGGAAAAAACTCTCTTTGCAATATTATATGAAGTTAAAATCAAATCCCGACAACCCCACGCATAAAGCAGTATTTGAACCGCTCTACAAGGACAAGTTTTTAAATAGAGAAAAAGTCATACTTCCTTTTAGTTTACGCTGTGAAGCGGACATGAGTTGTCTTGATTTCAATCTTGAGGATGTAGCAGAACATAAAATCTCTGAAGTTCCTTTATGGACTTCTAAAAGTCCAACCTACATATACAATCTTGCTTCAGACAAGAAAGCTACAACAGATCCCATGATTTTTAGAAATAAATTCCTTGAAATAAAAGAACAGTACTGCCTTTACGAAGAGATATATACCGATGGTTCCAAAGATGGAAACAAAGTTGCTGCGGCTGCCGTGCTAGATGGCGAATTATACCAATTCCGGCTTCCTAATAATTATTCTATTTTTTCTGCAGAGCTAAAGGCGATCGACCTTCCCCTCAACCATATTCAGCAAGACGCTTACTGGCGCTATATTATATTTACAGATTCGTTATCTGCCATGCAAGCACTTGAGGGTGAGAAAACAGATAATCCATTAATAGTCAGTCTCCTAGAAAAATTATCAGGAATCTGTGAAAAAGCCGATATTGTTTTCTGTTGGCTCCCTAGCCATATTGGTATCAGTGGCAATGAAGAGGCAGATAAAGCTGCCAAGGAGGCATTGTCACTGGATGTTCTACCTTTTAAAGTTCCTTTTAATGATTTTAAACCATTGATAAATGTTTTTATCCGGAATGTTTGGCAGCAATCCTGGAATGACCCAGCTAACAAAGATAACAAGTTGTTTACAGTGAAGCCAGCTCTTGGCGAGTGGCTTCCAGGGTTGCGGACAAGTCGCCGTGAAGAAATTATTTTGGCCCGTCTTCGCATTGGTCATACATACATGACGCACTCGTATCTCCTTAAGGGAGAAGAAGCACCTTAATGTATTCCCTGCAATACACCTCTTACTGTTAAACACATACTTGTAGACTGTATAGACCTTGCACCTACAAGAGACAGGTTTTTTCATGTTGACAGTATGAGCAATTTATTTGATACTGTAAAGTTTGAGTCTATTTTTGACTTTTTGAAAGAGGTAAATCTCTACAAAAAGATATGATTTTAGGTTCTATTGACCATCTGTATTTTTAGACTATATGTCATTAACGTCCTTTGTTCTTTTAGTGTTTACACAGCTAAGATTTTAAAAGTGTTGTAACTTTACAGTTTGATGAATTAAACGTATTGCATTAGTTGGTAGTGCGCCCAATATGACCTTTGATGTCGACGGGCCTTAAAACCTCACTCATTCATTCATTCATTCATTCAAAATGTATGGCAGCAATCCTGGAATGACCCAGTGAACCAACATAACAAGTTGTTTTCAGTAAAGCCAACACTTGGCGAGTGGCTTCCGGGATCGCGGACAAGTCGCCGTGAAGAAATTATTTTGGCCCGTCTTCGCATTGGTCACACATATATGACGCATTCTTATCTCCTCAAGGGAGAGGAGGAACCACAATATATTCCCTGCGGTGTGTCTCTAACTGTTAGACACATACTCACAGATTGTGTAGACCTTGCACCTATAAGAGACAGGTTTTTTCAAGTCGACAGTCTGAGCACGTTGTTTGATACTGTAAAGTTCGAATGTATTTTTGAGTTTTTGAAAGAGGTAAATCTCTATAAAAAGATATAATTTTAGGTTCTATTGACCATTCGTATTTTTAGACTTTATGCCACTAACGTCATTTATTCTTTTTAATGTTTACACAGATGAGATTTTAATTTTTGTTCGTAACATTACAGTATGACAAGTTAAACGAATTTCATTAGTTGTTAGTGCGCCCAATATGACCTTTGGTGTCGACGGGCCTTAAAACTTCATTCATTCATTCATTCATTCATTCATTCATTCATTCCCATGGTTCATAAATTTAAAACGTGCTTATAGACTAAAAACTCTAAGAATTTTCTTGCCTCTTACCATAAATCCTAGGACTACCAAAGTCGGATTACTTGTTCAAACTTTAGCCCTGGGATTGAAATTAGCCCTACCTCCAGGGTCCTCATGTTTTACAGGCGAATTATATTGAGGCAACTTTGAAAATCTACTTGTTTACAGCCTCGACCAGTATTATTTGGCATGTGGCTATATCTTGGGTACCTCGCACAGAATTTGAGTAATTATGTCGCTATGGTCAAAATGGCTTTGCCCTGGGGTCACAGCTTTCACATGGGCTTTTGCAAGTCTTCTTGGTTGAAACCATTTGGCCTAGAATTGTAATGTTTGGTATGTATAGTTTGTACTTAGTAGCGAGTGGGGCGATACAGGGCCGTCATAGCCGTCTTGTTTACTAATGTTTTGCTGGAAAAATTGCGAAACTTCTGGTTGTTTTGCCACTTGTAGTTCAAAATGTGTTCGGCAGTCAGAGAGGAATGGCTTTTATCAACACTCGGAGAGAGTTTTTTCTAAACTGTGGATCCCTAGCCGTGCAGTGACGATGTAGACACTAGAGCTAAACATCTGTAGTAATAACACGGCAATAGCAATAGAATTAATCTACAGATACCTCATATTCATTGAGACCGCAGTATATGCTGTAAGATGTTTTTCTATAGACGCAGTCTTCTTTCCCACCCAGCATCATTTCGAGTTATAAATAAGACTGATTGTAGCCAAGTTGATCTTACTAAGACCTTATGAAAAAAATTCCTTTGTCAGGGTTATAGTTATAGCCAAAGACACAATCTTTGGGGGAAGGGGTATGCTAGAGACATTGTTTCTGTCCGTACGATCGTATTTGGGTATTGTAGAATCTTTTAAGTTCAAAGATAAAAACTATATTTCGTAAATCACACTTTATTTTAACTTATAGAGGGTTTGTCAAGTGGTCAAAAATTTGGAACTCAAAAATTGAGGTTTATAACATTTTTATTAGCTCACCTGAGCACAAAGTGCTCAAGGTGAGCTTTTGTGATCGTCCTGTGTCCGGCGTCTGTCGTCCGTCGTGCGGTCGTCAGCATTTACCTTGTGTGCACTCTAGAGGCCGCATTTTCAGCCAGCTCCTCATGAAACTTGATCAGAATATTTGTCTGGATAAAATCTCGGACAAGTTCGAAATTGGGTCACGTGGGGTCAAAAAGTAGGTCACAGGGCCAGATCTGAGAAAAACGTTGTGTGCACTCTAGAGGCTACATTTTCAACCTGATACTCATGAAACTTGGTCAGAATCTTTGTTTGCATAAAATCTTTGACAGATTTGAAATTGGGTCACGTGGGATCAAAAAGTAAGTCACGGGGCCAACTTTTAGAAAAAGCTTGTGTGCACTCTGGAGGCCACATTTTCAACCTAATACGCATGAAACATGGTCAGAATGTTTTTTCTTGATAATATCTGGGACAAGTTCGAAATTGGTTCACGTGGGGCCAAAAAGTAGGCCAAGGGGGCAAATCATAGAAAAAGCTTGTGTGCACTCTAGAGGACACATTTTCAGCTTGATACAAATGAAACTTGGTCAGAATGTTTTTCTGGATAAAATCTCAGACAAGCTCAAAATTGAGTCGTGTCGGGTCCAAAAGTAGGTCACGGGGCCAAATCTTAGAAAAAAAAAGTTGAATGTTTGTCTGGATAAAATCTTTGACAACTTTGAAATTGTTTCATGTGGGATCAAAAAGTAGGTTACGGTGCCAATCCTAGAAAAAACTTGTGTGCTCTCTAGAGGCCACATTTTCAGCCTGATACTCGTAAAACTTGGTCATAATGTTTGTCTTAATAAAATCTTTGGCAGGTTGGAAAACACTTTTTGCTGGGTTAAAAAGTAGGTCACAGGGCAAAAACTTAGAAAAAGCTTGTATGCACTAAAGAGGCCACATTTTCAGCCTGATACTCATGAAACTTGGTCAGAATATTTGTCGTGGACTAGTTCGAAAGTGGGTCATGCCGGGTCAAAAAGTAGGTCACTGGGTCAAATCTTAGAAAAATCTTACGTGCACTCTAGAGGCCACATTTTCAGCCTGATACTCATGAAACTTGGTCAAAATGATTGTCTTGATAAAATCTCGCACAAATTTGAAATTGGCTGACATGGGGTCAAAAAGTTGGTCACTGGGCCAGATTTTAGAAAAACCTTATGTACACTCTAGGGGGGTCACATTTTCAGCCTGATTCTCATGAAACTTGGTTAGAATGTTTGATTTGTTAAAATTTTGGACACATAGAAAATGGAGTCATGTCGAGTTGAAAAGTATGGTAATTTCGTGCTTCACGAAAGTTTTCGTGCTGCACGTTTTGTATTCGACTGGTAATATTTCACGATTTCGTAAACTTTCGTGAAGTACGAACATTACGCTTTTCAATCTGCGTGAAATTAGTCACGTGACCAAAAACAGTACACTGGTACCCGTATTATCTATCGTATAAAGATCGATAACAGGCTGCCAGCTAACATCGCGGAGCAAACTCAAGATGGGGTGCATGGAAATACTGGATTAGACCGGAACAGACCGGAATGACCGGAATGCTACTCCTGTAGCGATACTTATTTATTGGATATTGGAATGGTGAGCAGCCTGAACGTACTCGTATAGGCTTTAATAGGGAATTTCCCGAACTTAGGCACCAGGGAATGAACCTAAATATCTTAAAGTGAAAATATCAATAAATCAAATATCGTTTATTATTAAATATTATCCGACTTTGCATATCAAGCCACAAACCTTTTTTTGATAAATAAATAAATAAATAATAAATAAATAAATGTAAGGAAATACTGGAACGGACCTGAACGGACGATGGTAAGTAAACCATGACCTTTTAAAAGAAAAGGACGATCTGAAAGGGACCTTAACATTATCGGAAACATTGAATAATAGATTAAGGAATCATCAAAATGAACATGAGCTTTACTAATAAAATCCAAAATTAGAGTATGGAAAAACCGGAACGGACCTGAACGGATCCTAAAAAGCATATCTAATGCTTCCAAAGTCCGATATCTAATGTTTCTGATAAGGTTTAGGTCCGTTCCTGGTTTTCCCATTGTTTTTCAAGTCCATAGGCAAGCTTACTAGGCCTGTTCAAGTCCGTTCCGGTATTTCCATATTCCGATATTGGATCTTTTCAATTCAGTTCATATTTATTTTAATTATTCCAACGTCCGATAGCTGATGTTTCTTATATGGTTTAGGCCCGTTCCCGATTTTCTCTATGTTTTGAAAGGCAGTAGGTAGGCTTTTAAGAGTCCGTTCAGGTCCGTTCCGGTATTTCTATTCTCCAATATCGGATCTTCTCCTTTCAGTTCATGTTCATTTTAACGACGCCTACGTCTGATACTTGATGTTTCTGAAAAGGTTTAGGTCGGTACCCGGTTTTTCCTTTGTTTTAAAAGTCCATTGTTGGGCTTTTCATGGTCCTTTCAGGTCCGTTCCGGTTTTTCCATACTTCAATATCTGATCTTTTCAATTGAGTTCTGGTTCATTCTGATTTCTACGTCCGATATTTGATGTTTCTGATAGGATTTAGGTCTGGTTCTGGTTTTTAGCTCCACTGGCCGAAGGCCAGCGGGCTTATGTCATGGCCCGGTGTCCGTCGTGCGTCCGTGCGTCCGTCCGTGCGTCCGTCCGTCCGTCCGTCAGTCCGTCCGTCCGTCCGTCCGTCCGTGCGTTAACTTTTATTTCAAACATCTTCTTCTCTGAAACTACCCATCCAATTTTCATGAAACTTCACAGAAATGATCCTGCCATGGTCCTCTTCAGAATTTCTTGAAAGAATTTGATTCCTTCAAAAACTCTGGTTGCCATGGCAACAAAACTGAAAAATATTTGAAATCTTTAAAAATCTTCTTGTCTGAAACCATAAGGCATAGGGCTACCAAACTTGGCATGTAGCTTTATGTAGTAGACCTCTATCAGGTTTCTTCAAATTATAGCCCTGGGGTCAAAATTGGCTCTGCCCCAGGGGTCACAAGTTTTACATAGGCTTATATAGAGAAAACTTTAAAAATCTTCCTGTACCTAGCCATAAGGCCTAGAGCTACCAAATTTTGCATTTAGCTTGATCTAGTTGGGGTCTACCAAAAGTGCCCAAATTACAGTCCTGGGGTCAATTTGGCCTCATGCTGGGGGGGGGGGGCAGGTTCACAAGATTTACATGGGCTTATATAGGGAAAACTTTTAAATCTTATTGTACATAGCCATAAGGCTTAGGACTACCAAAATTTGCATAATTATAGCATTGTCTAGTGGACAACTACAAAGAGGGTCCAAGTTACAGCCCTAGGATCAAGTTTGGCCGTGCACCAGGGGTCACAAGTTTTACATGGGTTTATGGAGTGAAAACTTCAGAAACCGTTATGTTACTAGCCATAAGGCCAAGAACTCCCAAATCTGGCATGCTATTCTTGTAATACACATATTTAGTCCGACTGTAGCCCTGGGTTCAAAGTTTTATGAGGGCTTATATAGTGAAGACTTCTCTTTATGGTTTATATTTATAAGCCAGTGGAACGATACAGGGCCATCATGGCCCTCTTGTCTTTTTGTTCACAAAGGTAATTTACCATGGTCTGTTCAGGTCCGTTCTGGTTTCTCTTTACTTTAATTTCGATTTTTCTCAGTAAGATTAGTGTCTTATCTGATCTTTCCAAAGTCGGATATTAAAATAGTTTATGCTTCAAGATAAAGGTCCATTCCCTGTAGCCTAAGCTCAGGCAAGTCCCTCTTTCCGCTCAGGCTGTTCCGTATTTCAAGATTAAATAAATAAAAGATCGCTACAAGAGTTTACATCGTATTTTCAAGTCCACTCCTGTCCGTTCCGGTCCATTCTGGTCCATGCCGGTATTTCCATACACCTGGTCTACCGGAAATGACAATTTCGTGAAGCACGATTCTGTTCGACTGGTCAACCTTCGTGAAGCATGTTTTCGTCGGTGCGCAGGTAGGCGGAGTCTAATATTCAAATTTCGTGCTTCACGAAAAGTTACCAGTCGAATACGGCTTGAGAATAACTTGTGTGCACTCTAAAGGCCACATTTTCAGCTTGATACTCACGAAACTTGGTCAGAATGTTTGTCTGGTTAAAATCTTGGACTGCTTTGAAATTGGGTTACGTCAGGTCAAAAAGTAGGTCATGGGGCCTAATCTTAGAAAAAGCTTGTGTGCACGTTAAGGGCAACATTTTCAGGCTTATACTCATGAAGCTGGGTCAGAATGTGTGTTTGGATAAAATCTTTGACAAGTTCAAAATTAGGTCACGTCGAGTCAAAAAGTAGGTCACTTGGCTAAATCTTAGAAAAACCCTGGGTGACCCCAGATGCAACATTTTGAGCCAGATAAGAAATTCAAAAATAGGCTAAACCGGTCAAAAAGCAGATCACTTACACTCGTGCGTCTTACATCATCACGACCAGGATCTTTTCAGCCTTATCAATCCTAGATGACCTTACTCAGGTGAGCGATTTAGGGCCAATGGCCTTCTTGTTTATTTTTATTTATTTATATTTTTATTTTTATTATTATTATTATTATTTTGAGCAGCGTTAAACAACCCAAAACACACACAGTATGCGACAGAATCACAGAGAATCACAAGTTTTGAGAGCTGGCCTGACAATTTGATTCAAACCCAAGAAATTATGGCAAAAGCTGGGTTTTTCTACGCAGGTATTCTTTTTCAATTCTTTTTTCAGTATGGATTTTCCTTAGAATGCATCTAACATAAGAAATAGAAGTTTTCAAGGATAACCCATGTCTATAGAATAGACAGATTTGCATGAGAACAATTAAAAAAATTCTCAAATAAGGATACATTAAGGATAATCAACCTACGACTCGGGAAGCAGTTCTGGGAATTTTTAGCTCACCTGAGCAGAAGGTGATCGTGGTGTGTCCGTCGTCCGTCGTCAATATTTTACCTTGTGTGCACTCTAGAGGCCACATTTTCAGTCAGATATACATGAAACTTGGTCAGAATGTTTGTCTTGATAAAATCTCGGACAAGGTAGAAATTGGGTCATGTCAGGTAAAAAAAGTAGGTCACTGGGCCAAATCTTAGAAAAATCTTGTGCACACTCTAGGGGCCACATTTTCAGCCTGAAACTCATGAAAATTGGGTGAAATATTTGTTTTGATGATATCTCTGACAACTTTGAAACTGGGTCATGTCGGGTCAAAAAGTAGGTCACTGGGCAAAATCTTAGAAAAACTTTGCATGCACTCTAGAGGCCACAATTTAAGTCGAATACTCATAAAATCAGGTCAGTTTGTCTGTCTTGATGATATCTCAGACAAGTTTGAAATTGGGTCGTGTTGGGTCAAAAACTAGGTCACAGGGCTAAATCTTTGAAAAACCTTGTGTGCACTGTAGAGGCTACATAGTCTGCCTAATACTCTTGATACTTGGTCAGAATGTTTGTCTTAATGATATCTTGGACAAGTTCGAAATTAAGTCATGTCAGGTCAAAAGGTAGGTCACTGGGAAAAATCTTCGAAAAATCTTGTGTGTCCTCTAGAGGCCACATTTTCAGCCTGATACTCATGAAACTTGGTCAGAAAGTTTGTTTTTGTGATATCTTGGACAACTTCCAAAGTGGGTCACGTCCGGTCAAAGAGTAGGTCACTGGACCAAATTATAGAAAAACCTTGTGTGCACCGTAGAGGCCAAATTTCAGCCTGGTACTCGTGAAACTTGGTCAGATTTTTTTTCAGTGATGTCTTGGACAAGTTTAATATTCGGTCACATTGGTTCAAAAGGTAGGTCACTGACACACATTTGTTTTTCATCTTTAAAAACCAGGCTCTCTTCAGCTTTATCAACTGTAGATGGCTTTACTCAGATGAGCGCTTTAAGGCCAATGGCTCTCTTGTTTAACTAAGCATATCATACTTTTTGGACTTGTCGATTTGCAGGCGACAAATTAAATACGGTTAAAATGCTGAAAGGACAGAAGTCACCATAGGATATTGAGAAAATGCTGGTTACCATTATTTTTCTTTTCTTCTTTTCAGTTTTCTTAAAAAAAAAAAAAAAAAAAAAAAAAACTGCTTTCTATAGGACGCATAAAATATTGGGTTGAATTAATTATTGTCTGATCTGCGTAAAGAATTATTTATCACTTCAAAGACAAATTTTCACATGCGGCTTAAAGCGAAATCCAAAGCAACAGTCACTTTGAGCTATAAGCTTTAATTGAAAAAAGTGCATCAAACTTTTTTGAAAAGATTTGTGGTAAAAAAATTTGAAAGTTAAGTGTCATTTGGAACTAAGATTTTTTTCCAGCATGCACGATGCGGATCAAGTGACCTGAATTAAGATAAAATGTATATTTGACAACTATGATACTTTCAAACAAACTGATGGTGACAGGCTGGACATAACAACTCAAAATAGAAAACATGGAAACGACTTTTTCTCTGATGCTAGTGGTAGAATTTTGAAATAACCCTGTTCAAAAACAACCCAAACAATTCTGGTCGTTGAAAAAAAAAAAAGATTGCTACCAGGGATTAAAATAAATTAAAAACTAAATTCTCGTTCTATACCATCTGGAGTATTTTGACACAGAATTATATTATTTTACAAAAATATAGAGGATATTTATTGTTTTTTTTTTTTTTTTTTTCGGTGAAATAGCGAAATTTATTTCATCGAGTGAACACTCGATGAAATTTCGCCAGTCGTGAAAAATATTACCGATGATTTTCACTCGATGAAATAAATTTCGATCACTCACGGCGCCACTCGTGAAAATATTACTGATGATGTTCAGTAGATGAGATCAATTTCATCTTTAACCGAAAAACACACACACACACACACACACACACACACACACACAAAAACATAACACAAAAAAAAATCCTCTATAATATTATGTTTCTATCAAAAAAAGGTCTTTTTCGGCGGGGATTTCATTCCAACGAATAACTTTTCATTCTTTGGTTATGGCTGACATAATTGCATGCCTTTGATGAATGCAAATGAGATAAGCTAGGCGAAGGCGTTTGTGTGAGGCTGTAAGACTTTCTTTTGAAATGTCAGATGCCTCCGTATGTTTTTCTGGATTACGTGCCCCAGCTAGGTTCCTTCGCCATTTTTGTCTGGTTTATCTAATTTGCTCATTGTAGTGAAATGCTAATCGTTACATAATTAAGTCATGCTCTAGCAAAATGGAGCTTAATGCATCGCCATGATCCATTATACCAAGCAAGATATCACATGATTATCGATCCATGAAATCCATTCTGTCTCGCAACCAACTGAATCATGAGGTAGACTGGTCCTTTTACATGCAGAAGATTGACCGAGAACAAAAAGTTTGGACTCAGATTAGCATGTGAGGACTGCGCAGGCTAAACTTGGTCGATATTTTTTGCAGATGCATGAAGCCTCTTTTCACAGATCATGACATGTATAATGCATTGTTTTCATAACAGGTTTTGGAGACTGTGTAAGATGTTACTATTGCGGGTTGGGTGAGTTAACATTTTAGATAACATTTACCATGCATAGTATCTTATCCCTTTTTGGAAAAAAATCTTATATGTATATTGTAGTCTAACTTTGACAAATTGCACTCATCAATCAAAACCAATTTGAGTCAAGATATTAATTCCACAGACAAATGTTTGCGTGATCGGTAGATCGGTTTGCCATATACATACGCAAGCAATACAGTGTGTCTACATACCCACACCTAGGCCACAAGCAAACATAGAACTTCTAGTGAAGGAAAACATAGTAAAATTTACTTGTACTAAGACAGTCCCCGTCTTAGCTCTTTACCAAACGACAAAGTTTTAGCCTTGACCAAACTGAAAGCATTTGCAGAAGACATATCAAATACAGCTCAAATGGCGTTTTCTGTTTTTGATGAGAAAAATGCTGGTTCTGACATTTTCTCCTTTTCCTACAATGTTTTCACAAGGCTCTTCTGCTTCAGGGTCGTTAAAACTCAGGATTGTGTGGTAAAGGGTTAAGCAAATTTTGAGTGTCTCTATGTCAGTCTGCTTTTTTGTGGCAAAATGATCTTGATCAATATTTAGTGCAAAAGCGCCTGACGTTGTGTCCAGTGACCGATGTAGAGTCAAGTGATTTGCCACTTAAAAAATTAAGGCTTTCCCAGACAGTCCTGCATTTTGACGACCATGAGGAAAAATACATTTGAAACCTTGGGAAAAAATAGAAGAAAATTCACCTAAACAGCTTTTTTCTCCTTTTCCCACAACACTGGTTGCTATTTTACAGAGAACTTTTATCGTTAAAGTCGCAAAGGTGTCAATTTAGATATGTCTAAAAACTGTTGCCTTGCAAAGATTTAAGTTATTTCCTTTTGAAACTAACTGAATTGTGTTTGTTTTGTACGATCTAGTATCGTATTGTACTGGTTTTTATAATTTATCAGCCGAAGTGTGTCACCTTTAGGAAACAGAGGATCTTTCATTCGTGTTCATGTTTTATTTAATTATTGAACGAGTTATATGGCACATACGGAATATTATGTTGCATTAACTTTTCTGGACATTGTACTTGAATTGAGCAGCGTGAGAAAATTTGATATCGCCCGAGACCGAAGGTCGAGCGAGATGTCAAAATTTTCTTACGCAGCGAGAAGCAATCCAAGCATCAGGAAAATTGGTATAATATAATATTGCTTTTACTGTATACCTACAACTTTCAACGACAAAATATTGCAATTATTGACATTTCATTCGAAACGGTGAACAGAATGAATCAGATAAGGGATTAGTCGGTAAAAAACTTTGTTTATATGAATGACGTATGATTACCAAAGCGTAAAAGTTTGACAAATCAAATGTCAAATCAGTATATACGTATTCCGCTTGCGAGTAATGTCATCATACCATATTTTGAATCGTATTTGACACTGTGTAGATACTTTTTTGTCTTTTTGTCTTGTGTGATATTTTATCCGTGTGTCACGCATATGTTTGAACCGGAAAATTTTCAGGTGTATAATGAAAGATCTGGACGAAATGCCTGAATCTAAAATGTTTCGTATAGTAAAAGGCCAACCATTTATCTTTGGATTTTGTGCTGATATAGATTGGACTATACAAGGCACAATGTAGACCAACATTGATTACCGCTTCTTACCAGACAACAGACATACTGAAAGCATGTCAGATTACAAATCAAATGTAGCTAAAATTATGTGATTTATCTTTGATCCCTGATAGGTGCTTACAAGCATTGTCTTCTTTTCTAACAATTTCAATGAACGTTTACCACATAACCACTTGCTTTAACAAACATGATGGAAGTGGCTTTTTGTATTGCGGTAAAAGGAAAACATACACGTGGCTAGCATTTTCTCATTTTCCAAAAAATCTTTTCTATTCTACCGTTTCAAATTCAAATAACTGTCACAAGACGGCTGAGGGTGTTTGGACACTAGATGTAAATAAAAAAACATCCACTCATAATAAAATAACGCTATACCTATCACAGTTTTATTTGCTTTCAACAGTAATTATTTTACTTTACACAGAAATGTCTACGCCATCCCTGGGATTACATAGTAACAAACACCGTTAATGAATATACCGTCGCGCCATCAACCTGTATGTTTGATTTCTTTCCCATAAGTCTAGGTTTAGCCTGGCCTCTGCGAACCACGATACCTTCTACCACTCCCAAAACTTTATCATGTAGCATCTATATCAGATAACCAGTACAGAAGTGTGTCACGTGCAACTGTCACGTTCAACCACTTAGCAGTCCCTCGGCATGTACATTAGTAAACAGCGTCGAACTAGCAATCATACCATGCTGCATACACCCACAGCAGCACCATACACACTGCAGCAACTCAGTACCACACTATAGCAATGCTACAGCAACAATGGAGCAACCTATTACCAAATAATTCAAATTAAGTTCACAGTTCATTTCGCATAGGTCCTTATCCATAATGTTCAATTAATAGAAATAAAACAACAAACATACCAAAAATCCCATTACAAAAAGGAATATAACCTTGTCCAGACCTCCAGATAAGAAGGAGTGATAGTATTCTAAATCCATTATTTCTCTTCCAATTCAATGCAACCATATGCAAATTCATATATGTTCTCCCCTCAGCTGAGCGGGGAGATAGAAATTGTCCAGCTGCCGTCCTGCAGTAGTGGTAAGACCCCACCAAATGAACCTGCCTGTCAGCCGTGGGTGGAGACTCGTAAGCAGGAAAAGAGGGTCCTGGCAGTGGAGGGGAGCCCAGGGATCTCCAGTTCTCCAACACACTGCTTTGGCCTCGGCTTCTGTGTAAACGAGAGCCTAGATGGGCCCGGTCTAGTGCAATCGGCTGGTTGTTTTAGGATTGTGCGTATTTTATGTAAAATTGTTTTGTGTTGGGGGAGTTGTATGGGGGGGGGGGGGGGGGGACATCTGTAACCAGTGTGTGCAGATGCCTCCTTCCTGCATACGTCTCTCGATACATCTTGAAACCCAAATTTCTGATTTTGAAGCAAACTTGGAATATTTCATCTTTTTTCCTCTACTGTTTACATAATTCATGTAGTTTTTATTCTGGAAGGAATAATCCAATATGTATGTCAAACCTCTATGTAACGTTTGGTTGAAAAGTGCCAGTTTTTACCTTTTACTTTAGTTGCTATTTGCTTTTAAGTCCCGGTCTTATATAGGCTTATGGGCCAATTAGGTGGTATGGATTTTTCGTTGAGGCTTTGACTGCCATGGCAAATCCCTGATCTGGGGACTACCCGTCTTCTTTTCTTTCTCGCTTCGACTTACTCATGACATCTGAGTATACCATCTGGGTAACCCTGGCATGGGGAGCTGGTTTGCAGCTCCATACTCCATGTCCCCTCGTAGGGCTCCGGGGTGGGCGGGGGCCACGTATGATGAAACTTGAAAACCTTATCATGGATCATCAAATTAAAAAACGAACACGTGACCAACTAGATGCAGACTCGGACAACTCTAAATCAACTTCGGCTTTTCCTCGCTTCCTATTGATAGAATCAACTGCTCCTGAACAGCCATTGAGTAAACTGTCTCCTTTTGTTATCCAAAAAGTTTTAGTTTCAATTGCTGGTTCGCCAAAATCAGTGAAAAAAGTTGATTTCTGGTGCACTTTTAGTAGAGGTTGAAAAACCAAAGCATGCAGAAAACCTTGTACAGATAAGCATTTTTTTTCCCAAATACCAGCGAAATGCTCGCCGCATACCAGTTTAAATTCCTCCAGGGGGATAATTCATTGTCCGGATCTAGCAGGTGTTAGAGAAGAGGAGATTGTCCAAGAGCTTTGGAAACAGACTCTGACAGGTACCAGACGTATTACAGATTTCAGAGATAAGATCAAGAGGGAAACGATAGTGCTCACTTTCAACTCAGCTATTTTGCCCAAAACTCTGAAAGTTGGTTACTTAAATGTTGGAGTGGAGCTTTACATCCCAAACCCACTCCAATGTTATTCATGTTTCAAATTTGGCCACCATGAATGTAAATGCAGGAAGTCCACAATGGAAAGTTTATGTAAACACTGTGGAGAGCTGGCAAATACACATGATTCTAACAACTGCAAGAATAAAATTAAATGTGTAAACTGTGATGGAGAACACGTTGCTACCTCTCGAGCATGCCCTGTCTGGAAGCGAGAGAAGGAAATTGTAACCATTAAATACAAAGAAAGTCTCTCATTTCCAGAAGCAAGGAAAATAGTTAACAGCCGTCATGTTCTGACAAACTCGTTCTCCACTATCACTAAATTCAGCATGAATTCACAAAAATAGGTAAAAGATGCTTTTACACAGACTACTGATGTAGCCGTTCAAACATCTAGCCAAAGAAAACAAGACACGAATGTTGAAAAACCTACAACTAGTAAAGCAAATAAAGGTTCTGCATCTACACGTACACAGGCAAAGGCTCCAAGCAGCCCTAATCAAAGGAGAAATAAGTCTCCAAATAAGGTTAATTCGGATCGCCTTCCGAAGGGATCCAATGATCAAAACCAGCAACATAACCGCTTCGAATGTCTCGAAGACATGGAAGCAGAAGATATACATGTACAAGCAGATCAAACTGTGAATAGGCAAGGCCGAATTATCAAACTCAGTGACAAAAAATGATCAAATACATACTTCCATAATTCTGTGGTATTTTCCTTACTCTTAACTCTACCATGAGTAAAATATTCTGCAATGGAACTGTCGAAGTATTAAAGCTAACTTTGAGGAACTGAACTTTTTAGTCAATGAACAGAAACCAGTGGCAGTTTGTTTACAGGAGACTTTTCTTAAGGACTCCAACAAATTTACTTTCAAGTATCATTTTTGTTACTCCAGGATCTTCAGTTGTAATGATGATAAAGCTTCAGGAGGTGTTGCCGTAATTGTGAATAACAGTGTTCCACACCATTTTGTAAAGCTTGAAACTACATTTCAAGCTGTCGCGGTAAACATTTCCCTTAATAAGACCATCACTCTTTGTTCTATTTATCTCCTATCTAGCTCACCAATAGATGTCAAGAAACTTGATGATCTAGTTAGCCAACTTCCGAAACCTTTCATTTTAATGGGAGATTTCATTTCCCACCATACATTATGAGGATGTACGAATACAAATGATAAAGGTTGAACCATTGAAGATTTTATTACGAGGCACAACCTCATTCTTCTAAATGATAAATCCTCAACGTATCTTCATCTTGCCACTTTTTTATTTATTTATTTTTTATTTATTTATTTATTTATTTATTTTATTTTATTTTATTTATTTATTTATTTTTTTTTTTTTCATTTTTAGACTTCAGTGTATGCAGTCTGGAAATTTTTACTGATTTAAATTTGAAGGTCGATGACGACCTTCATAAAAACGATCATTTCCCAATCGTTGTATCGGAAATTGGACCATCTATACAAGAGTGTCCAGAACGCTGGAAGCTTCATAAAGCAAATTGGGAAAAGTTCAAAATTCATTGCGAACAATCAATTGATCCCAATGCATTTGACAATTGTGAAAATCCAGCAGAACTGTTCACGTCCTTACTTTACTCGGCTGCAGAGAGACCAATTCCTCGGACGTCAACAAAACCAAAACATCAAAGCAAACCATGGTTTAACGATGATTGTAAGAAGGCTATAGCTGAGCGAAAATCTGTTCTCAGAAATTTCAATCTGAGACCTACTCAGGAAAATCTTGCTAAGTTCAAAATTGCGCCTGCGAGAACACGGCGAATTATAAAACAAAACAAAGTAAACGTGCGTCTTGGCGACAGTATGTATCCCGATTAAATTCTAGATCGTCTGTCAAAAAGACATGAGAGATGATACGAAAAAATTAACGGTAAAAGTACTTCCAATAGTATTGATCATCTTGATACTGATGATGGGAATTTTACTTCTAAACATGACATTGCCAATGTGCTGGCCGATACTTTCGCCAAGAAATCTTCTTCTGAAAATTACTCATCCACGTTTCGAAAACGTCAGGAAGTAAAAGAGAAATCCAAATTGAATTTTAAATCCAATAACAAGGAACATTATAATAAAGATTTTACCATTAAAGAGCTGAAAAAAGCTCTTAAGAAATTACATTACACTGCAGTTGGGTCTGATGATATACACTATCAGTTCCTTAAACACTTACCGTATCGTTCCCTCCATTGTTTACTTCAAATTCTTAATCAGATCTGGAAGACAGGTGTTCTTCCAGACTCTTGGAAAGAAGCTATAGTTATACCTATACCAAAGCCAGGCAAAGATTCTACAAACCCAAGTAATTACCGCCCTACAGCCTTAACATGTTATATCTGTAGAACTATGGAAAGGATGGTAAATGACCGCCTAATTTGGTTTTTAGAGAAAAATAAATTTATTTCCACAAACCAGTGCGGATTTCGTAAACAGAGAAGCACTCTTGATCACCTAGTACGCTTCGAGACTTTCATACGTGAGGCCTTCATAAAGAAAGAACATGTTGTTTCTGTCTTTTTTTGATATAGAAAGTGCTTACGATACCACCTGGAAGTATGGTATTATGAACGACCTTATGATTTCGGTATTCGAGGTCGCCTTGCTTTTTTCATTTCTGCTTTTTTAGATGAACGTCAGTTTAGAGTCCGAGTTGGAAATACATTGTCCAGCCCACACGGACAGGAAATGGACGTTCCCCAGGGAAGCATCCTCTCAGTTACACTTTTTAGTGTTAAAATTAATAACATCGTTAAATCTGTTTGCCCTGGAGTAGAGTACTTTCTGTATGTTGACGACTTAAGCATTTGCTACCGATCAAAACATATGCATACGACTGAGAGACAGCTTCAGCAGGTCTTAAATAATTTAAGCAAGTGGTCAAACGAAAACGGTTTCAAATTTTCGAAAACCAAGACCAAATGTATGCATTCTGTCAGTCGAGGAAATTCCATCTCGACCCGGAGCTGACATTAGATGATGTCCGTTTAGAAGTCGTCCTAGAATTCAAATTCTCAGATCTTTTATTCGATTCTAAACTCACGTTCATCGCACATATTAATTATTTAAGCAATAAATTCCAAAAAGCTCTGAATCTTTTACGTGTTGTTTCCAGTATAGACTGGGGAGCCGACAAAAAAGTCCTTTTGAGACTTTATAGAACACTAGTCCGTTCTAAGTTAGACTACGGCTGCATTGTATATGGCTCAGCGCGACAATCGTACCTTCGTAAACTGGATTCTTTCCATAACCAAGGTTGACGTTTAGCACTTGGCGCCTTTAGAACATCCCCTGCCTATAGTTTATAAGCAGAGGCAAATGAACCATCTTTTAATTTACGCAGGAAGAAACTTTCCTTGCAATATTACTTGAAGTTAAAATCAAATCCCGACAACCCCACGCATAAAGCAGTATTTGAACCGCTCCACAAAAACAAGTTTTTAAATAGAGAAAAAATAAAACCACCTTTTAGTTTGCGCTGTGAAGCGGACATAACTTGTATTGATTGCGATCTGGAGGATGTAGCAAAACAAAAAATCTCTGAAGTTCCTTTCCTGGACTTCTAAAAGTCCAACCTATATACATGTATATAATCTTGCTTCAGACAAGAAAGCTAACTCAGATCCTATGATTTTTAAAAATAAATTCCTTGAAATAAAAGAACAATACTGCCTTCACGAAGAGATATATACCGATGGTTCCAAAGATGGAAACAGAGTTGCTGCAGCTGCCGTGCTCGATGGCGAGTTATATCAGTTTCGGCTTCCTAATAATTCTTCTATTTTTTCTGAGGAGTTAAAAGCAATCGACCTTACTCTCAACCATATTCAACAAGACGCTTACTGGCGCTACATCATCTTTACTGATTCTTTATCTGCCATGCAAGCACTTGAGGGTGAGAAAACAGATAACCCATTAATAGCCAGTCTCCTTGAAAAATTATCTGGAATATGTGAAGAAGCCGATATTGTTTTCTGTTGGCTCCCTAGCCATATTGGTATCAGTGGCAATGAAGAGGCAGATAAAGCTGCCACGGAGGCATTGTCACTGGAAGTTTTACCTTTTGAAGTTCTTTTAACGATTTTAAACCATTGATTAATGATTTTATCCGAAATGTATGGCAGCAATCCTGGAATGGCCCAGCTAACAAAGATAACAAGTTGTTTACAGTGAAGCCAACACTTGGCGAGTGGCTTCCAGGGTTGCGGACAAGTCGCCGTGAAGAAATTATTTTGTCCCGTCTTCGCATTGGTCATACATACATGACACACTCGTACCTCCTCAAAGGAGAAGACGGACCACAGTGTATTTCCTGCAATGCACCTCTTACTGTTAAACACATACTTGTAGACTGTATAGACCTTGCACCTACAAGAGACAGGTTTTTTCATGTTGACAGTATGAGCAATTTATTTGATATTGTAAAGTTGGTGTTAATTTTTGACTTTTTGAAAGAGGTAAATCTCTATAAAAAGATATGAATTTAGGTCCTATTGACCATCTGTATTCTTAGACTTTGTCACTAGTCTTGTTTATCCTTTTAGTGTTTAACAGCTGATATTTCCTTAACATTACAGTTTGCTCAATTAAATGCATTGCATTAGTTTTTAGTGTGCCCAATATGACCTTTGCTGTCGACGGGCCATAAAACTCCATTCATTCATTCATTCATTCATTCATTCATATATGTTCAGTTCTGGTCTGAATAAACCTTCTCATTGGCGAGTGCCAGTAAACAAAATTCATGACAAGTACTAACCATGGAAACCATTTAACCCTTGACACCCCTCCCCCCCCCACACACACACACAAACACATCTTCAGTCTCATACAACAGTAACACTTTCAAACTTCACGCCGCTTACCCAAATCTACCTGATACACCTTACCCTTAACAAACACTTGCGTTATCCTTTACTCTCAAACTATATGTAAACTTTAAACTCTGAGCTTCTTAAACTTCTTCCATCATTTGAGCCCCATTCAAGTAGTCGATTGCAAACTGCTCTCAATGTGGACTAATCTATGAGTTTATCATCTTGTAAAGAGTCAAACGCTATCTTCCTCAGGGTTTTTGAAAAATGTTGTCAACTAGTAAATTAGGTATAATGTATTTGATTAACCTCTGAATATTTTGATGTAACTTAGTGAGCTTTTCAAGCTTAAGTTTTTTTTTGTTTTTTTTTTGTTTTTGTTTTTGTTTTTTAGGTCTTAGACAATGGACCTCCACGGACAATATATGGATAGAGCATGCAAAACGGTCCAAACACTGTGCATTCCTGAAACATGTGAAAGGTCAAGAGTTCATCAACTCTGTCCAAATAGCCACCCAAAAGTCACAGCATGTAATATGTTATTTTTTATTTTACATTTTTTTCCAAACAAGCATGTGGTTTAACGAAGATTGCTTTTGAAAACATTGTGGGAAAAGGAGACAATGCTGCTGACAAACATTTTCTCTTTTTTCCCACAATGTCTCCTAGACTTTCAAAGAGAAAAACAGTGTATCAATACTTGATAGGAATATTTGATTTGTTGTCTGAAAAGTCATAGAATTTTTATTGAAATTGTTTATTTTGTTGTTAGGAAAATACATGTAGTTTTTCTTCAAATGTTACTCCCCCCAGCCGGACGGGGGGTAGAATACGCCGGCTGCCGTCCTGCAGAGTGGTAAGACCCCACCAATGGACCCGCCTGTTTGCCGTGGGTGGAGACTCGTAAGCCGGAAAAGAGGGTCCTGGTAGTTGAGGGGAGTCCAGGGATCTCCAGCTCTTCAACACACTGCTTCGGCCTCGGCTTCGGTGTAAACGAGAGCCTAGATGGGCCCGGTCTAGCGCAATCGGCTGGTCGCTTTTAGATTTGGGCACGACTTTTCTTGTTCAAACTTGGTTAAAGTCACTGTAATGTTTTTGAAAATAATGATTGCATGCATTTGAGAAGTTTTCTCAGTAGTGCACGTATTCTCTACAGCTCTTGCGTAGATTTGAATCAATTTAAACATTACTACCTTGTCCAACTTACTGTTTTAAGTTGTTTTACATGTCTTTAGTCCCTAGTCTAATGTAGGCTCATGGGCTAATTGGGTGACGGGGATTCTGGGGTTGGGGCACCAGCTTCCATGGATGTTCTCTGATTCCCAGGAATAGGCCATGCCTGCTGGAGGTCGCTCCTCTTTATCTATGTTGCCCGAGTATATCATCTGGGTAACCCTGGCATGGGGAGCTGGATACTCCGCTCCATATACCATGTCCCCTAGTTGGGCTCCGCGGTGGACGGGGGCCGTGGATGACGAACTTAAATCAATTAAATATGGATCAACAAGCCAAAAAAAGATCACGCGAACAACTGGACTCGGACTCGGATAACGGACAAACGCCTTCTTCATTTCCTCGATTTCTCATAATTGAATCTACGAAACAAGACCAACCTTTGACAAAACTGTCGCCTTTTGTGATAGAAAAAGTTCTTGTTTCGATTGCAGGTTCACCAAAGTCTGTGAAAAAGTTAAATTCTGGTTCACTTCTTGTCGAAGTCGAGAAAGCGAAGCATGCTGACAATTTACTGAAACTGTCTCGCTTCTTTGAAATTCCATGTAAATGTTACCCTCACACTTCTCTAAACACTTCTAGAGGAATAATCCGATGTCCGGATCTTGCGGGAGTGACTGAGGAAGAATTTTGAATCTGGCCAGCCAAAACGTGACTGCTGCTCGACGGATCACTGTATTTAGGGACAATGTCAAACGGAGTACCAATACCATTGTTCTTACTTTCAATACTTCGATCTTACCTAAATGGTTGAAGGTTGGATACTTGAAAGTTCCAGTGGATATGTATATCCCAAACCCCCTGCAGTGCTACGCATGTTTTAAGTACGGGCACCACGAGAGATCATGCAAACTTCACGGAGGAGATGAACTCTGCAGACGTTGTGGTACTACTATCATTACCCACGTCGACAACAAATGCACCAACGATGTAAAATGTGTCAATTGTGGTGAAGATCATCCCTCTACCTCTCGATCATGTAAAGTATGGAAGAAGGAGAAAGAGGTTGTGACAATCAAATATAAGGAAGGATTGTCCTTTCCTGAAGCAAGAAAAATTGTGGAAACACGGCACAACCTCTCCTTTTCCACCGTACTTAAGTCGAGTAAAGCAAGTACTGTCGAGCTCAAAGATGCTCAAACTCAGACAAATGATGCTTCTGTGCAAACAGACACACCACAGAAACCAGTGCAAAGTAGTGTTAAAACGTCACAGAAACCCGTAGCCAACAAGAAACCAGAGAAGCCACTCCCGAAAAGTCCAGCTAAATCTCCAAAAAAGGCCCTCTCAGATCGCCTTCCAAAGGGGTCTGATGACCATATACAACAGCACAACCGCTTCCAATGTCTTGATGAAGACATGGAGGCGGATACAGACCAAGCAGAATAAAATACAAATAAGCAAGGTCGTATAATCAAATTGAATAAGAGATGAATCAATACATACTTCCATTGTTCTATGGTATCTTCTTAACCCTAAATATAGTGATGACTAATAACATTCTGCAATGGAACTGTCGAAGCATCAAAGCTAATGTTGAGGAATTAAACCTTCTCATTAATGAACAAAAACCAGTAGCAGTTTGTTTACAGGAAACATTTCTCAAAGACTCCGATAGCTTTACTTTAAAATATCACTCTTGTTATTTTAAACACTTTAATAGTAATGATAAAGCTTCCGGAGGTGTTGCCGTGATTGTGAGCAACAGTGTTCCACACCGTAAAGTCAAGCTTGACACTACTCTTCAAGCTGTCGCAGTAAATGTTTCCTTTAATAAGACCATTACTTTGTGTTCTATTTATCTTCCCCCTAGCTTACCAATTGATATAAAAAAACTTGATCATCTTATAGATCAATTACCGAAGCCATTCATTTTAATGGGAGATTTTAATTCTCATCATACATTATGGGGATGTACAGACACAAATAACAAGGGTCGAACCATTGAAGAATTTATTACAAAACATGATCTTGCATTGTTAAATGATAATTCTTCAACCTATCTTCATCCTGCTACTGGTTCTTACTCATCTTTAGATCTTACTATATGCAGCCCTGGAATTGTTCCAGACTTTAACTGGAAGGTTGATGATGACCTTCACGGAAGTGATCATTTTCCGATTCAGGTATCGGAAGTAGGACCATCAATACAGGAGCGTCCGGAACGCTGGAAGCTCCATAAGGCAAATTGGGAAAAATTCAAACTTCACTGCGAACAATCAATTTATCCCACTGCCTTTGATGCCTGCGAAAATCCTGCAGAGCTTTTCACTTCCTTACTTTATTCGGCTGCTGAAAAGTCAATTCCTCGGACATCGACAAATCCAAAGAATCCAAGCAAGCCATGGTTTAACGATGATTGCAAAAAGGCTATAGCTGAGCGAAAGTCTGTTCTCAGACAATTTAATCTGCGACCGACTCAGGAAAATCTTTCAAAATTCAAAATTGCACGTGCAAAAGCACGACGAACTATCAAACAAAGTAACCGTGCGTCTTGGCGACAGTACGTATCTAGATGAAATTCTAGATCGTCTGTCAAAAAGACATGGGATATGATTAGGAAAATTAATGGGAAAAGTTCCTCGTTAAACGTTGGGCACTTAAATTCGGATGATGGTGTTGTCACATCCAAAGCAGATATTGCTAATGTCTTGGCAGAAACTTTTGCAGAGAAGTCGTCTTCCTCAAACTATACGACTACATTTCGAAAATTCCAAGACGGCAAAGAAAAAACTAAACTGAACTTCAAGTCAAATAATACAGAGCATTACAATAAGGATTTTACTTTGAAAGAACTCAAAAAGGCTCTGAAGAAATGTCATGATACTGCTGTTGGATGTGATGACATCCATTATCAGTTTTTAAAACATTTACCGTTTCGATCCCTTGAATGTTTACTGAGTATATTTAATCAAGTCTGGCATACTGGTACTCTTCCAGATTCCTGGAAGGAAGCAATAGTAATTCCCATACCAAAACCAGGTAAAGACTCTACGAATCCTGCAAACTATCGTCCTATAGCCTTAACAAGTTGTATTTGCAAAACAATGGAAAGAATGGTTAATGACCGCCTTGTTTGGTTTCTAGAGAAAAACAAACTTATTGCTACCGCCCAGTGTGGCTTTCGTAAACAAAGAGGCACTCTTGACCACTTAGTTCGCTTCGAAACTTTTATTCGCGAAGCTTTTATTAAAAAGGAACATGTTGTTTCTGTATTTTTCGATTTAGAGAGTGCGTATGATACCACATGGAAGTATGGAATCATGAATGACCTCCATGATTTGGGTATAAGAGGTCGCCTTGCTTATTTCATTTCGGCATTTTTGAATGAACGTCAGTTTAGAGTCCGGGTAGGAAATACTTACTCCAACCCCCATGAACAGAAAATGGGCGTTCCCCAGGGAAGCATTCTTTCCGTACTCTTTAGTGTCAAAACAAACAATATCGTTAAGTCTGTTTGTCCTGGTGTGGAATGCTTTTTATATGTTGACGACTTCTGCATTTGCTATAGGTCTAAGCATATGCATACCATTGAACGGCAGTTGCAACAAGTTTTAAACAACGTAGCCAAATGGTCAGGAGAAAATGGTTTTAAATTTTCAAAAACCAAGACCAAATGCATGCATTTCTGCCAGTCAAGAAAGTTTCATTTGGACCCAGAACTTTATTTAGATAATGTACAAATTGAAGTCGTCCCTGAATTCAAATTTTTAGCTCTTTTATTTGACTCTAAGCTGTCGTTTATTCCTCACATCAATTACCTTAGCAATAAATGCCAAAAAGCTCTTAATCTCTTACGTGTTGTCTCCAGTATGGACTGAGGAGCCGACAAAAAAGTCCTTTTGAGACTTTATAGAACACTCGTCCGTTCAAAGTTAGATTACGGCTGCATTGTATATGGCTCAGCGCGGAAATCGTACCTTCGGAAATTGGATTCTATTCATAACCAAGGTTTACGCTTAGCACTTGGCGCCTTTAGAACATCTCCTATCAATAGTTTGTATGCAGAGGCAAATGAACCATCTTTAAATTTACGCAGGAAGAAACTTTCCTTGCAATATTACTTAAAATTAAAGTCAAATCCCACCAACCCCACGCATAAAGCAGTATTTAAACCACTATACAAGGATGAATTTCGAAAGAGAGAAAAAGTAATACCACCTTTTAGTTTGCGCTGTGAAGCGGATATGAACTGTCTTGATTGCGATCTGGAGGATGTAGCACAACATAAAATCTCTGAAGTTCCTTTATGGACTTCTAAAAGTCCAACCTACATATATAATCTTGCTTCAGACAAGAAAGCTACCACAGATCCCATGATTTTTAAAAAAAAATTCCTTGAAATAAAAGAACAATACTGTCTTCACGAAGAGATATATACCGATGGTTCTAAAGATGGAGACAAAGTTGCTGCAGCTGCCGTGCTCGACGGCGAGTTATATCAGTTTCGGCTTCCTAATAATTCTTCGATTTTTTCTGCGGAGTTAAAAGCGATCGACCCTGCTCTCAACCATATTCAACAAGACGCTCACTGGCGCTACATTATCTTTACTGATTCTTTATCTGCCATGCAAGCACTTGAGGGTGAGAAAACAGACAACCCATTAATAGTCAGTCTCCTTGAAAAATTATCAGGAATCTGTGAAAAAGCCCGATATTGTTTTCTGTTGGCTCCCTAGCCATATTGGTATCAGTGGCAATGAAGAGGCAGATAAAGCTGCCAAGGAGGCATTGTCACTGGAAGTTTTACCTTTTAAAGTTCCTTTTAACGATTTTAAACCATTGATTAATGATTTTATCCGAAAAATATGGCAGCAATCCTGGAATGACCCAGCTAACAAAGATAACAAGTTGTTTACAGTGAAGCCAACACTTGGCGAGTGGCTTCCAGGGTTGCGGACAAGTCGCCGTGAAGAAATTATTTTGGCCCGTCTTCGCATTGGTCATACATACATGACAAACTCGTACCTCCTCAAAGGAGAAGAAGCACCCCAATGTATTTCCTGCAATGCACCTCTTACTGTTAAACACATACTTGTAGACTGTATAGACCTTGCACCTACAAGAGACAGGTTCTTTCATGTTGACAGTATGAGTGGTTTATTTGATACCGTAAAGTTGGAGTTTATTTTTGACTTTTTGAAAGAGGTAAATCTCTATAAAAAGATGTAATTTTAAGTCCTATTGACCATCTGTATTCTTAGGCTTTGTCACTAGTCTTGTTTATCCTTTTAGTTTTTACACAGCTGATATTTTAAGCCTTGTCCGTAACATTACAGTTTGCTAAATTAAATGCATTGCATTAGTTGTTAGTGCGCCCAAAATGACCTTTGCTGTCGACGGGCCATAAAACTCCATTCATTCATTCATTCATTCATTCAAATGTTACTAATTTTTACACGTTGAAAGTAACTCATTCTTGCTTAATGGTACAATTCAAGAGATAATTGCAAAAGTTTTAAAAACATTTCGAGTACTTGTGCCCTAATGCGTGAAGTTCAAAAGTTTAATCCAATCCACCATGGGATTTGAACCTGGAACGCAAGATGATTGAAACGGGTGCTCTACAACTACACGACTGTTTCCTTCAGAGAGATACAGCCCTTCAGTAAATGATTCAATTTAACAGGCATTATCCTTTGACTGACTGCACCTTGTAAGATATCATAGTGGGATACACGGTGCAGTTGCTTCTTTTTCCCCAAATGTTTTAAAGGCTGTCAAATGAAGGCCTAGACTGACATGTTTTTCACAGCTGTTTTCAAGTGAAATGTCAAGGTATTGTCATGGCCCTATTTTCATCTGCGTTGTCGGAGTCAAGCGAAATCTTACATTTCCTTACATATCTTTTATGATTGAAGATATTTACTTCAAAGTCGGGCAAGTAATTTGCTAAAAAAAAAAAAAAAAATAGAAGGGTGGGTTACCCTTAAAGTAATTTTGGCACAGTTAGGACCCTTTTTTGTTTAAATTTTAGCTGTACAGCACCCACAGCAAAGTGTTAGCAACCACATGGGAACTTTTTAGTGCCCACATGAAGTGCTCTTGTTTATGGCCATAGGTTTACCCATTTCCAGGCAGGAATGTATTTAAATGACCCTTAGGAAGAGGATTGTGGGAAAAGTAAAAACGGCTTGTAATCAGCGTTTTCTTTCCTCTTACGACAATGTTTTCTACCCAGTCAGAAAACCTCACCTTCCTTGTAAAATTGTCTGCAAATGAATCGAAGAGTCTTAAACTTGTTACTGAGGCATGCATTAAGACATTACTTTTTTAAATGCGTGCTGAAATAAAGGATCTGGCATGAGCTGGGGATTGACATAAAGATCAATTTAACTAACCTAGAAAAAATGAAAATATTATCAAGGAGCCCTTGACGATCTTGGTAACACTTTTTCTTGACGAGTTTAATAAAATCTTATCTCAAAAGCCAACCCAATGTCAGATTCTTTTTATTATAGAACGGTATCTCAACAATCATGCGTTAAATGGTAACATCTACATATTAATGAATGAGAACGGCTCACTGTTTTTCCAGATGTTCGGCATAGAAATAGTTCCACAGAGACAGACAAATAACTACTTGATTTCACACAAACTTTAACTTTACCAAGATCTCAATTTTTTTTACTTTTGAATTGACCTCAAACTTTGTGTTTAAGGTGTGTTTCGGAAATGATAACGGGCACGAATACAATTCTTTAACAAATGACGTCACATAACACTCCCATAACGTCAACAAATCTGGGTCCTTATTCAGCAACCATCCTTATGAATATTCTTAGTCTTATTGTTTAAGATTTTCTAAATTTGAAAGTAACACAATTTCTGTTGGGCAAAACCATTTAATCAAGAGTTGTGTTACTTTCAAATTCAGAAAATTCTTGAGAATAAGACAAAGAACGTTCCTACAAATGGTTGGTGAATACGGACCCTGATCTCAAAGATGTGCAAGACAAGAAAATTTGTTGGCATATTACAAAGTAAGGGAGGTTATGTAATAAAAAAAATATCTCTTCCATTATTCTAGGAAGACGAGAAACAAACCATTGAACCATCCAATCTAGATTATAGGGAAGCGGCCAAAAAGGGTGAAAGTATGCTTTTTCATTGAAAAACAGATGTAAAAAGAGTTTGTTTCTTTTTATTTTCATTACTGGGTGAATTATGATAATTTCACATACAATTGAACCATGCTCTGTGAAAAGGGGGTTTAATGCATCTGCGAAAGTATCGACACCAAAAGTACGCCACACGGTCAATTTTCTGTATGTCTGGGTACCAGTCTACCTCATGATTTAGTCGGTTGTTGAAAAAGTTGCTATTATGGAGCGGTTATGGAGCCATAATTATGTGATGGCTTGATCGTTATAGATGCATCACGGAGATACACTAAGTCCTGTTTTGCCAGAGCGTGGCTCAATTATATATGTAACACTATTTTTTTACATGAAGGTTATAAAGAGTCCAGTAGCTCTGTTGGTAATGTAGAAAGCTTTAAACCCAGAGGTTTCTGGTTTGATTCCCAAGCTCAGCTAGAGTCCTTCCGTGTATTAATGATATCGTCGCGACGAGATTCATTCGTCTATCACAGGTGAACATTGGTTTTGAGGATGTTTATGAGGAAAAGCAGGCAGTAGCTTGGAAAGAATAATGAACAAAGTAATTGTAAATGAAACTCCAGGAGAGCACAAAATGGTGTGCTGGCCGTCATGATATAACTGAAATACTGTTGAAAGATGCAGTAAATACCAAACAAACAAACAAATTAAAATTGTAACTTTGCTGCCAGCTAAAAGGGTTAAAATACCGTTTAACCCTTTACCACACAATGCCCAGCTTTAACGATCTTGTGGAAGAAAGCTTTTTAACCCTTAGGCTGCTAAACGCGATTCATAGACCTTTTGCAGACAGTGTGGATCAAGATCAGACTACACAGAACGTGCAGTTTGATCTTGGATCTACACTGTCCGACAAGATGTTTCTCCAAACCCCATAAGTTTGAAATACAAACATTTTGGTATTTTACTATTGGCTTGAAAGTTTCATTTAAGTTATTTAGCAGGATAAGGGTTGAAATATTTTGAAAGGAGGATGAAAAGCTTATAAGAAGCAATTTCTCTTTTGTGCACCATGTTTTCTAGCCGGTCAAAGATACAGCCCATTGTTTTGGCTTATTCAGTTTGTAAGCTGCAAATGCTTATTATTAACTTATCTAAACTTTTGTAAGCTTGTGAAGGGTTAATCTATGTTAAGTCACAACAAAAAGACAGCCTGGATGACATATAACTTTTGAAGGAAATAATTTTTTTTTATTTTCTGAATGGTGTGGAAAACAATGAGGAAAATAGAGATTGATCTTTAACAACATTTGCTTTTTTCGTCCCCAAATGTTTTAATGCAAAATACGACTGGTTGTGAAAGGCTATATTTGTATAGTAATTAGTGAATTAGAGCCATCCTTGTTTACTTCAAAATTTAATGTAGGTGCTTAGCAATAGCGTTTATAGTTGCTTGTTTTAACTCTTTACCAGATGACAAAGTTCTGAACTCATCCATATTGAACCCCTTTGCAGACGACAAATTAAATGTAGCTTAAATGCTCGGATTGTATTTTGAAAGTGTTGAAGATATGGTGTTATAAGGAAAAAATGCGGTTTCTTAGCATTTTCTCATTTTTCCCAAAACGTTTTTAAAATTTCCCTTGAAAGCGGTAAAGTCTTGTACAGAATATTATAAAAGATCGGGTTTTTTTGCTTTCAGCTTCGAGTAAACAGAGTTTGGTTGACAGGATACTCTTAACTGATCATGCATTACGTGTGTTAGAAATGGGGTACACGCCAGAGATTACAAAGAAAGCTGTTGCTTCCATCTTGAACAAAGAGGGTAAGTTGACGTTTATTCTCCATTTCAGTAGGGCTGCTCTCAGAAAAAAGTCGATGAATTGCCCTACATTTGTCTGTATTGTCATGCAAAAATGTTGACTTTTACCTGATATCTCTGTCATTATTGAAGATATTTCAACTTCAGACTTAGGCTATTTGTTATTTGTCAAAAGGGGGCACCAAACCAGAAGGACAAGAAACCCCGAAAATATTTTTTACATAGTTTTTCCCCGTTTTAGCTGTTGATTATTATTTAAACTTCATATTGACTTATTTATATATATATATTTTTTTTCAATAATTGAAGTGTCATTTCCCTTTTTAGCTCACATAAGCACAAAGTACTCAAGGTAAGGTTTTTAATTGTGCTGTGTCCGTTGTGTGTCGTCAACTTTTACCTTATGTACTCCCTAGAAGCCTTCCAATACTCAAGAAACTTGGTAAGAATATTTGTCTTGATAATATCTAGGACATTTTTGAAAATGGGTCAAAAGGATCAACAACTAGGTCAGCAGGTCAAATCTTTGAAAAGCCTTGATTGCGATCTAGGGGCAACATTTTCAGTCCTATAACCGTAAAACCTAGCCAGTAGTATCTTTTGATGATATCACAAGTTTGAGGCCAAAACTAGGTTAGTAGGTCAACTCTTTGACAAACATTATTAACGCTCTAGGGGCCACATTTTCAGTCCTATAATCATGAAACTTTATGACAATCTTTGTCCTGATGATATCTCGAATGAGTTCAAAAATAGTCATGCCAGGTCAAAAACTAGGCCATCAGGTCAAATCTTTGGAAAACTTGTGCACTCTATAGAGGCCGCATTTTCAGTTTGTGACTCGTGAAACTTCGTCAGAATGTTTTTCTTGATGAGATCTTGGAGTTTTTTGAGAATTGGTCATTCTGTGTCAAAAACTTCACCAGGTCAATTTTTTTTTAAAATCTTGTGCACACTCTCGAGGCCACATTTTCAGTCCAATATACCCTGAATGTTGATCAGAACGTTTTTCTTGATGACATCTTAAATGAGTTAAAAAATGGCTCATGCTGGGTTAAAAACTAGGTCACCTGCCAAAATCTTTGAAAAACCTCATGAACATTCTTGGGAGCCACACTTTCAGTCCAATAATCATGAAAATTACCCAGATTATTATCTTGATATTATCTCTAATGAGTTTGAAAATGGGTCATGTCTGGTCATTTAATAGGTCATTTGGTAAAATCTTTGAAACACCTAAGGTAACAATAGCTAACAAAAGTAAACAAAGCGGGTTTAAAAATGCATTTAAATTTAAATCATGTCATTTAAAAGTTTGGAAATCATCGTGTAGATGACAGTCTGTTATTGTACGGTCGGTCCAAGTGTTAGTCGGTGACAGAGAAATGAACTTCAAAATTAGGTTAAAACTAGCCAGATCACTCTATCTTTTGTTCACCTTTTTGCCTGATTTTAGGATTCATTTTTCTGCCAATGCCTAACACTTGGACGGACTACACAATAACGGATTGTCGTCTCCACAATATTATCAATACTTTTAAATGATATGATTTAAATCTAGATGAATTTTTAACACCTGCAGTTTTATTTTGGCCGCTATTGGTCCTTTAAATACCTTAAAGAGGCAGGCCACAATTACAGTCGAATGCTCATGATGTTGCGACAATATCGTGGAAGAGTTTGAAAATAGGTTATGTCCGGTCAAATAGTGAGTCAATTTGACAAATCCTTGGAAAACCTAGAGTTCACCCTAGAGGCCACATGTAAAGTCCAATAATCACGAAAGTTACTTAGAATGTTTTTCTAGAAGATGTCTGGGATGTATTTGAAAATGGGTCACGTTGGGTTAAAAAGTAGGTAACTGGGCCAAATCTTTGAAAACCCTTGGGTGCACTTTCGAGGCCACATTTTCAGTCGAATACTTATGCAAATTTGTTAAGGTTTTTTGTCTTTAAGAAAACTTTAATGAATTTTAAGATGGGTGACGTCGATCAAAAAGTAGGTCACTGGGACAAATCTTAGGAAAAACTTCTCCCACACTGTAAAGCCCACAATTTCAGTAGAACTCGTATGAAAGTTTATCTGTCTATATCATATCAGTCAGGTTTGAAACGGAGTCACATCCTTCCAAAAAGTAGGTCACTGGGACAAATACTAAAAATAGAAAAAAAAGTACACGCTAGAAGAAACATTTTCAGTTCATACTAATAAAAGTAAGTCAGAGTTTGTTTTTTTTATGATATCTTGGACTTGTCCAATAAAAATAAGACAGTATCTGGAACAAATCTTAGATAAACATTGAGCTCGCTGGAAGCCACGTTTTCAGCTCAGTACTGATGAATGCACTTAAATGTATACAGGCTTATGTGAGTGATTCAGGGCCATCATGGCCCTCTTGTTTATCATTATCATCATTTTACCTGTCATTATCCCCCCCCCCCCTACCTTTTTATTTAGTATTTGTGTTGATATTGTGATCATTTACAAAGTATATACCATTGTCTTATGGATACAGCACAGTTCAAGGTAACTACTAGTAACAAGAGGGCCATAATAGCCCTGTATTGCTCGACTGGCTGATAAATTACTTATGTCACGCACGTAATTGGCAACGGCAGTCATCAAACTTTTTTAGAATTTTAATTGCAATAGCTCCAAAAAAGTAATGTCTTGTTAAAATGCAACCAAGATGTAATCATTTCAACCAAATATGAATGAAAATCTGGTAGAGAGTATTTCTACAAGAAAATTTCTAACAGAAGGCAAAAATGGCTATTAATCGCTCACCGAAGAATAATTTGTGACACCCAAGTCCTCTGGAACTAATTTTTGAGCTACTAGCAGGACATTTTGAACCCGGGGTGAATTTTAAACAAACTTGTTAAAGATCCACCAGATGAATCAAGCTGTAGGCCTTCTGGTTATGAACAACAAGATTTTTAAAGTTTTCAGCAAAACAATGTATATCATAGGCCACTGAAACTCCATTGTTCTATTACGGGATAAGGAATTTTTCATAGCGGACACCGTTACTATAAACTGCACAATGGCGACTGCCTCTATATTGTATATAATAAGACAAGGTGTGCAACGAAATCGAAGAAAAAATTTACCCCTGTCCCCTTTCAGAGATAATATTTACCCGAAAACGAAAATGGAAACATAGCTACCGTTGCAGATGGGTCCAAAAATTATTTTCTTCGGTACCTTGACCTTCGAAAGTTCCAAACGGCTCTTGCAATCAAGCTATAGCTATGATCTAAAAAAATTTAAAAAGCTTTGACATTTTCCGGATAGCCATGCGCTGACGTCACACAATTTATAGTCCCGCATTGAGTTATAACTATTTTTTTTTTTCAAACAAAGATCTGAATTGTTTTTGTTGATATATTGATGAAATCATTAAAATGATATTTCGTCTGTCATGATTAATTATTTCAACTAATCCAGTTTCACGATTTTCATCTTCCATTTCGTATATTTTCAAATGCGTATTTACCGTTTATTGGTCAAAAACTTAGGCGCGTCTTTTGATAGTAAATTCACGTGAGTTATAATTCGCTGCGTCATAATGAACTGTGTGACGTCAGCGCATGGCGATCCGGAAAATATAGAATATTTGTAGGCTTTTTAGATTAGAGCTATTGCTTGATCGCAAGAGCCATTTGGAACTTTCGAAGGTCAGGGTACAGAAGAAAAATCATTTGTGAACCAATCTGTACGTTTTGCAGATCCAATCTCTTTTTCTTGTATTGCAATTGTTTCTGGCTTAATTACTCTCACTAGTTCAAACCCCTAGAGCTATTGTGGCCAATGCTTGCGCAAAAGTTATGGCAGATCTTTTTGTTGGTAAAGCTACGCATACAATTACGCACGAATCATTTATGAACATATAAGTCAAACGCACTTACGTATTTTCTCTGGAGTAGTTTTAAAACTTGCGAAAATTTTGTGCGTAACTACCGCAGCAAAACAGGCCTACAGAACCTTTTATTAATGAATAAATACCTGTCCTGAAATGGTGTGACACACGACTGCTTAGGCTAGTTTATTATAGCCAATTATCCAATATTCCCTTGTATTGACAAACCTGAAAAAGCTATGGAAAACATTGTGGAAAAACTGGAAAATGCTAGTGACAATCATTTTCCAATTTTCCCGCAATGTTTTCAATTCAGAGACAGAAGTCATCTTTTGAGGTTGATTGAATTGTCGACTGAAAGTGTTTTCAATTTGACAAAGTCTAAATTTTTTGTTCTTTGGTAAAGATCGCCTGTACATATATGTAAACGGTTTGACATGAAATGTTTGAAACAAGGAGAAAACGCATTTTCTTCTTTAACCTACATGTTTTCTGCCCTTACAAAGACAAATCTAATACTTTGAGTCATGCATTTATTTTTCGTCTGCAGATGCTTTCTCTTTGAGTAGGTCTACATTTTTTTCCTTTTGATATAGAGTTAGAATAGTTTCTTTAGAATCTTCCTCCGCTAGCTAATTTAGATATTTCGTAATCTAGTACAAATGACACTAGATAGAAACATTTCAAGAAATGGTAAGATTGTCTTATTGAACTACATGACTGACGTGGGAAAGGAAGCAATGGTTTGTAGGAAGCAATAATAGTCGCTGCTTTTCGTCTTCAAAAAACCTTGCACTGGGAAGACCAAAAAGTCATATTTCTGCGTAAAAATGTCAATTAACAGTCAACTGGCAATGTCTCACGGGTCCCGCATTAGCTGCGTGCCAAAATTCTTCTTTCTGTGGAAATGTGTCAACCAGTTACTGCTCACTGTCTCAACAGGTCGCCCAGGTATTAGCTCTCAGACCATCACGGAAAAGCTACTGGAGTTTGAAGAAGCGCAGAGGCTTATGACATTGGTGGAGGAGTTGGCTAACCAAGATCTAATCGGACAGGATAATGCTTCAGGAGGACTTGGCTCAGACAATTCATGGAAAAGTAGCCAGAAAGGTAGCGTGTCCAAAACATCAAAAGGTATCCTTCGTGATATATATATGTATATATATATTTTTAACTGTGTTTTTTTTCCATCTCGTAGACTTAGTAGTAGATTATATAAGTTGATTTTAAATCTCTTGACATTTATAAATGTAAATATGAGGTGCTTCGTGGTCATGGTAAATTTAGCCAGCGAGGAGTTAAAATGTAACTTTTATACGATTTTATGCCATCTTTTATGGTGTAAGATAGAGCATTAATGTGATAAATAATTCGACATAAGGGTTGGATTGCTTCATTCGCTGGATGTTTTTGAAAACTGTCAACTGCAGGAAGGTAAAGCTTTTGCTAATTTGTAAAGAAATGTGTAATTTCAATACGAGGTTTCTCTTACCATTCAGTTGACCTTAAATTTTCCTCCTTATATGGTCTAGGCTAGTTTTGTCCCATAACAGCCGTTCACAACTGTGCTTCCTTTTGCGGCCAGTGTAGATCAAGATCATTGACTTGTAAAAAAACCATATGGTCTAACATTCACTGAAATAGCGAGCTCGTTCGGCACCTTTTCTGCTGCGTAAAGTAATTTGCCAATACCCCTGTCACCTGAGCCCATTGTGGTATCAGGTTTTCTCGACGATTACATCCAAGGTAAAGGCTTAGCCTCCACTTCCGCTCAGCCAGACTTCTACCAGCTGGATTTCACCATTTATTGGACCCATTCTCATATGCTCACTGGGTGCCACTTTAAGCGCCAGGAAGTGGAGCTTTGATCTCCTTCTACAACGTTCAAGGTGTTTTTACTGCGCTGTTGTCAACAGTTTAGGGCCAGAGGTATGCGTTGTATGTAAGTTGGGATTCTGTACAGTGACGGTCTGTCGCTTGCGTGTTAAAAATCGTGTTCACTGGACAAGTCAAGCTGGCCCTTTTTCATTTATTTTAATAGTTATTGTACCGTATCCATACCCAATTATTTGGTTGTTATGTATAGACCATATCAGGAACACGTATGAGGAGTGTTCAAATATGAATGCATCTAAGCACTTAAAGTTTTTTCCTTCAAAGTATTCACCTCCAACAAATATACAAAGTTTCAGTCTCCGGATCCAGTCTTTGAAGAAATGTTCATAGTATTTTTAGGTATACCATGAAGACACTGGAATATCGCAGAACCATGGTGTTTGCGCTGAACAAATTTTCGACCTGAAAGGTATTTTTTTTTTAGGTATGGAAACAAAAAGAAGTTATAAGAGGCAAAGTCAGGTGAATAGGGAGGGTGGGGGAGCACAACGATTTTTTTTCCGTCTTCAGAAAGTCTTGCAGCTCATACAAAAGAAGATGACTGAAACTAATGGTTTACACACGTTGAAATAGAGTTGACAGAAAATTAATTCCAGTGTTTTTATTCGATTACTCAGGGTAAAAAAAACTGTTTTCTGAACAGAAAAAGTAAAAAAGTTTTTTATTCATATTTTAGTGTCAAGGTTTGATAACAAAGTCCATAACAATCTTCCTGATCCTTCATTTAAAATGGCACGTTGAGAAAAGAAATTTTTACAGTGACTTGTAAGCGATTATTAAATCTCAGGCGACTGTACAGGCATAGGATTTCTCAACGTGTCATTTCAAACGCAGGATAAGGAAGATTGCAGTCGACTTTGTTACCAAACCGTGACATGTTTTCAACAACAACAACAACAATGAAAAAAAAAAGTGTTTATACATTTCGGTTGAAAAAAACAGGTTTTTAACGCTGAGAAATCGAATAAAAGCGGGGACAAAATCATCTGTATTTTTAGCACGGTCAACTGATCAAGGCATCGCAAGTGCTCTAAAGAAGGTTCACAGCACACATTCTTGTCCCTGACATAGTCTCTGCATAACAAGCAAATAACCTGGATATGAATATTGTATAATAACTATCAAGATAAATGATAAAGCACTAGCTTGACTTACAATGTGAACTCAATTGTTAATACCCAAGTGACAGATTGTCACTGTACAGAATCCCAAGTCACATACAATGCATACTTGCAGTCCTATACTGTGTTACCGTTCCTACTACGATTCACAGAGTTTGAATAAAAAATTCGAAGGGCAGCGGAATTGACGCTCTGTGGAATTGGGGCAAACAAACAATTCGTGTTTAGACTACCCGTAGGATGAAAGTTATTGAAAACATTGCAAGAAAAGGAGGAATTCTGGTAACCAGCATTTCTCCTTTTCCTAGAATGTTTATGTCATGTCTAAAACAGATTGCAGCTTCAAAAGAACATTTATTTTGTCATCTGCCAAAGCATTTATATTAGGCCAGTCTAGAGTTATCTAGTCTGGTAAATAAGATATCTTCTTTTGTGTTTTTGACCAGCTCTAAGCAATCCAGAGCACAGGGAGTATGCGTCAAAGGCACAAAGAATAGCAAGTTTTAAGAGTTGGCCTGACAATTTGATCCAAACCCCAGAAATCCTGGCAGAGGCTGGGTTTTTCTACTTGGGTAAGTAAATGTTGTTTTGTCCTTTATTTCTGTAGTAATTTTGGACTTATCTAACTAGAATGTATCTGAAATCAACAATAGAAGACTATGTTTAACCCTTATCCTGCCAAAAAAATAATAAAAAAAAAAACAAAAACTAAAACCTTTCAAGCCGACTGTAAAAAACGCAAAATGTTATTTCAAACTTCGTTTTTGGAGAAATATGTCTCCTTCGCGGACAGTGTAGAACCAAGGTCAGACTGCACGCAGAGGTTTCATAGATGTAAAATGCCAGCAGGGGCCCACCGAATAAATATATGCACATTTTTAACTCATTGCAAATTGCCATCTATTTATTCTTTATTAGAACCAAGAAGTAGGTCAATGGTAAGCGCTTTCAGCTACGCCCAAATAAACGTCTTCCTCAGGGTGTTAAAACTTTTTTTGTAAATAGGGATCAACTGATTATGCAGTCTGAGCTCAATGCCAAGGACAGCGCTGTCTCTCCATCTTTATCAATTTCCATTCAAATGGGGGTTTGGGGCAAAAGCTGAAAGGCAGATGTCGAGATTCAACCACATTGAAAAAAAATTAGTGGGAATGAAGATTATAGAATTTTGAAATAAATCTATGGGCTCCGAACAAAGGTTTGTCTGATGTGCACCATGTGAGTCAAATGACCTGATTTTATGATACAATGTATAACTAAAAATAAAAGTTACTGTCAAACATTTTGATGATAATTCTGATGATAAGGCACTAATAGGGCATTAAACATGAAATATTCAAACTTAAGAACCCAGAGAACAAGTGCTATGGGACCATTTTCAGTCGAACAATAGTATCCTGTCTATGAAAACCAGTCTTGACTCGGATCTATGCTGTTCTATAATATATTATTACTTCGGCAAAATAAACTTTGAAATCAAATATGTTGATGTTTAGCGTTCTTTTGAAAACTGTCATTTGATATATGTAATAGTACAAAATAAGGGTTTGCATGATGGAGAAGTTTGTTAGAGTGATCTTCTAACGAAAATTGTTTTTGTTATTTGTCTACAGAAAAATATGTTTGTGGGCTTACGTTTCTGAAAGTTCGTGTTTTTGATGGATTTTATACCGTGTCAAACAATTGTTTTCCTAGGTATATTGGACTGTTTTGTCCGTCTGTTGAATTATCAGAAAGCTTACGACAGTGTTTCGTGAACTTTTTTCTTAGGTTTGCAGTTAATCAGAACTTGGTGCAACTATTATCCAGAAAGTGATGAATGTAAAAAAACTTATCGAAGACAGTCTTTTGACTTTAAGAAGTGTATGCGCTTTAAATAGCGATGATTTTACCATGTATATAGTATTGGTATTCTGTCACTACCAAACGTTTTGTTTAGTCTAGTCTTGATCTACTGCGTCTGCAAAAGCAACTTTACCCGTGTTCAGCGAAACATAATGTAATGTGCTTATAAGGAGAGTTGTGTCACAGGCTGGTATGGTTATAATTTATTCATATGTTACGGCTTGCATAACTACCTTCCTTTGATTTATGCAAATGAGACAGGCTAGACAAAGAGTATTATGAGCTTCTGTATGTATATCATCTGTGGCTTTAGGATTTCCTATTAAAATGTCGGAAACCTCAGTCTGTCTACATTAGTGCCCAAGCTAGACGTCATCGCCATTTTTGTCTGCTTCGTCTAATTTGCTCATTCTTGTAAATTGCTGGTCGTTACATAACTGAGTCATCCTCTGGCCAAAACCAGCTTAAAGTATCGCTGTGATCCATTATACAAAGGAAGTCGTCACATTATAGTTGATTCCACGAAATTCATTCTGTCTCACGACGAACTGAATCACGAGGTAGTATGGTCCTTTGACACACAGAAAATTGACTGGTAGCGAAAGATTTCGACCTAGATTAGCCTGCGCGGACTGCGCAGACTAACCTGGGTCGATACTTTTTGCATATGCATTAAACATCTTTCCACAGGGCATGACTCAAATATAATCTATTATTTTACGACAGGTGTTAAAGACTGTGTGAGATGTTACTATTGCGGGATTGGTGAGTTAACATTTTAAATAAAAGTTACCATGCACAGTGTCTTGTCCTTTTTGCAAAAAATCTTATATGTACATTTTAGTTGAACTTCGATACTCTGTACTCATCAATCAAACCTCTTTGCGTTGATATATTAATTCCCACAGATAACTGTTAGCGTGATTTGTAGATAAGTTTTTCACACACATAGCCCCACCTAGTTGCCAAGAATAGACAGAACTTCCAGTGAAGATAAATATGTCAAAAGTACAAGGCATACACCTGTCGTAAGCAAGCATATTTTGAGTGGCTGTGTGTCAGTGTGCTCATTTGTGCAAAACTGATCTTGATCAATGTTTTGGGCAAAAGTCTCTGTGTCCGTCGGGCTGATATATATTTAGATGATCAGTCACTGTTAACTCTTCACGAGGCAATCCTGTGTTTTAAAAATTTTGAGGAAAAATAACTTAAAAAAAAAAAAAAAAAAAGGCACAATGCTGTCTTCTCTTTTATAGACGACTTTAAGCGTTTTGGTCACAAAACCTTCTATTTCGATACGCCTAAAATGCTTCCTTTGCAAAGAATTTATTTTCTTTTAAAGCTTACGTACAGTGATTGAATTGTATTGATTTGTTTTGTAATATCTAGTACCACATTGTACTATTTTGTAAAATTGAAGCCAAAGTGTAACACCTTGAAAAGGTTTTGACATTTTTAAACTTGCTATCTGATACAATGGATAACGAGACTTGCCGAAATATCTAGTTGTGAATCGGGCCGGAGAGTACATGCTGGGCCTTTTGTCCTCTAGATATCTTTAGGACAATGGGTCTGATTTTGAAAATATTTCATGGTGTGTGCACCTTGATGAGATGAAGTGCAGAACAGAAGTTTGAGACGCTGTCTGTCTGCTGTACATGTATATCTCTTCAGTCCTTGTCAGATTTCCAAAATATTTTATATACTGAATGCCAAAAGAAACGCCCATAATAATTTAATCGCAACAGATTAAATTCGAAATAGAACAAGATTTTACCATTTCATTTGGCAGAAAATTCTTTAAATGCCAAATCTATCATAGAAAATTGAGTTTAATAATGACCATTATTCCATAATTTTCTCCAATGCGACACATGCATCAAAACTAAAGTTCACAGATAGTCGGTATCGAGTATAACCTCCATAGCTGCAACACAGGCGACAGAGTGTCGTCGTATAGATCCAATAAACATATCCTTTTATGACAGCTCATCCAGCGATGACGTTCCTGCAGGAAAGTGCTCGACCCCATACTGCTAAAATCACTACACAGGTTTTACAACAAAATAACATTGATTTCCTACCATGGCCTTCGATATCTCCTGATCGGAGTCCGTTCGAGCATTTGTGGGATCAGCTCGGACAAACGATCAACAGTCGTCCTCATCAAACGCGAAACGACACTGAGAGCTACGTTAGGTCATTCAAGCAGAGTGGAACGCTTTACCACAGTTGAGTATCGATAAGTTAATCTGATCCATACGAAGACGCTGTGTTGCTTGTTGCAGCTAATAAAGGTCATACTCAATACCTTAAATGTGAGCTAGTTTTACACCTTAATTGTAACTCATTTTTGATAAGTGCTACAGTTGTTGGGATAACTGCAAACATTTTGAAAACTCTACAAGTACTTGCGCCCTGATCTGTGAAGTTTAAAAGGTTGATCACGGGATTCAAACCTTGAAAACCAGATGATGAGAGACGGACACTCTACACAATTCACACATGCATGCACCATGTTGAGACGATGTGCAGAGAAGAGGTTTTAGATGCAAGATCACAGCAACGATTAAATGTCATGTATGATCGAAACATTGCTCTGGAGAAGTGATAATCCATTGTGCCCAAGGATATTGTCTTTTATTAGATTCCTTCGGGCGTTGCAGAGCTCTTGTTTCGAGACATCATGATTTTTGTTGAGTTTTTAATCACTGACGCTCTCGCCTCGGTGTCAAGAAGAGGGCATGATTTTGGGAAACCTAGCTCAGGCACAACTGATGGCAAGGATACATCAGTGATATATTCTAGGTAAAAGAGCTAGACTGAAAAAATGTAGGCCGTAAGAATGTAACGCTATGCATAGACTATCTTTTGGCGATTACAAATGTCAATCAAACACCAGCTTTCAGCCGATTAGCTTGTGGGCCACCGCCTTCTTGGACATTAATATATAAGTTAGACAGTAATTAGAATGATTTAGTACTCTTATTAGATAGCTGTGCATGTTCAAATAATACATAGTAAGAACAACTCCTTTGGGCTAGGCATAACCAGCTGATTGATCAGGACGGGCTCTCCTTATCCCTCATTTAGTACTGTTCAAGGCCAAAGTGGTGTGTTGTAAAAAGACAACGATCAAAGGGCCATACTCTGAATCCACTCAACAATCGGTCTATAATCCTTTCGTCTTGTAAAGAGTCAAAAGGCCTTTTCCTTAATGTTTTTTAATCATTGTGTTGATTAGTAAATTGCCTACAATGTATTTGATTAACCTCTTAATATTTTGATGTTTATTTGTAGTTTAGTGAACTTGTCAATATTTTTCAGTATTTTTTCAGGTCTTCAACAATGGGCCGCCAAAGACAATGTATGGGCAGAACATGCAAAATGGTCCAAAGACTGTGCATTTCTGAAACATGTGAAAGGTCAAGAATTCATCAATCATGTTCACATAGCCATCCAACAGTCACAGGATGTAAGTTGCTGCTGTATAATTTTAAACCGTTTTCAAAACAACCCTGTGTTTTAACGAAGATTACTTTTGAAAAGTTTGTGAGAAAAGGACAATAATATGCGGGTAACCACCATTTTCTCCTTTTTATACATTGTTTTCTAGCCTTTCAAAGAGACAATCTGTACATCAATACTTAGGCAATATTTGATTTGTCGTCTGCAAATGCTTCGAATTAAAGAAAAGTTAATAATGTGTTATTTACAAAGAATTGTACCTTAAATATGAGCTAGTTTTACACCTTAATTGTAACTCATTCTTGATAATTGCTACTGTTCTAGGGATAATTGCAAACATTTTGAATTTTTACAAGTATTTGCGCCCTGATCTGTGAAGTTTTAAAAGGTTGATCCTATCCACCTTGGGATTCGAACCTTGAAAACCGGATGCTGAGAGATGGGTTCTTTACCGCTACATAACTACCTTCTACAGAAAAATGAAACCATTCACTACATGCTTTCATTTAACAGGCATATCTTGTGGCTAATTGCACTTTGTAAAATGTTATTGTGAGATTATTCTGCGTTAACGAGCAATAGTTTCTTTTCTCCTAAATGTGTTTCAAGGGCTGTCAAATGAAGCGGTTTGGATTGTCATTTTTGGCACAGTTATTTTGAAGAAAACGTCGAGGTGTCGTCCTAGCTATATAGTTATTTGCGTTGTCGATGTCGTGCGAATAGTGATTTTACCTTTTATATCCGTTCGTATTATTGAACATGTGTACTTCAAGCTTGGGCTTTTATTTACTAATGGTCATGTATTAAGAAAGACATTTCTTTTCAAACTGTGTGCTGTATACAGGATCTGTCATGAGATGATGTAGCCGATAAAACTCTTTTAAACGACTCTAGAAAAAAATTATCAAGGAGCCGTTGGTCGCCTTGGTAACGCTTTTCTGGACGAGTTTAATAAAACATTACATCAAAGGCCAACGAATACCATAACTATAAACAGTTAGATCTATATGCAAAGCATACGTATTAACAAATGAGACCGGCTCACTGTTTGTACAGATGTTCACAATGGTCACTGAAATAATTAAAACAGAAAAATACATGTAACTACTTGATTTCGGGTCTAAAATTATACACACCGTAGCTTTACCAAAATTTTCAATACTTATGATCGCCAGAACGATTTTAGCACTCTTAGACAATGACAATAAAATCTCACGAGACAGCGCGATATTATTGGATCCTAGACCGTAACACAGCCAAATCGTTAACTTACCCAAAACGGCAAAAGAAAATGAAAACCATACTATACTTATTAAACACGGCAGTTCAATAAGATGTGCCTGCGATATTGCAAACGGCTGCGTTTATTTGTACTTTATATCTGATACCATTGATTTTTGTTTACGCACGTTACTTTCCGCTAGGTGGCAATTTTCAAATACAAACCTATCTGATTTGGGTATTTTGGGTATACAAAAGGGCTACTTTTTTAGGTGTCAATCTATGCCGCGAATTTCATTATAAAAATTATAAAATATACAGGTACTTTTATTCAAAACAAAGGTAACTGGTGCGATTCATCCAACCATGGTTAGCTTGCATATAACCTATACACCAGTCATATTTAAACACAGACCCCATAGGTCTGGGACATAGACCGGTATTAGCCCAGCAGGGACATTTTCTGTTGGTCTTGGAAAGTTGGTGAAAAACCCTGCACAAACCCCGGTTTTCCCCAGGAAAACTATATTTAGAAGATGTATACAAAGATTTGCGTTAAACAGTGGTATTTTTAAATCATTCTTCCAGATTACAATAACCATATTTTTAAGAATTTTGGAATGCAAATCAGGCTTAATTTCTCCACTGACTTATTATTCAATGCCACCCCCCCCCCCTTTTTTTTGGCAACAGAGTCTTGATCTTACGCGATGCATCATAGCAGATAGGTCAGTCTTCGAAGAATATGACATGCGCAGACAACGGTTTTACGCATGGTCCGGTAGTTTGTCTAAATGCGCTTTTAATAACTTAAAAGGTTCTTCAAATAAAAAAAAAAAGAAATTGTATACCGTTGAACTGATCTCTAATGTGTGGTAGACGTGCTTTGGGGATCATAACGGGCAGAAATACAATACTTTCACAAATGACGTCACATAACCGTCCTCTGAGGTCACAAAATCTTATAGGTAAGTAAATATAACATTTGTCATGCATATTATGATATTGGAATCAAGGGCGGTAATGTGATTTGTAAATGATGCAAAAAATACCACTTATATTATTCTAGGATGAAGAGAAACCAATTCTTGAACCATCAGATCAAGATCATAAGGAAGCGACCGAGAAAGGTAAAGGCATGCTTTTTTTCATTATTAAAAAGAAAAATAATAATAATAATAATAAAATGAAAAAAAAAAAGTTTCTTCACATTATTAGATAAATAACTGAAAATTCACATACAATTACACATATTTTATTATCCTGTTTTTTTACACCAAGGTTATCATTGCACTACACTCTGCCAAGTAGCCCTGTCGGTAATGCTCAGAGCTTGAAACGCAGAGGTTTCTGGTATGATCCCCTAGCTCCGGCAGTTCATGTAAAAGTACCCAGAAAAGAAGCGTGTCAAAAACATCAAAAGGTGTCTAATCTGATATTCTTTTCAAATATTTTGTTGTTGTTGATTTTATCTACATCTATTATTAGAGTATATAATCTGTTTTTAAATCACTTTACATTTACAAAAGAAAACATGAGATGCTTTATCGTCATGGTTAAGCGTTATTTAGCAAAGAAGTAGTTAAGATGTTGAACTGTCATAAGATTTATTTTATCCTTAATGCCACCTTTTATGCATTTATTCTCCGACTTGGTGTAAGATATTAATCTTCTATAATGTTTTGACAGAAGGTTTGAATTGCTACAAGCGTTGAATGTTTTTAAAGACCGTCAACTGCAGGGAGATAAAACGTGTACTAATCTATAAAGTAATGTGTCATATGAGAGCTAGTTTACACCAAAAGTTTTTCTTACCATTCAATTTAATCCAAGGGAAAGGCTCATCCTCCATTTCCGCCCTGCGAATTTTTCGCCAGTTGGATTTCATTGTTAATGGGAGCCATTTCCATATGCTGACACGCTGTACCGTGTCACGTTTCAAAGCCAGTAACTACAGCAATTGGCAAGCAACAGCAAGTAAAACATTATAAATGTAAATATTTTGTTTTCCATAGCGCTGTGATATAAAACTTTGACATACACACATCAATGTCTTGATAATACACCATGATATTAAAAACACACCATTTTCCAAACTATTTCCCGTACAAAATGTGCGTAACATTTGCAAGCTCTATTTTTAATGCAGTAGCATTTAGGAATGTTAAAGTTCCACATCAACTCTATATATGTAAATTCACAAATTGTCCTCTCTTTCACCAGTTTTCCTCCACGTAAGAGTGTACAGATTGAAGGCATACCATATCTCAAAAACTGACGATAGCGATGACAATAATGGCTACCCAGCAAATTGCAGTATTTGAATAAAATTAAACTCTCAGATATTACGACTTCAGCTACCCTTTTTACAAAGCAAGAAAATAACCTCCATTATGTACATACACTGTAGGCCACCGCCTTGTTTTCCAACAATGCAAGTTAAATCCAATTTTCCGTATAGTAAAACTACAAGGCCAAAATCAAAGTAAATTCTGAAAGTTTTTACTGATAACCATAAATTGACTCACCCGAGAAGTTCTTGTAAATCCATCCAGTTGTCCTTTGGAAATTGAAATAAGATGTCTACTGCCAAATCTAATTGACAAACAAGTATATATAAGAGACAGGCATGAACAAAAACGTCAAAGTAAAGTATCAAATTTGCCTTAAGTTCGATTTCTAGAGGTACAATGCTTTGCATACACATCAATTAGTAAAAACCGACAAGCCTTATCGCGCTGTCTTGCCATGATTTAACACACACACACACACACACACACACACACACACACACTCTCTCTCTCTCTCTCTCTCTCTCTCTCTCAGCCCCAGTATTAAGGTTTGAGATAAACAGAAATAAAAACTTCACGTGACAGAGTGTTTCATCCTAGACATACAGTTCACAATGTCGAGTCGTTCTGGCCACTAAAAGTCTTCAAAATGCATTTTTTTTTCTCGATGTTTTTCTAGATTGAAAATTTCGATTTTGTTTATGTGACAGACTAAGGACCAGGTGAGTTTCACCTAACCTGTACGCACACATCTATTTTTCGGGACATATACAGAAATACATGTAGTTCAATGTAAGGTAGGAGAAAATATACACAAATCACACTTCAACCTACATGTACCAGGTGCTTTTCAATTGGAGAAAAAATTGTAACTGTTTACCAATCAATCACGTATTTTGGCAACCCTTAGGATGAAAGCTATTGCAAATATTGTTGGTAAAGGATGAAATGATGGCAACCAGCATTTTCTCCTTTTCCTATAATTCTTCATTACGTAAAAAACGAATTGCATTATCTGAGGCACATTTTTCTTGATATATGCCCATGCTTTTTCATTGGACCAGTGTAGCATTTTTAATCTGCTTAAGAATGTATGTTTTGCTGTGTCTTTGACCAGCTCCCGATAATCCAAAGCACGTGCAGTATAAATCGAAGGCACAGAGAATGGCAAGTTTTGAGGGCTGTCCTGACAATTTGATCCAAACCAAAGAAATCATGTCAGAGGCTGGTTTTTACTACGCAGGTAGATTTATTTGAATTCTTTATTTCAGTAGGAAGTTTTAGAGTTTGCTAAACAGGTTGTCTCTGAAATCTTCATCAGAGGATTGCGATTGATTAATTTTGTCTTTAAGATAAATAATTTTGTAGCAGGTGATTTTGAAAACACGCTCATAGCAAAAGGATTATCAACATTGGGAGAAGTTGTGGTAAGGTGTTTGTAGTCCTATCACGCTTTACAGGTTATATATACTCCTCACATAAGTCAAGCAACAAAATCATTTTTTTAAAGTCCAGTGCAATATTTGATCAGTTAACTTTAAATGCAAAGAAAAAAGACGTTATTTGCATGTGCAACCGGCGATTACTTTTTAGACTGTTACCTCTAGAAAATAATGCGTTTTTCTTCGCATTTAAAGTTAACTGGTCAAATATTTCACAAGACTAAAAAAAAAAAAAGAAAAGAAATGATTTTTGTTGCATGACATTTTGTGAGGAGTATAATGTTAGACTTGTCGAGGTCAAAAGCATTTGCAGATAGCAATTTGCATGTGGTTCAGATGATTGAATTAGTCCTACTATCATTGATTACTGTAAATTGTAAGAACTTGTTTCACAGTCGATGTAAAAGAGATCAGCTTAAAGGTAAGAGTTCTCATGCTAGTGAAGTTTAGGTAATCTTCAAAAGAAAAAAATATGATTTTTTTTTTTTTATTTAAATTTTATCTATAGGAAAAATATTGTTGGTGGATTTTCTTTCTGACAGAATATTGCAATTATCAGCTTGCTACGACTGGTTTTACCGATTTCTTTTTCACATAGTCTTAATGACTTTTAACCTCTTAAATACACTCATTCTCAATAAATAGGTGCATTCGATGTCGCCGGGGCTTATCTCGACGTACGGGATAAACTCGGTAATATCGGTCGTGTCCAACTATCAGTACCCATGTATTCTTTATAAAAACCAAAGTAATAGGGGCGGGTCGCAAATATCAAAGAAAATATTTCAATTTGACGTGTTCGTTACTGTCGCCGGGCAAAAGCCACAAAAGTAAATAACGATAAAAATATACATGCAACTATTTGACGGTATGCTAAAATCCTTCATAGGTTTATAACTAATAAAAAATTAATATGCATATTTATTGGACTTTTTTCCATTCTGAACGTTATTTTTATTGTCACGGGAATCCGTAATAATTGGTGCCGACAGAATCCGTGAGTGTTCGTTAATGCTTTTGTTTGTCAACATATATCCCAGGGGGATTCTACTTACCATTCAATTTTGCGCTTTTTATATTGTATACATAACACTTCTAGTATACATATTGGATCGAAATTTTAATAAGTGCTGCATTAGTGTGCTTTAAGGGGGAAATCTGGTGATTTATTTTTATATCAAAAACCAGTGGTTTCATTTCAAAACTGTTCGTATCCTAGTAAACCATCAAACCAATCCATTTAATTTTAATTTGACATGTTCCTGACTGACATTTTCGTTACATAGAAATTCAAATACACAAAATTTCTTGTCACGTCCTCTTTAAATTTGATGAACATTCAATGCGACATCATCATTTTCGATAGATGAGACAAAATTATGTTAGTTTGGACCTTTCCTGACAGATATTTTTCGTATTTACTGGTGGTGATCAGTTGACTTCAGCATTGTAGGTTTCTTCATTATTGCTGTTAACATATAATTAAATATATCCTCTAGTAACCGGCTAATTTTGATTATAGAAACATCAATTTGACACTTGTTCCTCCTGTTCAAGATAGCTTGGAAATAAGCGTAAAAATGAAAAAAAGAAAAAAAAAAAAGAAAAAAAGACTTGTTCCTTACAAAATAGTAATGAACACGTCTTTGCTTATTAATCCCATGAAACTTCTTCGTGATACTTCGTTGAACTTTGTGAATGGATCTAATTTTCAAACATTACACGGCAAATAACGGAACTGGTTCTAACCGAAATTCGGGGTCCGGACAAAAGCTCCATAGGCGAAAAGCTCCATGTACAAAAGCCTCATAGGATAAAAGCCCCATGCACTCAACAGAAATACAGACATAAGCCCCATGATGTTAAACATTGATTATCTTCTGACTTTTTATTGTATGTTTGCGAAAGAAAAAAGAGATTTAACTGAATCAGATGATGTAGAAGATTAAAAATCTAATTATATCAAGAGTAACAAAATACGATGAAAGATTAGAAAAACAAATAATTATTTGTTTAATAACACTTCGTTTTGTAAGGTTACAAACAGTTTATTAGCTGCCTTTAATCTCTGATTGACCTTATCACATATTTGAAAATATCTTTGTAAAAATAAGACTAATCAACTGAAAATAAGGTTTAACATTGATCAAACGATCCCGTCTGTTCTCTTCAAAACATCATAGATCAGAAGTCATTGCTCAACTTATTTGTCTATATTTATTTCATATGATTGTCAATATTATCTCAGGTCATTTGAAAACACAATGAAAGTATTAGAAATTATTTATCACACACACACACACACACACACACACACACAATTCTCTGTAGCTAGAACATAGATAGCAGATCACTTAAACCAAGTAAAGTTTGCAAATTTGAGGTCATGAAGTAATTTCTTGTAATCTATTACTTTACTAATAACATGTGGCTTTTGTCCAGTTTGGCCAATGCCATATGGCTTTTTTCCATGGCACTTTTATTCTGCGGGGCTGTTGCCCAGTGGGGCTTTTGTCCTACATCCCTGGGGGGATAGGGCTTGTTTAAAAATTTGAGTGTCAACAGAGAGGCCATGGAACTTTGAAATACTAGTACTTAATGGACATAAAGGTTTTGAAATGTTCGTCACGTTTCAAACGCAAAAGACATTTTAAAATAATGCACTTTGTGATATAATTAGCAAAGGCATGTCATTCAGAGATTTAAATGCATAAGTAGCATTTACATTTAATAGAAATTGATTGGTAAGTGCTTCGCGTAAAGTGAAATTGGTGCAAAAAGTTAAATTTTTATGGTAACAAAAATTTACAGTTAATTTTTCAAGTAAACAGTTAATATGTGAACATTTTCATTCTGTTGATTTATTTGATGTTAAAATACTATTTGTTCCTCCTTGGTGTAATTGTACAAGTTGAGATTATTTTTTTTCATGGCAATATGCCAGTTTGGCGAAGAAAGTGAATAATTCTGGTGAAACCTCATTTGCACCAGGCATTTCTAAATCTTAAACCAAATATTCACTTGATAATGGTTATGTACGAGTTTTTAGGAATTCCTACAGTATAAAAAAAGGGTCCAGTTTTTGTGCTAAACCTTAGTAAATGTAATGTCTGACAGTTGTTTGACTACTTGAAAATTTGTAGAAATGTTCGTTACTTTTTACCATACTATTAATTCTTACCATGTATAAATTGAAACATTGCCGCCGCCAAGGTCTAGTAATAATATTTATTATGCTTGGATAGTTTTTTTTTATAGAGAAAGTCTCCTTAGCACCAAAATTCTTAAAAAAAACTACCTTAATGAACAGCTTTCATTAAAATGTATTATTTTCTATGTCAAAATATAGAACGCTGTTATGCAAAACCGGTCAGTTTGTGAAAGAATTTTAAAGTTGTTCACATGATATAAGTACCTTTCAACAAGAATTTTGAAATCTGACGTACTTTATGTAAATGAAATGTTGACTTTTTGAAAATTTGAGAATTTCAATACATTAAAGCAATAATATGAAATTGAATTGTTTACTTTTTTTACCCGCCTGTGCACCCTCTTATTGAGAATGAGTGATTTCACAAAATGGGGAAAAAGAGAAAAAAAAAAAAAAAAAATGAAGATGGCATGGGCTTCAATTGAAATTTTGTACAACTATTGTCCAGAATATGAAGATATGCTAAACATAAAGCAGCCCTTAACCTTTGAAGAATTGTATCTCCTTGAACTACAGACTACAGTGTTTTTCAGTATGTCTTTAGAATCGGTAATTTGTGTTACTGTCACTGTTTTGAAACTGTGTACAACTAAGAGCAAGAACCTAAAGATATGCAAGATGCAATTGCATATGCATACTTTTATGTGTCAAAGAATTCGATGGAAATGCTTTCTTGCAATCTTTGTAGTATTAAACAACTGAAACGGACATTCCTGGACATTTACGGACATAAGATGCAAAAACTGCAATTTCAAATCTTTTTTTTCCCAAAAATATCTGACAAAGAAGCAAGCATACTGCATGTTCTGTGCAATCTGATTTTGATCTGCGTTGTCTGCAAAAGTAATTAAGTTCGGTTTTAGCGCTACATGGCTTAAATGTGTTTAGTGTGGGTTTTTAGTGACACTGTGTAACAGTTACTATTCATTCATATGCTATGGCTAGCATAATCACTTCCCTTTAATAAATACAAATGAGATAGGCTAAGCAAAGTGTACAAAGTGTGTTTGACTGAGACTGAAAGATATTCTATTGAAATGCTGGATGATTCAGTCCGTTTGTCTGCATTAAGTGCCCCGACATGGTGCTTTCGCTATATTTGTCCATTTGTTCAGCCGCGATTTACTGGTGATAACATGTTAAATGTATTGTTTTATGACAGGTTACGGAGACCTCGTGAGATGTTTCTATTGCGGGGGTGGTGAGTGGACATTTCAATTACAGTTACCATGCATAATATCTCGTCCTTAATGGAACAATTAATATATGTACATGATCATATAAGCAATAAATATAAACTATTTGAGTTAAGATATCATCCCTGCGGATGTTATGCATCATTAATTTTGCGGATCAGTTTTCAAAAATGAGGTTTAAAAATCTTTATTAGTGTCCACCTGTATTTGCACATACTAAATTACCAGAAAAAGGAAAGTTTTATATTGCAGATTTACCTGTAATTACTGAACAAGCACCTGTCTTAACCCGTTACCACACAATCCCGAGTACATGTACATGTATTAACGACCTTGAGGAAGAATGCTTCTAAAAACATTGTCCTAAAAGGAGAAAATGTTCTGAAGACAAGAAGGACCTTTTTCTCCTCGGCCTACATTATATACTTTCTGGTTTTTAGCAGACAACTCGTATTAGTTGCACTTGTTTTATCCACTGCAATATGCTTCCAATTACCGATAAGTATTAAATATTTCTTGAGAAGTTAACACTTAAGTTATTAACATTTGTAAATCCATGATTTATTTTCGATAGTACACTTGTGTATTATTAGCTCTAATGGCTGAAAGCCAACAGAGCTTATGTTACGGCGTGGTTTCCATCGTTCATTCATCCGTTCGCCTGTTCCTCTGTCCGTCCGTCCGCTTGTTTTTTTTCTGTTTTACGCGATAAAGTCTGCATTTCTGGTCATATTTCCGTGAAACGGGTACAGTTTGTTTATCTCATAAATAGCTTGCAGCCATTTAAATTTTAAAATTTACATTTCTTGTTTACGCATTAAAGTTTTAATTTGTGGTCGGATTATCATGAAACTTGCTCATTTGGTTTAAATCATAAAAAGCTTGAACCGTTATGATTTTGAAAAAAAAATCCTGCAATCTGCTAGGGAACCACAGCCATTTTAGTTGAAATTAATATTTCTTGTTTATGCAATTAAGTCCGCATTTTTATCTAATTCTCTTGAAACTTTCAAAGATCATTTGTATCATCAAGGGATTGAGTACTATCAAGAATTAAGAAAATCTTACAATCACTTTAGAAAAAGCAGCCATTTGATGACTTAGTATTGTTTACTCAACACAGTCCACACTATTAGTCACATTTCTTTGAAACTTACAGGGATTATTTAGTAGCGAGCAGCGCACAATAGCATACATGTAGCTGTATTGGAATGGCCAGCATTATCCCCAGACATGTCGCCGATATAGCATATTTAGGATATGCTCAAACGACGAGTTTATGGTCGACTTAATCAACCTCAAAATGTGATCTTACTCCGCCAGGCGCTGATTCAAGAGTGGAACAATATTCCACAGAGGTATATAGCAGCACAGGTGTCGTCTCTGCTTTGGTGATGTCAACATTTAATTGATGTTTTAGGTGGTCATACTCGATATTAATTCCGAGAATTTCAATCTTTGATTACACAAACCTAGGCCTTTGATTTGGTATAAATAATTCGTTTGGTTGTAATTAAATTTTGGGCACCATCTGATATGGTGAATTTTGGTTGGCGTGAATTCATTTTAGTTTGAGATGGTAATTAAACACCAAGGTGTGCGTTTTTTTATGTAATCAGTGTTTTTTCTCTAGAATAAACATCTTGGTTTAAAGGCCTCTTTTTGCAGAATACTATTGCTTATCAATATTGGTAATGGTATTTTTTAACTTCCCAAAACTAAATTCGATGCTATATGCCTCTTTAACATTCCTGAGTTTATCTGCTTTCAACAAATTTAAGTTTATGTCATCCCATCAAAACCATCAACCGCATAGTCATCAAAAAACATACCAGTGTGATGAATTAATTGTTAAGAGTAGATATTTTTTGCAGATCTGTTATTGTGGGTGACTGTACTGTATTCCTGGGGTGATCTGCAGCCTTTTGGTCAAGGCAAATGGTTCGTTATCTAGAAATCCTATTTTAACCTCTGATTGCACTCTCAGTCATGTGAGAGTATCCTTGAGCAAGACACACCATAGCACAGGCTAACACTGGTTGAAACATTACTAAGAAAAGATGATAATGACATAGGGGAGCTGAATTGCTGTGAAAAGCAACATAAAATTCCATTCAAACAAACATTTACAAAGATTTACAAACTTCAATCTCTGAAAACTTTCAGTCTTTACTTTTTCCCTTGATCCATGCAAGTACCCTTTTGGTTTTCATAGATTTACAAAATACTAGTAAATACTGTTTTTCTCTGTTGTCAATTTATTGGTATATAATATGATTTCAGTTCATATACCAGTATCAGATCCTGATTTAAAAAGAGGACCGTTATTTTTAACCAGCTTCTTTCGGCCTTATCCTTTCTGATGCCAGGACTTTCTGGCATTAGTCAATGGGTGTTTCCTTTCCAAATCAAACGGAGGATCTTATTACTGGTTTAACACCTTAAGCACCGAGCCACCAAAGACAACTCTTTGGACGGTGCCAGTATGACCAATATCCTACAAATGTTTAGAAAGCTTTTAAGTTGTACACTGACTTTATTTATCCCTGAACGTAAAAAAGATGAAAATGTTTTGATGAACTGTTTGTTTTAATAACCAAAGGTTACAACAAATTAAGGTTAAGCTTAAGGTTATACGCAAGATATCAACAAGAGAACATTGCTTCAAGTACAGATAATTTCATCTGTCCATTAGTCAATCTGTCTCTCCATCCATACCAAATTAGGCCCGATGATAAATTTATGGGAAAAGTGATGCCTGATATGGGATTGGAACATAATACCTCTGGCTTAACGCATTGCTGTACACACATGAAGGCAACAAAGCTGATATTACAACTCATAGTTGGTGTTAGTTATATCCCAGGATCAAGAACACCTATCAACACACAAAAATTAAGCTTCTCAGCCTTTTGATGAGAATCAAGGGGAAATGCTACCCTAGAAATAGACTCCAATGCAATACCCCTGCGCTAGCTGAGAGTATGATGTACCAACCGGGAATTACCAAAACACCCTTTATGATCAGTGCTACCAAGAGAATTTCTGTGCTAATAGGGCCTTTTTTGAGTTTTGTTCTTCAAATATTATTATTATTGTTAAACAAAAATGAAGTGTACAAAATAGACTTTTCTCTACAAACGTAAAGACACGCACCGTTACATGCAATAAAAAGGTGCAAATGTGGCGTTCAAATAATGGATTGGCTGCGTTGCAATACCTTACTCTGTCTACTCTTATGATATCAAATCTAAGTTTGAAAACGATCCCATACAATGGATGCACATTATTTTTATGTGATATTCTTAAAAACCTTAGCGTAATTTTGGCACGAAAAATAACTTAAAGACCTATTTAGCCCATTAAGGAAACAATCCAGTTTTATTTTTTCAGTTTTCTTATGCTATACATCTATCTTTCTTCTTTATTGGTGGTTTGCTAGCAGTTGCCTTGCTTAATTCTCAGATGAATTATTTTCTAAGTTTAGTGATATTTTTAAAAACTGAACTAGATCTAGATATACCCTTTGCACATGTAATTTGTTGGCATATGATTAGGAGATTTATTTCCATCAAAGGAGCAAAAAACTTCTAATGCTGCTCGCCTTTAGGCTTTCCCTACGGTATATTAATCCTACAATGAGTGCTGAAACTCTTTCAGATTTCGATGGGTTGGTCTTGAGAAATTGTATTTTAATTTTTTCACTATTTGTTCAGTTCACCATGCCTACTTATGCTGTCTTAGTGGGTTCAACCCCAGCTGCAACAGTCCCTCCCCACTCTCTTTTGTGTATTTGTCTTTTTCCTCTTTTGTGTATTTGTCTTTCACCATGAATTAATGATGTGTGCTAGAGAATAAGCAAAATTACTGCCAGTAGAGTGATTCAGGCCTCTAGTCTTTTTTTCGGCCCCGGTTCCGGTAAATTTTTAGTAATGAGAATATGAAGCTGGCAAAACCAACCACAGCACGTACCGGAATTTTTATTGCTTCGCCATTTAGCGGGAAAATTACGTCATTGTTGCTTAGACGTATACACGTGGAAAGTTCTATGGTTTTCCTGTTTTATAAATACAAAAAATGCAGAGAAAGATATTTAGAACCGATAAATTGTGGAAATCTTTTGATTTTCTCCTGATATAGTCTAGACTGTTTATTCTACTTTCGACGTAAATCTCTTTATACATATACGATTTCTTACCGAACCGCATCTGCAAACGGTTTATTTGCTAAAGGTGATGACGCAGGATATTTGTTTGTCTGTCATTCATTTTATGTGATAAATAGAATTTTACACTCGTGATTATGCACGATTATCAAACAAGTTGACGAAATGCATTTGACAACTCGTTTGATAAGATGATAATACATAAACACTCATGTAAGATCCGGAATTTAAAGTGAAAAAACGACAGTAATTTAAGTTTATTCATATTATAATTTATTTTGTTATGTTGTATAACTCATTCTAAGTTCTATACTGGATGTCGTTGATCATTGTTTGTTATTTACCGAATTGAATTTATCCTGTGAAAGACTAATCGTTTTATGGTGCCGCATTCAATATGTCAATATGCAAATGCAAATGCTTTCACTTGGAAAAATTCGAGAACGTGGTTGTGATTTAAAGAAGTACTACAGCTGAACTACAGTAGAGTTTCCTGAAATAAACAAAGATCATTGCCAGATAACAGTGTCCATATGTCTGTCAGAACTTCAGATCACGTTTTCATCGTTTGTATAAATTTCACCAGTTCTTTACGTGATATTTCGTGTAAGATTAGCCTTTACTGTCCGAGACAAATTAAAACACATTTATCCACGAAGTCTGCTTTAAAACTTTTGTTCACTCAAATACTTTTTTGGAGTCCATGCACCACGTTTTTGCAAATAGATCAGTATGTAAAAATAATTTACATATTCAATGGAAACAACGTGTTTCCTTTTGTTTTTCTTTATATTTGATTTGTCAAAATATTGTTTCATATTTAGCCTCAAGGCATATTACGATTAACCAAAAATGTTGCAAATTACATGTATAGATCATGACTATATGACTTGAATTTGTGACCTTTATTTAACCCTTTACAAAATACCAAGTTTTAACGACCCTGAGGACAAAGGCTTTTAAGGCTTTTGAAAACAATGTTGGGAAAGCAGAAAATGCTTGAAACCTGCATTTTCTACTGTTCCCCCACTGTTTCTACCCTTTTAACCGTTAAAGTCCTGGAAACGACTTAAGATTTTCTTACAGACCGTGTAGATCAAGACAGAACGTGCAGTCTTATTTTAGATCTAAGATGACAGAGATTGGCGTCCCTTAAAAAATTAAACAACCCTGTTAAAACCGGACGTACACAAGTAAATTAGGCAAGCAAATGAGAAATTAGACGTAACGTGCGTATTATATGTGTATTTCAATTATAAAAACAACTAAACAAACATGTTCGGCTTTTGCCTCATCAATGTAACGCTGTTGCTAGTGACAACGTCGTTTATTACGTCAATTCCGATGTAACATCATGGAAGAATTTGACATTTTAAAATATCTCTTTCATTACTGTAGATATTTGCTTCAAACTTGGACAAGTTTTTGGTCAGCAAAAGGGGAACCTATACAACAAAGGAAGGTAACCATCAAAGTATTTTGACACAATTATCTCCCTTTTTTGACTCAGAATTTTTACAGAAAATCAAGCAACCGCAGCCGAGGAATGGCAACCGCATGCGGTGCTTTTAATTTTCAAACGCCGTCCTTCTAAGGATGGTAAAAATATAGGATAATTTGGTTAATGATTAACCACATAATTTGTTGCTGTTTATTTTCAAGTGAGTGAGCTTTTGAATCTTTGAGTTTCGGTGTTTAAATATTTCAGATCTTGCACATTGGACGGCCGAGGACGACGTATGGATAGAACATGCAAGATGGTTCAAAGACTGTCTTTTCCTGAAACATGTGAAAGGTCAAGAGTTCATCAACCTGGTCCACATGGCCATCCAATACACACAAGATGTAAGTTGCTACAGTTTTTTTTTTTAATCTTCTCCAACGACAGTCTCTCGTTCAAGTACCCCTGAGAGAGAGAGAGAGAGAGATTTTGAAAACAATGTGGGAAAAGGAAAATTGCCGGTGCAAGCATTTTCTCCAATTCCAACAATGTCTATACCTCTTCAAAAATATTGATATTAATTAATCAATATGTTTTCAACAATTGTTTTTGTAATTTTGAAATTCTTTAAATTTGGAAAAGCATTTGTATGTTAAGTTAAGGGTTAAACTTCTTAAGTTTACATCAATTATGAAACAAGTTCGTTACCTCGTTCGGCCAATTTCTTTCCGAGGTTTGATGAAAAAACAAAGTTCTTTACTTATCTTTGGCCGTCGTAATATAATTCAAATGATGTTGAAAACTGTACTGTCTAACGCCGGAGCCACAGTTAGTCTACCAGTTTAATCTACATAAACATGGTAAAAACTGAAAAGTACAAAATGTCTATTGTTAATGACTAAACATCCTCAGAACTTCCTGGTAAACCCTTTTTAAAACATTGTAGAAAAAGCAGCAATCTGTTACTTAACAAAGTTGCTCCTTTTACCACAATGCCTTAAGTATAATCCTTAAACTTAAGTGTACTTAATTTAATTTTTGATGTCCAAGTCTTTGCATTTAAAATCTTCTGCATAAAGATACATTTCCACATGAATTACCCTCAAATACATATATGTATAGGTAAAAGCTTTCAATACTTGAATACTGCGGCAAGTCAAAACGATAATGCAGACAACTATCTAGACACCACAGACTAAGTCTAGGTTGTAGATGGTTGCAGTCCAATCTAGATCCGTATTGTCTACCTTATTTAGGATGCATTTCCCTTCACCAGACAATTCCCAGTTTCACAGCTCTACAGTGATATTGTCCGGCAAAGGGCTGCAGCTCGATAAATACATGTACATGTTATTTCAAGGTCTAAAATTACTACATATATTTCTAAATAATATCAGGAAATTTTATGGAAAGCTTACTTTAACATTTGTCAACATGGGAACATGTTGACAACTGCTAAACTAAGTAACATACAAAAAGGTTTACAGCTTCTATAAATACTGAAAATGCCTACCAAGAAAATGCCGAGTACGAAACATTTCGGTGCGAAACAATTCTGTGTCATTTCTATTCATTTAAAACTTGGCATTACAAAACAATGTTACAGAAGTTAATTAAACAAAGAAAATTGTTTCACTTACACCGTGGTGGGCTCTAAGTTTCTTTATGCTATCGAAATTGTGTGACTGCACTGGAAAGCGTATGCAGCGTGTCTGACAAAATATTCACGTGGAGAAATAAAAGGAAGCGGCGAACCAAGGTACCCTGGGTAACTAACCAAAGTACCAAGAGTATTACTATGTTCCAGAACAAAAACTGTTTTAAACACAAACAAGGTTGTTTTCCTTTTTCTGATCTCCTTATTTGCTCAAAAAAAAAAAAAAAAATGTGTCGTGATGTGTGACCTTCCAAAGGTTGATCCCACCCACCTTAGGATGATTTAAATCCGGGACCTTGATGGGAGGGATCGATGTTTTACCTCTACACTTTTGTCTGCCACAGAAAAGTAAAGGCCTTCTGTAAATGATTCCATGTAACGCGCATTATCTTGCCACTGATCAATTCTTTTACATGTATAACCATGTAGAAAACATCATAGGATAAGAATCAATTACTTTTCCCCCCTGATGATTTGAAAGTCTGTCAAATGTGAGGGCCGAGAAAGCCATTTTGTATGGTGATATGTATTAAATACCCTTCACCGGGCAATCCGTATTCTCAGTTATCCTTCGTAAGAACGTTTTTTTAAGGTGGTAATGTTTCTATCTCATGGAAATTTGACTCTTTGCAGAAAAAAAAGGCTTTGAATTTTGATGAGTCTAGAATTGTTTCCAAGACATTTTCAAACTATTTAAAATATATAGGCCTACTGAAAACTGTTGTGATATATTTCTGCAGGATGAGGAGGGGGAAGTTAGAAAACCGTCAAATCCAGGGGATAGAGAAGCACCCAGGACAAGTAAGAACTTGCATCTTTATTAGAAAACATATGAAAACAGATTTTTCTGTCAAAGTATTGAATGAATTCTTTAAGATCCGCAATAAATAACTTTTCTGGTTTTAAGTGTTTAGGCAATATAACACTTATACAAAATTGTAGTCAGTTCTAATCCTGATGTTTATGATAACCTATTAATTTCTACCGTTCAATCTGTGTGTTCATGGTAAGTTTGAATGATACAGTGGTTTGTAAAGAAGAAGCAGATACCAGTAAATGAACAACTACTTAACTTTGTGCACCGGTATATTTATCAGTAACCCGTCAAAATTAAAATGTGAGTCACTATTTAATAACATCATTTCTTTTTTAAAACGCTCCCTCTTTTTAAAAAATGCCCCCACTTTTTACTGCCTGAAAAGTTTTCTACCTCTTAAGAACACTGTATAACAGTAACTTTGTTACTGACTGGAAAGTCGCCAAATCAATTATTTGGCATTGGCAGAGTTCAAAACACATTGACAGTAACTAGTGTTACAGACACTTAGTTAAAGTGAGGCATTTATTTTCAGTTTCGGACCATAAGTGCTGCCTGGCAGAAAAAAAAATGTCAAAAAAAAAAAAAAAAAATAATGAAACAAGCCTAAAAATACCCAAATGAGTTTTAGCCCTTCTAACATAATGCAATAAAATAACCTAATTGTTCCTAAAATTCACCCAAATCTATATTCTAAATGATGTTTTTCTTTTCCAAAGTCATAGTGTTCTTCCCCAACCAGAAATAAATTTGTTTCTTCTGATTTCAAACCCACTATAAAGTAGTAGGCATGATTCTGCAGCAGGTATACTGGGACAGGCTTATCAGGTCATCCTTGTGATATTCTGGACTGCTACACTACATGGACATAGCTTCTATCTGCCTGTGAATTTTCGTGTGACTGGATACAAAATAATAGGAGTTATGGTCGCAAAAAGTTTCATATGTCAGTTGCCATTAGAAAATAGAAGTTGGTTTCCACTCAGATAACTCTCACAAGAAAAAAGGGAGATGTAAATTTTTCAGAAAGATGGAAACTGTAATAATAATTCATTGATAAATTACTACTGTATCAACATTATAAAACACATAATTCTCTTATGTGTATTAAGCTTAGGTTTGTGCAACTACGTTTATATAAATAGCAGCATCTTTGTGATAACCATCAGAGGTGATACAAGTATAATTTTTACAAACCCAAATTTACTCCATCAGTATATATACTGGCATAAGCAGATGTGTAAATGTGACATCATAAGTAAATTTACTTGCGCATCTTTACTGACATAATGAAAGTATGCACATGTATGGCTCAAACCAGACATTGATTTTATCAAATTTTTGTTTTTAGTGCCACAATTTTGAAATACACTAGAAGTATTTTGCATGGAAGTTCGCAGTTATCAGAATGATAAAAAAAAACCTAGTTTTTTCTGCTGTTGCCATGCAAGACTGATACGATATTATCAACAGTGACTGTTCATGATGCTTTCCATCTCAAAAAATCTCTTCTCGTATGTCAAAAACAGTGTACTGTACTTACAACATTTTCCATAATACATGTGTATCTTAAAAACACATTTTTAGATTGTTTTTCAGTCCGCTCTTTTGAGTAAAGATGGAAACCATGTAAATAAGTATTTTCAAGCATAAAAACAATTTTTGATTAAAAAAAAAAAATCGAATTACCATAGTTTAGCACTGAAGTAGCTATTTGCAACCGACAAATCAAATATTGCTCAAGTATTTGGATTTTCCTGCGAAGAGGTAGAAAACATTGGCGCAAAAGAAGGCCTTCGAGCATATTCTTCTTTTGTCACAATCTTTTCAAAAGTCTTCTCTGTCAGGGTAGTTAGAAATATCAACTACATAAAGACAATGTGTCGCGTGTCAGAATCATACCTTAAGGAAAGGCAAGGTCAAATGTTTTTAAAACATAAAATTTTGCGGGTTATAGGCGTGTTCAGCCCTGAGCATTTTTGGTCACGGAAATGCCCGGCCTGTAACTTTTTTATATTATGAATGATTTTCAGCCTTATTGTGCCGAATTGTCAACCACCTAGACGCAGTTTGTAGGGTGTCAGAATGATATTCATAGGTCAAATGTAAAGGCAAGGCCAAATGTGTTTTCAAAAAAAAAAAAAAAAAGGAAAAATATGAAATGGCGTGGGGGGGGGGTTAGTAGCGCCCAGCTCGTAGTTGTAATATGTGCAAGAATTATGTCCATTGGTCAAAGGTCATGGGGTCATGGTCACGGCAAGGCTAAATGTGTTAAAAAAAAAAAAGAAATTTGGGGATGGGGGTTATGTTCGTGTTGGGCATGTAACTTGTTAAAATCATGAGTGAATTTCAGTATAAATTTTGAGAAAAGTCAACCAGACAAAGACAATTTGTGCAGGAGTCATGTTCGTAGGTAAAAGGTCAGTTTGTATTGTGTTTAAAAAAAGAAGATTTTGGGGTTTATTTTCATGTTGGGCTTTTCTTTATTTTGATTCTATACGAATTTCAGCATAACTGTGCAGAAAAATCAGTCACATAACCACATGAGGACGATATATCAGGTACAAAAACTATGTCCATAGGTCAATGGTCAAGGTCATGGCAAGGTCGGGGGTGTTTAAAAGATTTGTGTCCATAGTCAACCTTCATGTTCACAGGTCACAGCAAAAGGTCATAGTAACTTCAGGGACATCAGTTGCATCTCAGGGGCACGTCTTATTCTAACATCTTTCACTACCTTATATTGTTATTGTGCTTGAAAACTATTTCAATTATTTCTGTCCTATAAGAGTACCGAATCATAGACACACGATCACTTTCATAAAATGTATGTGTTTCCAAGAAGATAGAGATACACTTACGTGTATGTTCAAAGACTGATTATAAATTTGACTCGGAGGCTTAGATATCTGCTGGTCAACTTCCAATATAATTCGATTACCGATACCAGCTAGGCCAGAAGCTTTACTTGAACGAAGCATTTTTAAAACATCTTAACACTTCAGCGGGAGTAATCGTTATAGAATCTAAGGAGTTGCTATCAAACCAGCTGATATCATCAGATGAGTCGTCAATGGTTGATTGCTTGGCAAAGAATGAATCTAACACGTAAGCCTTTTCGTGTTCATCTACAACCACTGAGTCAGTTGTGTCATCCATAAGTGGAGGTATAGAGGAAGAAGACGGTTTGGTTAAAAAGATTTCAGGACTTTCCCCCAATCCCTATTATATCACCCGAACGTAATTTCAGTGCCATTAGGTTTAAATGGTTGTGCTTTCTTTGTCTAATGTGAGCAATTACTTCGTTTCTTAAAGCTTCAAATTTGGACCAATGATGTTGATTGCTTGTAGGTTTCGCTTTCTTATATGCTATTTTCCGTTGCCCATTATTCTTTCTTTGTATCAAACTATTAATCCATGGAGATTCATGAGGGTTAATAACTATCATCTTATTCGGAATACAGTGCTTTGGTAATTATACCCGTAATATTTTGAGTCGAAGTATCAATGTCGTTTTCTTGCAGCTGATACAAATTAACATTTTCAAGAATATTTCTCAACTTTTTATAATCACCTTGTTCATATTTCCATATGGTGCCTTTGAAAGTTTTATATTTAGTTTTAAGAAGTTTAACACAGCAAAGACTAGAAAGTGATATTTATATTAAGATCAAGACGTGGTTCACTAACTCCAGTAGTTAGAATGGAATTTTTGTCACAAAAAGAAGGTCAGTCATAGTTGCAGAATGTTTAGTGAAATGACTTGGTTCGTCAATGCATTGTATCAAATTAAACTGATTGAAAAGTGATTCTACTTCTTAGATTGACTTGGATTCAATGTGTTCAGGTTAAAATCTCCGATGACTATTAGGTCGGAAATTTTGGAATCTCTAGATTGACTTGGATTCAATGTGTTCAGGTTAAAAATCTCCGATGACCATTACGTCAGAAATGTTGGAATCTATTGCAAGACCAGTGGAATCTTCAATTAACGAATTGTAGACTGAATCTGAACTCGGTGCTCAATAAAAGACACCATACTGAACATTTCTTTTGTTATGCAATTTGATCTGGATCCAAATACACTCGAATCGATTTAACTCCGGATAATGTCACTGTGTATATGTTAATAAATTCTTCACATAAAGGATAAATCCGCCATATCTATCACCGATTCTGGCTTTACGTTCTGGAGGATGAAATGTAGGGAAAAAGGAGAATTTGTGACGACACTGATTGATTTGACCAAGTTTCAGAATGGAAACAAGATCAAAGTAAGAAAATTCTGAAACTTTGTTTGCTAGACTTTGCACGTTATAGTGCACTGTAGACCAGTGATTTGGAAGATTTAGAAAATTGTATTTATCGGTCGAGGTTGACGGATGATCTAGATGGTAATTACTGACTGGACTTGGATTGGGATGATTATCATCTGAAAGTAAAATGAGAATCCAATCCATACAACAAAAAGCAGAGTGGCAAAAAAAAAAAAAAAAAAAATGTAATACAAGCCAGTATTAGTATCTCTTATTTTGGACATGTCTATTGTTAATCATAGTTCAAGTTTACTTTTGATGTATAACTTTTCGATGAGACAAACTGTTGACCCAATACTTAAAAACATGGAATGTAGATGGATTTGGGAATCTGGATTAGTGCAAGAGCAAAAGCAGTTATTGTAAGAATGACTCTGAGTTTTGGCATCATTGGAGGACAATCCCTACTCTGTCTCCTGTTATGTGATCAATAATAGACAGGAAAAATAAAAGGCACAGCATACGTCCAAGAGTCAGTTAATTTTTTTTTTTTTTTTTTTTTTCTTTTTTTTTTTCATTATAAAGATAATACGCAAACAAATGCAAAAAGAATGGTTGGCACCCCACAAGAACAGAAAATGTGGTGTAATTGATGAATACGTGTGAATAGCAGATTGAAACAATGAAAGTAAATAAATGAAATAATAAAACATGCGCACAAAGATACGTATAAGTGAAGATATATATGAGATCGGGCTGACGGTTATCGACAACGGGTGAAATACACCGTAAGTCATATCAAAGCCAAGAAATTCAGGAAAAAACTAACTTGGAAAGCTAGCTTGACTAACATTTTCATATGAATACAAGAGGCAACTGAAAAAAAAAAATAAATAAAAAATGGCTATTACCACAAGAAATTCAAGGTCTGACTCTATAAAGTAAGCTTTTTATACGCCCGAAGGGTCGTATTATGTTATACACCCGGTCGTCCGTCCGTCCGTCCGTCCGTTAGCAGTTTCTTGTGTGCGCAACTCCTCCTACAGTTTCCATCGGAATTATTGAAACTTGCCACAATGAATCTTCATGATGTCTAGTTGTGCACCTGACTCTTAGAATTTTGATTGCTGTTTGCGTTCTAAAATTATCTGCCCTTGATTTCTGAAATAACCAACTTTTCACTTTGAATTTTTGTTCAGGCCATAACTTCCATACCATAACAGGTATCAACTTGAAACTACATACACTGATAGAACACATTATGGAAAAAAGCAGTGCACAAGAACCATAACTCTGCTGCTCTTGTTTTTTGAGTTATTACCCTTTGTTAATTTTCACTTTGAATTTTTGTCCAGGCCATAACTTCCAAACTATTAATTTGGAACTTCATACACCGATAGAACACATTATGGAAAAGTGCAGTGCACATGAACCGTAACTCTGCCACCTTTATTTTTTGAGTTATTGCCCTTTGTTAATTTTCAGTTTGAATTTTTGTCCAGGCCATAACTTCCAAACTTTAAAATCCATCATCTTGAAATTTCAAAGACTAATAGAACACATTATGAAGAAGTGCATTGCACACGAACCATAACTCTGCCATCCTTCTTTTTGAGTTATTGCCCTTTGTTAGTTTTCACTTTGAATTTTCGTCTGGGCCATAATTTCTAAATTATAAAAGCTATGATCTTGAACCTTCAAAGACTGATAGAACAACTTGTGGAGAAGAGCAATTCACAAAAATTGTAACTGTGCCACCCTTAATTTTTTAATTATTGCCCTTTAACTCATTTCACTGACAAGCCCCTTTGGGCGTATATGCGCCGCTCTGCGAAGCTCTTGTTCATATATTCGTCATCCTGTGAAAATCGCACAAAGATAAAAAGGATTGTTTGGAAATAGGTATATGCCCTATGCAGTCCTCCCATTTTCCCTTTAAGAGAAATTACTTTTTCCATGTCTACAGAACAACATTGTAGGAATGATAAATTACTGTTTACAAGCAATTACACCTTTTCCTACATTGATTCATACCTTTTCATAAAAATCTAGCCATTTACTTGCATTTTATTTTTAAGTTTTAGGCAGGGTCCTGCGAGTTGAGTTGTTGAGTGTACGACTCGTAACGTGAAGGCCAGAAGGTTGAGCCTCACTGGAAGCAATGGCTTTATTAAGTGAAGCTCAGGACATACATGGATATGTGATTTGTGTGCTTGTATTGGAGTTTAACGCCGTTTTAACAACTTAGGTCATATCACGGCGGTCAGTGCACCTACGCATGTGTTTCCTGGCTTTCTCACACCAGTACTGACACAACTTTCTTGTTTCTTGTTTTTAGTCAGTGACTGCTTTTCTCACATGAATCGGAGGTGAGAGGAGTAAAACCGCCGGAAAGAAAGTTTGCCACAACAGGGTATCGAACTGAAACCACCAGGTCACGAGTCGGATACGTTAACCACTGAGCTACCCGGGCGGGACCATGAATATGTGAACTGTAGCCTTGATATGACGGCAATAATGTTGAAAGCGGAGAAAGACACCCTTAAATCTATCAATCCAATCAATCAATTTTTTAGGCTGAAACTCCTTTCGATTTTGAGAAGTCTTAAAGTTGTTAAAAATTGTCATACTCAGTCACATGAGCAAGAGGTATTAATTAACAAATGTACAAATGCCTCTTTAGTACCTTGAAATTGACAGGTTTAAATTATATTGATCTAAGTGATTCGCTTATTTTCCCTAATTGTTTTCAAAGCGGTATTCTGCAGGGACGTAAAAAAGTTAAATGTCTATGCTGAGTGTGTATTACACCATTTACTGCTCACTGTCCCAGCAGGTTGCCAAGGTATTAGCTCTCAGTCCATTATGGAAAAGGAATTCGAATTTGAAGAAGCTGAAAACGCTAAAGTGCTCGCGGCAGACCTATCAAACATAAAGCCAAGCCGACAAAACAAATCTTCAGGAGGAGCTGACTCTGCAAGTTTAAGGACAAGTAGCCAGAAAACCAGAAAACTATCGAAAGGTATTCAAGCTAGTACTCTTGTTTTCTGATTTTTGAAATGTACGAAAACGTTATTTATTCCCCGACCTGGGCGGGGGTATAAAAATAGCCGAGCTGTTGCTCTGTAGAGGGGGTAAGCCCCCCACCCCCGTTCCACTGTGTCTGCCTGTTTGCCATGGGCTCTAACTCATGTAGTTCAATGACAGGATCCTGGTGATTGAGTAGATTCACAGTAAGGCCCTTTAACCGCTCTGTTTTCACAATACACCAGTTAGACCGTGAATAGAACTAAACATGTGGTCAGGAAGGCCCGTTCTGATCAATCAGCAGGCCATGCCTGGTCCCGGGGCAATTCTGTTCCTGTTTATTGTTGAATGATATACAGATATTGAAAGAAAAATATAAAATGATTCTTTCCCTGTCTGATATACATGTAGATACAAATTAGTGTCCAAGAAAGCGCTGGCTCATGGGCTAATCAGGTGAACGCTGGTGTTTCATTGACACTTGTGACCGCCCAAAGAAAGTCTATGACATACTGCGGGGCGACATCTGTCCAGTCTAGCCCTCACACTTTGAGTATATCAGCGTTGTATCCTTGTCATGATCTGTGCTTGGTTTCGTCAGATCATACCCCTTGTTAGCTCGGCTGTCTTCGAAGAAAACATTGAGGTATTGTCGTAGCCCTGGCGTCGTCGTGCGAAACTTACATGGTATGATATCTCTGTTATTACTGCAGAAATTTGCTTCAAACTTGAAAAAGCTGATAACTATCAAAAGGGAACCTATACAACAAGGGTAGGTAGCCGTCAAAGTATTTTTGTCAAAGTTATGCCCCTTTTTCGACTTGGAACATAATTCTGTCTATTTTTTGAAATATAGAGAAAAATCCATATCGTAGTAAGCTAGTTTATTGCGGTGTCATATCGACACAGACATTTAACACGAAATATCTGATCCATGCTCTGTTAAAAGGGGGCTTATGCATCTGCAAAGAGTATCGACTCGGGTCAGCCTGCGCAGTCCGCGCAAGCTTACAGGGCCCAAGCTTTTTGCTTTCGGCCATTTTTCTGCATTTCAAAGGAGAATTTTTACCTGCTTATTTCGTCGGTTTTCAGAGAAAATGGATCTTATGGATCCATAATCATGTGATGTCGTGCCTGAGGACTAGATCTAATTTAATCAACACAGAGAATCAACTCTTTGCCATGTTAATCTTTGCCTCACGTTGCATATTGAAAACAATATTGCTGTAATTAAAAAGCTGGTGTTTGTTTGCTTTGTAATGGCATATAGATCCAGATCTGCACACGAAAATCAGGGAAATTCTGCTATTATTTTTGCCAGATCTATATAATGAATTTTCTCGTTTTTTGAATTCAAATTTGAAAAATTTCGATAAACATTGACTGGTACTACAGCGAAACAGTTTATTTACGAAGGTGACATAAAAAAGGGGCATTTTACAGCTGCATGTACTTTTTTTAATGCAAGGAAATCGGTTTAACTGATTGCAGATTGTCAGGTGTTCCCGATCTTTTACAGTTTATTACCCCCGTTCTAATAGAGTACGAAAAATACCACGTAAGAAGTTTGAAAAGCAACTCAGCTGAGAACATACTCAACGTTTAAGACTCAACTCAGCAATTTAACGGACTGAGGTCTGGTAACTCAATTTAGCTGAGTACGGAGTTTTTTCGGGAAACCGTGCCCAGGTTTTTCTTGAGAGAGATCTTATAAAATCTTAAAAAATGTTAAACAAGAGGGTCTTGGTGATTCCATATTACTACACTTCGTTATAGGTCAGTCAGTATACACGGAGTTGTCAAAGGTAGAGACATCGCGCCCTAGAAGCGCTATTGCAATAAAATTTTATGGAGAAAATAAGCCTAGCTCTCCACAAAAGTTATATATTTTTCATGTGCCAAGATGAGTGTAAGATATTTTTTTCATACATTAAAGGAGTAATATTGATTCGAACGTTTGCATTTTTTTCTTTTTTTCTTTTTTTTTCAACTTTCAGATTTGAGATCAAGAGAGAATGAGAAGCTAAAAAGGCAAATGTGCAGGGTGTGTACTGACAATACAGCCTGTGTCGTTATACTGCCTTGTGGGCACCTTTGTGCCTGTGAAGAGTGCGGGTCAGCCTTGAGAACGTGTCCTATTTGTCAGAAAAATGTTAAAAGCACAGTGAAAACCTTCATTGTCTAATCCTTTGGAGTATAAGTCTTTTTAGCTCACCTGAGCTCAACGTGCTCAAGGGGAGCTTTTAGGATCACCCGGTGTCCGTCGTCCGTCGTGACCCCCAGCCGGACGGGGGGTAGAATACGCCGGCTGCCAGTCCTGCAGAGTGGTAAGACCCCACCAATGGACCCGCCTGTTTGCCGTGGGTGGAGACTCGTAAGCCGGAAAAGAGGGTCCTGGTAGTTGAGGGGAGCCCAGAGATCTCCAGCTCTTCAACACACTGCTTCGGCCTCGGCTTCGGTCTAAACGAGAGCCTAGATGGGCCCGGTCTAGTGCAATCGGCTGGTCGTTTTTAGATTTGGGCATCATTTATTCATACGGAAACTTACTTAATACTTGTACTCGTCTCACAATGTAGGATCATTGCATGAACCTGAAAGTTTTTTTTGTTAATACTGCAAGTATCTTGTACAGCACTACATAAGATTTCGCATATATTGATACACCGTTAGTATGTTCAAATTACTAGTTTTTACTTTGCTTTACATGTTTTAGTCCCTAGTCTAATATAGGCTCATGGGCTAATTGGGTGGTATAGATTTCGTGTTTGGGTCAGCAGCTTCCATAGCAGTTCACTGATTCCCAGGAATTAACCATGTCTGCTGTTTGTCGCTATGCTTTATCTGTGCTGCCTGAGTATATCATCTGGGTAACCCTGGCATTGGGAGCTGGATACTCCGCTCCATACTCCATGTCCCCTTGTTGGGCTCCGTGGTGGGCGGGGACTGCAGATGATGAAGTTGAAAACCTAAATATGGATCACCAACATAAAAAACGAAACCGTGATCAGCTTGATGCAGACGTGGACAACGAACAATCGACCAACGCAGTTTTCCCTCGCTTTTTACTCATAGACTTGACTGTACCCGATCAGCCACTTTCTAAACTGTCACCTTTCGTAATTGAAAAAGTCTTAGTTGGACTAGCTGGAAGTCCAAAGTCAGTCAAAAAATTGAAATCAGGAAGCCTATGGTGGAAGTTGAAAAGGCTGTTCATGCCAAAAACTTGATGAAGATTAAGCACTTTTTCAACATTCCTGCCAAATGCGTACCACACAATAGTTTGAATACATCTAAAGGTATTATTCGCTGTCCAGATCTTGCAGATGTTCCCGATGACGAAATAGCATCGGAACTTGCAAGTCAAAATGTCACAGCAGCCAGACGAATCACAGTTTTCAGAGATGGTGTAAGAAGGCCAACAAATACAATAGTATTGACATTCAACTCATCTATCCTGCCCAAATCATTAAAAGTAGGATATTTGAAAGTGGACTTGTATATTCCAAATCCTCTTCAGTGCTATTGCTGTTTTAAATTCGGACACAATGAAAAGAAATGCAAATATAACCAAGGTGAAGAATTTTGCCGACGTTGTGGCAACTCGAACCTTGTGCACAAGTCTGAAAACTGTGAATTTGACATCAGATGCATCAATTGCAAAGGTGAACATGTTGCAACCTCGCGATCATGTCCAGTTTGGAAAAAAGAAAAAAGAGGTTGTAACTGTTAAATATACTGAAGGCCTTTCCTTCCCTGAAGCAAGAAAGATTGTAGAAGCCCGACATAACATGGGTCTTTCATATGCATCTGCCTCAAAAACTAATGCCCATCAGCATGTCCAACATAAGGACGCTCAAACTCAAACAGTTGATGCGGCCGTCCAAACAGATAATTTGGAAAAAGATAACACAAAAACACAACAGAAGTCCACGAATCCTAACAAGAACAATCAGAAAAGCACTGCATCTAGCCAGCCTCTCACAAAAAAGCAAAGTAGCACACACTTACAGGCAAAGGCTCCAAGTAGCCCTAGCCAAAGGAGAAATAAATCTCCTGCTAAGGTCCTATCGGATCGCCTCCAATTACCAAATTATACAATTCAACCGTTTCGCTTGTCTTGAAGACGACATGGAGGCGGAAGACTCACAAGCAGAGTCGAATATTAATAAGCAAGGTCGAATCATCAAACTAAATAACAAAAAATGAACAAGTACATACTTTCGATGCTCTATGGTTTTTTTCCTTATTTTATATTTTATCATGACCAATAATATTCTGCAATGGAATTGTCGCAGCATTAAAACTAATTTTGAGGAATTAAACCTTTTAATCAATGAAAAGAAACCAGTTGCAATATCTTTACAGGAGACCTTTCTTAAAGACTCTGACAAATTCTCCTTAAAGTGCCACTCCTGTTTTTGTAAAAACTTCAGTGGTAATGTTAAAGCTTCAGGAGAAGTGGCAATAATTGTGAACAACAATATTCCACACCATTTTGTCAAACTCGAAACTACTTTACAAGCCGTTGCTGTAAGTATTTCTGTAAATAAAACCATTACTCTATGTTCTATTTACCTTCCACCAAGCTCGGCAATCGATATCAAGAAACTTGATGATTTTGTAGATCAATTACCAAAACCATTTATTTTAATGGGAGATTTCAATTCCCATCATACATTGTGGGGATGTAGAAATACGAATGACAAAGGTCAAACCATACAAAATTTTATCACAGAACATAATCTTGTTTTGCTCAACGATAAGTCCTCAACGTATCTTCATCCTGCAACTGGTTCTTATTCATCTTTAGACTTAAGTATATGCAGTCCGGAAATTTTTACTGATCTAAATTGGAAGGTGGATGACGACCTTCATGGAAGCGATCATTTCCCGATCGTAGTATCGGAAATTGGACCATCTGTACAAGAACGCCCAGAACGCTGGAAGCTTCATAAAGCAAATTGGGAAAAGTTCACAATTCATTGCGAACAATCAACTGATCCCAATGCTTTTGACAAATGTGAAAATCCAGCAGAACTGTTCACTTCCTTACTTTACTCGGCTGCAGAGAGATCAATTCCTCGGACATCGACAAAGCCAAAGCATCATAGCAAACCATGGTTTAACGATGATTGTAAGAAGGCTATAGCTGAGCGAAAATCTGTTCTCAGAAATTTCAATCTGAGACCTACTCAGGAAAATCTTGCAAAGTTCAAAATTGCGCGTGCGAGAGCACGGCGAACTATAAAACAAAATAAACGTGCGTCTTGGCGACAGTATGTATCCCGATTAAATTCTAGATCGTCTGTCAAAAAGACATGGGAGATGATACGAAAAATTAACGGCAAAACTACTTCCATTAGTATTGGTCATCTTGATACTGATGATGGGAATGTTACTTCTAAACACGACATTGCCAATGTGTTGGCTGATACGTTCGCCAAGAAGTCTTCCTCTGAAAATTACTCATCCACGTTTCGAAAACATCAGGAAGTAAAAGAGAAATCAAAACTGAATTTTAAATCCAGTAACAAGGAACATTATAATAAAGATTTTACCATTAAAGAACTCAAAAAAGCTCTTAAGAAATGTCATGACACTGCAGTTGGGTCTGATGATATACACTATCAGTTCCTTAAACACTTGCTGTATCGTTCCCTCCAATGTTTACTCCAAATTTTTAATCAGATCTGGAAGACAGGTGTTCTTCCAGACTCTTGGAAAGAAGCTATAGTTATACCTATACCAAAACCAGGCAAAGATTCTACAAACCCAAGTAATTATCGCCCTATAGCCTTAACAAGTTGTATTTGTAAAACTATGGAAAGAATGGTAAATGACCGCCTAGTTTGGTTTTTAGAGAAAAATAAACTTATTTCCACAAATCAGTGCGGATTTCGTAAACAGAGAAGCACTCTTGATCACTTAGTACGCTTCGAGACTTTTATACGTGAAGCCTTCATAAAGAAAGAACATGAAGTTTCTGTCTTTTTCGATTTAGAAAGTGCTTACGATACCACCTGGAAGTATGGCATTATGAACGACCTTTATGATTTCGGTATTCGAGGTCGCCTTGCTTATTTCATTTCTGCTTTTTTAGATGAACGTCAGTTTAGAGTCCGAGTTGGAAATACACTGTCCAGCCCACACGAACAAGAAATGGGCGTTCCCCAGGGAAGTATCCTTTCAGTTACACTTTTTAGTGTTAAAATTAACAACATTGTTAAGTCTGTTTGCTCTGGAGTAGAATGCTTTCTGTATGTTGACGACTTCTGCATTTGCTATCGGTCAAAGCATATGCATACGATAGAAAGACAGCTTCAACAGGTCTTACATAATTTAAGCAACTGGTCGAACGAAAACGGTTTCAAATTTTCGAAAACCAAGACCAAATGTATGCATTTCTGTCAGTCGAGAAAATTTCATCTCGACCCGGAGCTGACATTAGATGGTGTCCGTATAGAAGTCGTCCCAGAATTCAAATTTTTAGGTCTTTTATTTGATTCTAAACTCACGTTCATCCCACATGTTAACTATTTGAGCAATAAATGCCAAAAAGCTCTTAATCTTTTACGTGTTGTCTCCAGTATGGACTGGGGAGCCGACAAAAAAGTCCTCTTGAGACTTTATCGAACACTAGTCCGTTCTAAGTTAGACTACGGCTGCATTGTACATGGCTCAGCGCGGCACTCGTACCTTCGGAAATTGGATTCTATCCATAACCAAGGTTTACGCTTAGCACTTGGCGCCTTTAGAACAGCTCCTATCAATAGCTTGTATGCTGAGGCAAATGAACCATCTTTAAATTTACGCAGGAAGAAACTTTCCTTGCAGTATTACTTAAAATTAAAGTCAAACCCCGACAACCCTACGCATAAAGTAGTATTTAAACCGCTCTACAAGGATGAATTTCAAAACAAGGAAAAGTCATACCACCTTTTGGTTTACGCTGTAAGCAGATATGAGTTGTGTTGATTGCGATCTTGAGGTTGTAGCCCAATATAAAATCTCTCAAGTTCCTTTATGGACTTCTAAAAGTCCAACCTATATATACAGTCTTGCTTCTGACAAGAAAGCTACAACAGATCCAATGATTTTTAAAAATAAATTTCTCGAAATAAAAGCACAATACTGCCTTCACGAAGAGATATATACAGATGGTTCTAAAGATGGAAGCAAAGTTGCTACAGCTGCCGTGCTCGATGGCGAAATATACCAATTTCGGCTTCCTAATAATTCTTCTATTTTTTCCGCGGAGCTAAAGGCGATCGACCTTGCTCTCAACCATATTCAAGAAGATGCTTACTGGCGCTATATTATCTTCACTGATTCATAACTGCCATGCAAGCACTTGAGGGTGAGAAAACAGACAACCCATTAATAGTCGGTCTCCTTGAAAAACTGTCCGAAATATATGAAAAAGCTGATATTGTTTTCTGTTGGCTCCCTAGCCATATTGGTATCAGTGGCAATGAAGAGGCAGATAAAGCTGCTAAGGAGGCATTGTCACTGGATGTTCTACCTTTTAAAGTTCCTTTCAACGATTTTAACCCATTAGTGAATGATTTTATTCAAAGTGTATGGCAGCAGTCCTGGAATGACCCAGCTAACAAAGATAACAAGTTGTTTGCAGTGAAACCAGCTCTTGGCGAGTGGCTTCCAGGGTTGCGGACAAGTCGCCGTGAAGAAATTATTTTGGCCCGTCTTCGCATTGGTCATACATACATGACACACTCGTATCTCCTTAAGGGAGAAGAAGCACCCCAATGTATTCCCTGCAATACAGCTCTTACTGTTAAACACATACTTGTAGACTGTATAGACCTTGCACCTACAAGAGACAGGTTTTTTTATGTTGACAGTATGAGTGGTTTATTTGATACTGTAAAGTTGGAGTCTATTTTTGACTTTTTGAAAGAGGTAAATCTCTATAAAAAGATATGAGTTTAGGTTCTATTGCCCATCTGTATTTTTAGACTATATGTCACTAACGTCCTTTATTCTTTTAGTGTTTACACGGCTGAGATTTTAAAAGTCTTGTAACTTTACAGTTTGATCAATTAAACGTATTGCATTAGTTGTTAGTGCGCCCAATATGACCATTGATGTCGACGGGCCTTAAAACCTCACTCATTCATCCATTCATTCGTCCGTCGTGCGTCTGTGCGTCGTGCGTCGTTCGTCGTGCGTCGTCAACAATTCTTTAAACATCATCTCCTCCTAAACCACTGGGCCAATTTGGACCAAACTTGGCAGGAATGTTCCTTGGGAGGTCCTCTTTAAAGATTGTTCACAAAATTTGATTCCATCAAAAACTCTGGTTGCCACGGCAACGAAATGGAATTTTCTAAGAAATTCTTTAAAAATATTCTTCTCTGAAACCGCTGGTCAGATTTTGAAATAATTTCACAGAGATGTTCCTTGGGTGACCCTTTTCAAAAATTGTTCGCGAAATTTTGATCTGTCAAAAAACATGGCTCTGGTGAATGGGGGCTACTTGCACTATACAGATATGAAGAAATTCCTAAAAATTCTTCTTCTCTGAAACCTCTAGTCAGATTTTAAAATAATTTCACAGAGATGTTCTTGGGTGACCCTTTTCAAAAATTGTTCGCGAACTTTTTATCCGTCAAGAAACATGGCTATGGTGAATGGGTGCTACTTGCACTATACGGCCATGAAGAAATTCTTAAAAATTCTCTTTCTCTGGAACCGCTGGTCAGATTTTGAAATAATTTCACAGGAATGTTCCTTGGGTGACCCTTTTCAAAAATTGTTCGCGAAATTTTGATTTGTCGAAAAACATGGCTCTGGTGACGGGGGGCTACTTGCACTATATGGATATGAAGAAATTTTTAAAAATTCTTCTTCTCTGAAACGGCTGGTCAGATTTTGAAGTAATTTCACAGAGATGTTACTTGAATGACTCTTTTCAAAAATTGTTCGCAAAATTTTGATTCGTCAAGAAACATGGCTCTGGTTAATGGGGGCTCTGGTTAATGGGGGCTACTTGCACTATAGGGAAATGAAGAAATTCTTAAAAAATCTTCTTCTCTGAAACGGCTGGTCAGATTCTGAAATAATTTCACAGAGATGTTCCTTGGGTGACCCTTTTCAAAAATTGTTCGCGAAATTATGATCTGTCAAGAAACATGGCTCTGGTGACTGGGGGCTACTTGCACTATACAGCCATGAAGAAATTCCTAAGTTCTTTTTCTCTGAAACCGCTTGTCAGATTTTGAAATAATTTCACAGAAATGTTCCTTTGGTGACCCTTTTCAGAAATTGTTTGCAAAATTTTGATCCGTCAAGAAACGTGGCTCTGATGGGGGGGGGGGGTCTACTTGCACTATACACACATGAAGAAATTCTTAAAAATTCTTCTTCTCTGAAATGGCTGGTCAGATTTTGAAATAATGTCACAGTAATGTTCCTTGGGTGACCCTTTCCGCAAATGTTCGAGAAATTTTGATCCGTCAAGAAACATGGCTCTGATGGCTGTGGGCTACTTACAATATACGGACATGAAGAAATTCTTAAAAATTCTTCTTCTCTGAAATGGCTGGTCAGATTTTGAAATAATTTCACAGAAATGTTCCTTTGGTGACTCTTTTCAAAAATTGTTCGCAAAATTGTGATCTGTCAAGGAACATGGCTCTGGTGGTGGGGGCTATTTGCACCATAGGGACATGAAGAGGAGTTTCTTAATCCTTCTTCTCTGGAATGGCTGGTCAGATTTTGAAATAATTTCACAGAATGTTCCAAGGGTGATCTTTTTCAAAAATTGTTAGGGTAATTTTTATCCATCAAAAAACAACAGCCAATTGTTGGCACCTGCATGTGGTGTTCTTTTTTGACTTATGTTTTTTAGCTGACTTGAGCACAAAGTGCTCATGGTGAGCTATTGTGATCGTGCTGTGTCCGGCGTCCGTCGTGCGGCGTGCGTCGTCCGTCGTCAACTTTTTTCCTTGTGTACGCTCTAGAGGCCACATTTTCGGTCCTGTCCTCATGAAACTTGGTCAGAATGTTTGTCTTGATAAAATCTGGGACGAGTTTGAAATTGGGTCATGTGGAGTCAAAAACTAGGTCACTAGGTCAAATCTTAGAAAAACCTCGTGTGCGCTCTAGAGTGACCCTGGAGTGAAATTTCGCCTATTGACTCAGGTGAGCGATCCAGGGCCATCATGGCCCTCTTGTTATACTGTTAATACTTAGGCTTAGAGTAATCTTTGGTTATTATAAAACGGACATAAATAGTGTTGGGTTGATTCCACTGTACCGCTTCCACAAAGTGGTGATAGCACCAATTTTTTTAAGTACAAATGTTCTTTGAGACAGCTACATTTGTTTCTTAATCTAGCATGTATGATCTGAATTTTCCTATTGCCAAAACAGTAAAGCCTCCGTGGCCTACGTTCAAAAGGTGTTTAAAAGATGACAATGATTCAGATTTTTTAATTTCATCCGGCAGGGAATTCCAATCATTAATCACAGCTGGCAAAAATGTAGTACTGTACAAGCTAGTTCTACAAGCAATGTTTCTTAAATTGTTCGGCCATTCGAAGGTTATAAGAGCTAGAATTGCGAACCGTATGTGGAACAAGAGTATTAAGACAATTTGGGGAAAGCCCAATAACCATTTTATAGAAAAGAATAAGCTTATGCTTGCGCCGTCGTTGGCTTAAAGTTTCCAACCCAGACTCCTGATATAGATCAACGATAGAAACAAGCTTAGCTTCATTTTGCACTTTATCCAGTCGATCTTTCAACCGTTGAGAAAGATTGTCCCATATAACATCACCATATTCAAGAATAGGTCAGATAAAAGAGAAATACATGATTTGCAGTGAAAAGCGATCAAGACGGATTTTCAAAAGTCGCATAATTTCGATTCTTTTCCATGCCTTTTCGATAGATTTACCTATGTGGATGTCCCACGACCCATCGTTAGAAAGAAAAATGCCTAAGTGTTTATGACTAGTAACAGAAGGAATTTCAATATTTGACATAAAAAGACCTGAATGGTTGGTCTTAAAACGTTTACGAGATGTAACTAAAGATTCAGACTTTCATGGATTAAACTTGACCAACCACTTCTGCGCCCAATGAGTAATTTTATCGATATCTGTTTGTAACATAGTTCCAACGGCAACCGTGTCCATTACAACCATTGGTAAACTGGTATCATCTGCAAAAAGGTTAATATTTGCATGAATGTCATCAACAATATCATTAATATAAATCAAGAATAAAAGAGGTCCCAGTATGGATCCCTGTGGCACACCGGCTTGAATGTGACATAAGTTTGAGACACCACCAGATACAATAACTCGTTGAAAACGATTAGAAAGATAATCAGAAAACCAGGACAATAAATTACCTCTAATACCCGCTCTTCGCAACTTGAACATCAAGCCTTTATGCCAGACTTTGTCAAATGCTTTGCTTATGTCTAAAAATACTGCTCTAAATTCCAATCCATCATCTAAAGCTTTACATATATTACTATAAAGACATGTCACTTAATTAACAGTAGAATCAGCTGACATAAAACCAGACTGATATAGACTAAAGAAATTGGTGTCCTTTAGATAGTTATAAACGTGCTTGAATATAATTCGTTCTAAGACTGTTTCAATATTATTTAATAATGAAACGGGCCCGTAATTAGCAGGAAGAGAAGGGTCACCCGACTTAAATATGGGACACACATTAGATATTTTCCATGATGAAGGAACAAATCTGGTATTTAGTGAGTAATTAAATAGATCGCACAAATGCGGTGCCAGCTGACCAGCTGCTTCGAGAAGAATCCTATTATTTATGCCGTCAGGGCCAGAGGCTTTTCCCGTTTTAAGTGTTCTTAGAACATCCAGCACTTCAGACGGCGCGACATGAATTGAGTCCAAAGCTTCATGCATGACGTGGAAACGTTCATCAGGAAGGGTACTGAATGAATCATCTATACATGACTGGTTAGCAATAAAGATTTAGGGATTGCTGGATATTAACAACGCAATTCTTAGAGAAGGAACTGAGCACCGATCCGACTGAAATTTCTATCGAAAGAGCCCATAGACTAGGCAAAAACTGCAATCATATATTATTTTCCCATAACGAAACACGCTAACAAGTGGTCTGAATACCCTTAGGACCTATTGTGACAAATGGAAATTAACTGTCAATTTTGCAAAAACAAAAGTAATTGTTTTTCGAAAATCCGGAAAATTATCCAATTCTTTGTCTTTTACATACGACTAAAAGCCACTCGAAACTGAATCATTTTTCATATCTAGGTGTCACTTGTGCATCGGGGGGGATCTTCTAATCACACAGCTGAAACAAATGAAGGTCAAGCCCTTAAAGCTATTTTCGCGCTGAAGCAATATTTGACTGTTTTTAAAGAATTACCATAAGCCATAGTTTTGCATTATTCGATAAACTTGTATTCCTTATACTTAATTGCGGGGGAGAAGTCTGGGATTTTCAGAAGCTGAAGCACCCGAAAAACTACACACAAGATTCTGCAAACAATTTTTAAATGTAAAATTACAAACCCCAAACAATTTTATCTATGGCGAATTAGGAAGGCTCTCCTTAAAGAAATTGAGACTCATACGTAGAAAAATTTTGTTTAAAGATACGTGTGACTCGAGCAGACGACAGAAAATATATAAAACGGATGTATAACCAAATGCCTTGCGATATTGATCATCCCACAAATCTTGTTAATTGGGCATCGAAAGTTAGAACTTTTCTTTAAACAACAGGATTCACATACGTTGTGATTCTTGTTCCATGTTTGTAACTTCGCCCATTTAAATACATCAGATAGATCTATTTCAGACAGTGATAAAATTGAGTTATCTTTAAAAAAAAATCTCACCAATTCAAAATGTCTATCAATCCTATTAAATTCAGATTTATGAGTTTTGTTGGTATGTCACTTCGAATGTAAGCAAATGATGGACACTTATGTAGAAGATTAAAGATTAAAAAATGTTATTTGAAAATGGATTTTTGTCTTTTTTAAACAATCCACTGAACGTCATTTTCTCTCAAATTGATTAAAACAAAATACTGTCATATTGGTCTATACTTACAAACTGAATTATTGTGACCTGGTAAATACATTCTCATTGTAATACAGTTTTTATGAGCGGGTAAGCCACGGGGAATTACTGAAAAGAACTGTACTGGATTTTGATTTCAGTCACAACAAAAAAAGTGGTTAGAAGCATGAAATAAATAGAATTCTAGTATTTTTGTGCGTGTGTGAAAGATTGAAATTTATTTCATGTCGTGAAGATCATACGGTAATAGTTTCACTCGTGGATGCGCCACTCGTGAAAATATTACCGATGATGTTCGCTCGATGAAATGGTTTTCGATCTTTCACCGAAAAGGGGGAAAAATATATCCTCTACGCATCGTTTAATAAAGAGTTAAACAGACGATGCATCTTAACCTGTTACTGAGCAGTCTCTTGTTTTAGCGACCCTGAGGAAGGGGCTGTTTAACAAATATTGATAACAAACATTTCTTTTCCCGCAACGTTCTCTACTCTTTCAAAGACAACTTACATCATTTTAGCCGCATTTAATTAACCGTCAACAAATTCCTTCAGTATTTACAAGATCAAAACTGCTACTTAAAGGCAATCCTGTACAATTTCTCTCTTCGAAAAAAAAGTAATTAATGTCTAATAACTAACATTTAAATCACATATTTTTTAAGAATCTAGTACATTCACCGACTTATGTGTTTTGCGCTCACATTTATTGAACTGGTCCCATTTTGCCATGTGTAACTCATTTGCAGCAGAACCAGTTTTGAAAACGCTAATCTGATCAATCAATCTAGGTTATTGACCAGTAGACGAATCGGCGCTATCTCCCATCTAAAAGACTCAATCGACCTAATGCTTAATCTAAGCATATACCATTAAAGTTCCGCGGAAAACCAAAATTGTCATTGCTCGATCATCTGACACCGTTAGTAAATATAGCATATTTGCGCATCGCCTCTATATCGTATATATAACAACACAAGGTGTGCAACGAAATCGGAGATAATTTGACTCCATGTCCACTTTGAAAAAGAAAATTTAACAGAAAACGGAATAGAACAACCCAATTGTTGGTGCACATGGGTTCAAAAGTGATTTTTCTGCTATTCTCTGACATTTGAAGGTCTCAAAGGACTCATGCAACCAATCATTGCCGCTGATCTCATGAATTTGAAAAAGCTTCCACATTCCCGAGATCGACATGAACTGACGGCAGACAATTATTATCCCGCACCGTTTCATAATTTAAATTAAAAAAAAAAGACCTTTTTCTTGATGTATTGATGAAATTATTGAAATAATATTTCGTCTGTTATATTATATCTAATCGAGTAACACAAATTTTATCTGCCATTTCATATCTTTCCAATGCGTATTTACCGTTTACTGGTCAAAAACGTTTGCTCGTCTTTTGATAGTAAATTCATGTGATTTATAATTAACTGTGGGATAACAATTGTGCGACGTCGGAAAATGAAAAAGCTGTTAGGATATTTATGAGATCGATGCTATCGCTTGGCTGCAAGAGTCGTTTGAGACCTTCGAATCTTAGAGAACAAGAGAAAATTCATTTTTTAACCCATCTAAACCAATCAACAGGTTGTTTTGTCCATTCTCGGTTAAATATCCCTTTTCAAAAGGGACAGGGGTCAAATTTTCTCCGGTTTCGTTGCAAACTTTGTGTTACAATATACATGTACGAGACTGGGGCAATGCGCAACGGTGCTATTTTTAGTAAAGGTGTCCTCGAGGAATGAAAATTTTGGTGTTCCGTGATAAACAAATCGAGTTTCAAAGGCTTGTGATCTAAATGATTAATAAATGAAAAAAATCTCCGCTACCATTAATCTAAGTATTTGGCCACCGATATTACTTATCTAAGAGATTGTCAGACGGGAAAATCAGAGTTTCCATATAATCTTAGCGATGGACGAAGTTGTTTTTCGTCCAAGAATTGGTAAAGAACCATTCTTTATCGTTAACAGGAGTTCCGTCAAGGCCACACTGCCTACATGGTCTACGGATTTAAGGCATCTGCATTTTTATGCAACTTTCCTGGACGATGTTCTATCTTCATGCTATATAATGATAATATTCAAGCCATCTTGCGATTTGATCCTCAGGATTCTTGAAATTCATGAGCCGCCTTAAAGATCTATGATCAGTTCAAATTGTACATGTTTTGCCATATAGGTAATGCCTGAAATATTTCACAAAATGGACGACTGCTGTTAGCTCTTTCCTTGTAACGCAGTATTTGCGTTCAGGTTTAGTGAGTGTTCGACTTGCAAAAGATATGTTTGTCTTGATGAAATCTCGGATGAGTTCGAATTTGGGTCACCTTTGGTCATAAACTAGGTCACTAGGTCAAATTAAAGAAATACCTTGTGGACACTCTGGGGGCCACATTTCTTACTCAATTGACCTGAAAATTGGTCAGAATGTTTGTCTTGATGAAATCTCGACTGAGTTTGAATTTGGGTCATCTGGGGTGATAAACTAGGTCACTAGGTCAAATTGAAGAAATACCCGGCCGGGTAGGTCAGTGGTTAGTGTGTCGGACTCGTGACCTGGTGGTTGCGAGTTCGATACCCGGTTGAGGCAAACTTTCTTTGTGGCGATTTTTCGCCTCTCACCTCTGATGAATGTGAGGAAAGTAGTCAGTGGCTTTGGAAAGAAAGTTGTGTCATAACTTGTGTGAGAGAGCCAGGAAGCACATAGGTGCGTCGCTGACCGCCATGATATGACCTAAGCTGTTAAAATGGCGTTAAACTCCAATACAAACCAAATTCTGCTCAAGTGAGTTGAAAGTTGGTCAGAATGTTTGTCTTAATTAAATCTCAGATGAGTTTTGAAATCAGGTCACCTGGGGTCATAAACTAGGTCACTAGGTCAAATCAAAGAAATACCTTGTGGACACTCTAGAGGCCACATTTCTTACTCAGTTGACCTAAAAATTATTCAAAATGTTTGCCCTGATGAAATCTCGGATTAGTTCGAATTTGAGTCACCTGGGGCCATAAACTAGGTCACTAGGTCAAATTAAATAAATATGTTGTGGGCAATCTAGAGGCCACATTTCTTACTCAATTGGCCTGAAAATTGGTCAGAATGTTTGTTATGGTGAAATCTCGGATGAGTTCGAAATTGGGTTACCTGGGGTCATAAACTAAGTCACTACGTCAAATCAAAGAAATACTTTGTGGACACTCTAGAGGCCACATTTCTTACTCAATTGACCTGAAAATTGGTCAGAATGTTTCTCGTGATGAAATCTCGGATGTGTTTGCATTTGGGTCACCAAGGTCAAAAACTAGGTCACTAGGTCAAATTAAAGAAATACCTTTTAGGCACTCTAAGGGCTCAATTGACTTGAAAATTGGTCAGAATCTTTAGTTAATAAAATCTCAGATGAGTTCAGATTTGAGATACCTTGGGTCATAAACTAGGTCACTAGGTCAAATTAAAGAAATACCTTGTGGACACTCTGGAGACCACATTTCTTACTCAATTAACCTGAAAATTGGTCAGAATGTTTGTCTTGATGGAATTTCGGATGAGTCATAAATTAGGTCTCACTAGATCAACTTACAAAAATTCCTTGTGGGTGCTCTAGAGGCTACAATTATTACTCTGTTGGCCTGAAAATTGATCAGCATGTTTGTCATGATAAAATCTTGTATGAGTTCAAAATTGAGTCACATAGGGTCATAAACTAGGTCACTATGTCAAATTTAAAGATATATCTTGTGGGCGCCCTAGCGGCCACAATTCTTGCTCAAATGACCTGAAAATTGGTCAGCGTGTTTGTCTTTGTGATATCTCGGATGAGTTCAAAATTGGGTAACATAGGATCAAAAATAAGGTCAGTGGGTCACATTGAAGAAATACCTTTTTGGCACTCTAGAGGCCACAATTCTAGCTAAATTGACCTGAAAATTGGTTTACATGTTTTACTTGATGATATCTCGGATCAATCAGAAATTGGGTCTCATAGGGTCATAAACTAGGTCACTAGGTCAAATTCAAGAAATGCATAGTGGGCGTTCTAGAGGCCACAATTTTTGCTCAACTTACCTGAAAATTTGTCATCACGTTTGACTTGGTGATATCTTGAATGGGTTTGAAATTGGGTCACATAGGGTCATAAACTAGGTCACTTAGTCAAATTACAGAAATACCTTGTGGGCACTCTAGAGGCGGCAATTCTAACTGAACCTTTGTTAACAAGGTTGTCTTGATATTTTGGATGAGTTTGAAATATGGTCACATAGGGTCATAAACTAGGTCACTATGTCAAATTGAAGAAATACATTTTGGACACTCCAGAGGCCACATTTTCAGCTCAATTGACCTGACCATTGGTCAGAATGTTTGTCTTAATAATATCTCAAATGAGTTTTAAATTGGGTCATTATGACCCTGAGGTGAAAATTCGCCTATTGACTCAGGTGAGCGATCCAGGGCCATCATGGCCCCCCCCCCCCTTTTTTTTCCCAACCCCGTTTTCAACAAGATTTCAGTTTTGCCACGGCGACCTGTGCACCTACCCATGCCTTCCTGATGTTTCTTTGGCAGAATTAGGTACAAATGCCTTTTCAAGAGAGACGAAATGTTTAACGTTTGGGACTAAGGTGAGAAACATTCTCTAATCTTGGCCTGCTTTTCGCACAGCCTCCGGTCCTATTGCATTAATGATTGACCAGGCACCGTAACATGATTGATTTATCGTTAAAGACCCATTACCGGCCAGTTGGAAACAATGCCGGTGTAATGCAGAGAAATGACCCTCCCCTACAAAATGACCCATGGGTCATTTCACTACGTAGAGGAATAACCCGGGTCATTATTCTGCGTAGAGAAATGACCCCAGACCGGCCGTCTGGGGTCATTTCTCTACGTAGAATAATGACCCGGGTCATTCCTCTACGTAGTGAAATGACCCATGGGTCATTTTGTAGGGGAGGGTCATTTCTCTGCATTACACCGGCGTTAAAATGCATTATAATTTAAATAATACCTTTCAAAAGTATGGAAATTATTGTGGAGATTACAATCATTTTTTGTACGTTCGGTCCAAGTGTTTGTCCCTGGCAGAAAAATGAATTTCAAAACTATGTTAAAAGTTGCCAGGTCGCTTTATATTTTATTTGCTTTTCACTCGATTTTAAAATTCATTTTCTGCCAGCGACCAACACTTCGACCGACCGCACAATAACATATATTGCCATCTTCAAAATATTTTCCATAATTGTACTTTGTTTACTTTTGACCGCTATTGGGCCTTTGAAAGCTGGGTAAAATACCATTTAACTCTACCAAACGACAACATTTTAAACTGTTCCAAATTGAAAGCACTTGCAGACAACAAATTTAAGGTGGTCCAAATGATGAAATGTGTTCTTGACAGGGTAGAAAACATGAGGGGAAAAGGAGAAAGAACCACACTTCATCGGGGTAACTTCTTCGACAGTATCACCATAACAAATCAGTCACTCTGGACAGAACTACTGAAGAAAAAAAAATCTTGATCGCATTGATAGGTGATCTGGTCGCGATGATAAAAACTGATATAATATTAAAGAAGCATTAATCAGCAATTAAACACGCACACACATACAAAACAATACAAGAGTTTTTTTTTTTTTTACCGCAGAAACAAGCTTCGGGTACGATTAGTCAGGGGCCGAACAAATTTCACGAAAAATTTCTTGATTTCGAACACATTTATCGCATCACCAGAAAAGGGGACCAAAGCTTTGACTGGTTATTTCTACTACTTCTACCCGTTGTTAATGCTTAAAAAGCTTTCAAAGCAATCCGCCACAATTCTAACTAGGGTTTAGCAATATAACAATACATGAATCGCATCTTGTGCGCGTACTAATTTCATTTTTTCCATGTGGTCCCTGTTGCCGTGCTGCAAAAGTTTTCGTTCAAAATGGCCGGATATCGGCCAAAACTTTCGCAGCACCACAAAAGCGCGCTCTTCCTCGTCGCGCATGTAATTCTCTATCTCTTGGGTACCTATTATCATGCCACGGACGCTTCTTATCAGAATTCACGGATGACTGCGGACGAATTTGACGCATCACCAGAAAAGGAGACCTAAACTTTAGATTATGATTTCCGGTTCTTGGAACTACTTTTCGTGTTTTCAAAGCTTGCCACGAAATCTGCAACAACTCTCGCTGATTACTTGCAAAGTTCAAAATATGGAAATTAATTTTTTAGCACTTGCAAATTCCAAATTTACCTCATGGTACCTGTTTCGGTGCTGCGAAAGTTTTTCTGCCCTGCGGCTATGTCGAAAGTTTCGCCTCATCACAAAAGGGGATTTTTCCTTGAAACGGACGTACTTAACTCTTTCGATGGGTCCTTTTGTCATGCTGGTTCCGTATTCATCAACAGTTCCTACGACCATTCCTAGTCTTATTCTCAAGAATTTTTTTAATTTGAAAGAAACACGACTTCTGATTGGCTAATTTGGTTTAGATAATCAGAAGTCGTGTTTCTGTCAAATTTAGAAAATCACAGATGTAAAGATTAAGAATGCAGGTTGGGGAATACAGATCCCGATGTCCTTAATACCGACTTCTCAAACTGTGAATTCTGGCTAAGACTTTTGTCTACTTTTTATCATGTTTTGATTAAATAAATGCTTATAGGCCTATCGCTTTTATAGTAAGATCGATTCCCCTGTGACACTCTTATGACACTGTGCACACATTTGACGATATGTGCCCTTTGCTGAGCCCGGTCCCTCAGACGGTAACCATATCGGGGTTGAAACCGAAAGGTCGCTGGTTTAATTCTCAGATCGGCAGGTTTTTTTTCCGAGGATAGCCTTTGTATCAGGATTCATTCCTCCTTCAGTGCTGCCAGGCCGGGTAGCTCAGTGGTTAGCGTATCTTACTCGTGACCTGGCGGTTGCGGGTTCAAAACCCGGTTGAGGTAAATTTCTTTTCGGTGATTTTTCGCCTCTCATCTCTATTGCATGTGAGAAAAATAATGGCTTAGAAAGAAAGTTATGTTAGTACTGTTGTGAGAAAGCCAGGAAACATGCGTAGGTGCATTGACCGCTGTGATATGACCGATGCTGTTAAAAGGGCGTTAAACTCACAATACAAACAAACAAATCCTTCTCTGCTGAACGTCGTTTCGGCTATGACCTAGGTCGATACTTTTCACAATCGGTCAATTTTCTGCATGTCAAACTGAGACCGGTTTACCGCCTAAATCAGTCCGCTGTAAGACAAAGTGGATTTTAACCCTTTACCGCACAATGCCGCTTTTTGACGCCCCTGGGAAAGAAGCCTTCTGAAAACATTGTGGGAAAAGGAGAAAATGCGGGTAACCAGCATTTTCTTCTTTTCCCACAATGTTTTCTAACCTATCAAAGAAAAGTTGCACCATTTGAGCCACAATGAAATTGTCGCCTGCAGATGCTTTCAATTAGGACAAGGCTAAAATTTTGTCGTCTGGTAAAGGGTTAAGGATCCCTAAAATGTGTTGCTTGGTACAATGCATCAGGAATATGCATTAAGCTACCTTCTCACAGAACATGGCTTTTTTCTAAAACTTTTCATTAAATTTTGTTAAAAATGTAAAACTTGCAGTTGTTGTATTTGTCGATTTCTACACGTCATTGATGCGATTCGTACCCAGTCGTAACAGAATGGACCAATGGAACGGCCACTTCTCGACCATACTTTCAAACCCAAAATCGATACTGTCCAAGAGAAAATTTGCTGAAGACTTTTAGAGCGAGAGGATAAGCTCGCTGGTCTTTGTCCAGAAGAGCTAAAAAGTATATACTAGAGCTATCACTAAAGGTGATTAACCCTTTACCAGACGACAAAATTTTAGCCCTGTCCAAATTGAAAGCATTTGCAGACGACAATTTCTGTGTGGCTCAAATAGTGTATATTTTCTTTGATAGGGTAGAAAACATTGTGGGAAAAGGAGAAAATGCTGGTTACCAGCATTTTCTCCTTTTCCCACAATGTTTTCAAAAGGCTTTTTTTCCAGGGGCGTCAAAAGGCGTCATTGTGCAGTAAAGGATTAATACCACCACCAGCGCTTTGTCCCAAAACAGTTTCCAGTTCTTAGCCTTTATCTTTTGGGAGTTTTGCTCTGGACAAAAATCCAAAGCTAAAATTTACAAAAGGCAATAACTCCAAAAATACTGAAGATAGAGTTATGGTTCTTGTGCAATGCACTTGTTCTCAATGTGATCTATCTGTGTATGAAGTCTGAAGTTCCTAGCTTTTATCCTTTGGAAGTTATGCTCCGTACAAAATTTCGTGACACACGGATGGAAGGACGAACAGGGTGACTCCAGTATACCCCCCCCGCAACTTCATTTGTGGGGGTATAAATATACTGCACCTTGTTATAGGGTTGAAATTTTTGCAAGTGACAGGATAAATGTGAAAAATACCCTCCTGGTAATCAATTTATGAACAAAAATGCAGAGAAACATTTAATGGTGATTTTTATTGGTTCACGTACAATTAAGCAACATCATGGTTTTCTTGGATCAGAAATTTGGTCCATAAATTATTTCTTGTATACCAGCAACAATCCCTTTAAACCTTTACCATACAACCCCTTATTTAACCCTTTCCCAAACGACAAAGTTTGGACAGGTCCAAACTGAAAGAGTGTGCAGACGACAATTTTAAATTTGATGAAAATGGCAGAAAGGTCTCACAAAAGGGTAGAAAACACTGTGGGAACAGGAGAAATTGCTCATTACGAGCAATTTCTCCTTTTCCCACAGTGTTTTCAAAAGACTTGTACTGCAGACATGTGAAAACCAGGGCTTGTTTGGGAAAGGGTTAAACAAACTTGACGAAGATAGCTTTTGAAAACATTGAGGGAAAAAGAAAAAAAATGCTGGTAATCAGTATTTTCTCCTTTCCCTATAATATTTTCCTTTTTAAAGAGAAATCTCATCAACTGATTAACCCTTTACCACACAATCCCGAGTTTTAATGACCTTGAGAAAGAAGCCTTTCGAAAACGTTGTGGGAAAATGAGAAAATGCTGGTAACCAGCCTTTTCACATTTTCCCACAATGTTTTCTAGCCTTACATGGTCACACTTCTATTTGTAAATCACATTTATTTGGTCATCTGCAAATGCTTCCAATTTGGACTATCCTAAAAATGTGTTGTTTGGTAGATAGATCTATAATATCTAATACATCATTTGCAATGTCCTCAGTTTGGACTAGCTATAACTTTCTTTTTCTGGTAAAGAGTTAATTAAAGATTGATTCTATCAAATTCGCAACAGTTCAAAAATATTCTCTTTAATCCTTTACCAGACAACAAAATTTTAGCCTTGTCCAAATTGAAAGCATTTGCAGTCCACAATTTCAGTGCGGCTAAAACGGCGCGATTTTTCTTTGAGAGGATAGAAAACATTGTGGTAAAAGGGGAAAATGCTGGTTACCAGCATTTTCTCCTTTTCCCACGATGTTTTCAAAAGGCCTCCTCCCTGGGTTGTTAAAGGCAGCATTGTGTAGTAAAGCCTTAAGCCAATGCATAAATTAATTGTGGTTACTGACATGTACCTATTAACTGGAAGAGTAAAATTATGCATTAACTCTTTGCCGCACAATGCCGCCTTTTGACGCCCCTGGGAAAAAAGCCTTTCGAAAACATTGTAGGAAAAGGAGAAAATGCTGGTAACCAGCATTTTCTCCTTTTCCCACAATGTTTTCTATCCTATCAAAGAAAATTTGCACCATTTAAGCCACACTGATATTGTCGTCTGCAAATGCTTTCAATTTGGACAAAGCTAAAATTTTGTCGTCTGGAAAAGGGTTAACTCTTTACCAAATATCAAAATTTTCAATCTGTCCAATTCGAAAGCACTCGCAGACAACTAAATAAATACAACACAAATAATGAGATTTGTATCAGAGAAAGTGTATATCAATGTGAGAGAAGAAAAAAAATGCTTTTTGCCTACATTTTCTTTTCTCCCAGTTTTCAAATTTTAATGTCCTTTCTCCCTAGGGTTGTTAAAAGTCAGGATTGTGTGATTAAGGGTTACTTAACCCTTTTCCAAACGATAAATTTTAGACTGGTCCAAATTGTAAGAGTTTGCAGACGACAATTTTAAATTTGATGAAAATGGCAGAAAGGTCTCAAAATGGGTAGAAAACACTGTGGAAAAAGGAGAAATTGCTCGTTATGAGTAATTTCTCCTTTTCCCACAGTGTTTTCAAAAGACTTGTACTGCAGACACGTGAAAACCAGGGCTTGTTTGGGAAAGGGTTAAATGCAGATTCTGACATTTCAAACAAAACAGAGCGGTGGGTAATCCAGTACTGGCTCAATGCAAAGTGCTATAACCCTTTACCAAACAATTCCCGATTTTCACAACCCTGAGAAAGAATTTTAAACATTGTAGGCAAAAGGAAAACATGCTGGTAACCAGCATTTTCTCCTTTTCCCATGTTTTCTACTCTTCCCAAAACAAATTTCAATTTTTGAGAAACATTAATTTAATCCTCGACTTTAATATACTCTGTTGACAGTCGACCACCTGGGGAAAGAAAACTTTTGCACTGTGGGAAAAGAAGATAATGCTGGTAAACACAAAACAAAGCACAAGAACAGACAATTCACAGTTGTATCACAATGCACAAAAAGCTATTTAACTCTTTACCAAACGACAAAATTTGTAGACAAGAAATGTGATAAACTCAAATGATGATTTCTGCCTTTGATAAGGTAGAAAACATTGTGGGAAAAGGAGAAAATGCTGGTTACCAGCATTTTCTCCTTTTCCCACAATGTTTTCAAAAGCCTTCTTTTTCAAGGTCGTTCAAACTCGGGACTGTGTGGTAAAGAGTTAAGATACACATCACAATCACAAAAAATGCTGTCAACAACTGATAATTACTCACAGATTTTAACATTCATATAGCTTTCTTACAATGTAAACAAATAAGCCATGCTCTGTCAAAAAGGGATTTAATGCATCTGCAGAAAGTACCGACCCATGTCAGCCTGCGCAGTCTGCTCAGTCTGACCTGGGTCAAAACCTTTTGCTATTGGTCAATTTTCTGCATGCCAAAGGACCAATCTACTTCATTTGTTAGATAAAATGGATTTCATCTGCAAAAAGTACCAATCCAGTTCACCCTACACAGTCAGACCCAGCTCAAAACTTTTTGATACTGGTCAATTTCCCGTCTACCTCATAGTTCAGTCATTTGTTAGATAAAATGGATTTTATGGGTCCACAATTATGTAATGACTAGCTTAAGACAATGCATCACAGAGAGGCATTAATTTCCCCTTTCCTAGAGCACAGCTCAAATGAAATCAGACTACGAGCCACATGCCTTTGTTTAGTTTGATGTATAGTGTTTTCAATAATATTTAGCATATACGTGTAATGACAGCCAGTACACCTAAGCATGTGTTCCTGAAGTTCATCTTGCGTGAACTTCATGCAACGCACTTTCCTATATAAGCATCGTCATAACAGTGTTCATCATCTGGTACAGAATAAGGTAAAAGTTTTCTTATACTTTCCCATAATAGATAAAAGGACACCTTCAAAAAGAGAAGAGAAAATGTAGAAATAATTTGGATTCTAAAGTTTCCCAGAGTCACAGTGAAGAAAAGTTATTTTGAGCAATTCCCCATACTTTTCACATGTTAGAAGTGTTTTTTATGCCTCTTGTAATGAAAAAAAAGCCCTACAAAAATACTACTGCCGTTAACTTTGCATAAATAAGTGAAATGAAACTTTCAAGCCAATGGTGAAACCCACTATTTCGCTATTTCAAAGTTATTTTTTTGGGGTAAAAAATCTCCTAATCGGATAGTGCAGATCCAAGATCAGACTGCACGTTCTCTGCAGTCTGATCTTGATCTACACTGTCCGCAAAAAAGTCTTTTTCAGTCATGCTTAGCAGACTATGGATTAAAAGTCATTCCAGTGAAAATGATTCTGCAAAATGTGGTTCCTGCATGAAATCTGATACGTACACAATCATTGATACACAAATCTGTGATCACGAACAAAATAAAATGGAATGTGAATGTACAGGTCCCAAACTTAATGTAAATTGAAGGCCTCAAGTAGTATTATTAATAAATTACCAAAAACATATTCACCTGCATGATATCATTATTTACATATATCTAACCTCATTTACATAATTACGTCTGATTTTAATGTGATGTCATCCAATCCATATTACATGTATATACTGAATAATTGATTGAATGGCGTTTTATGCCACTTTCAACATTATTTCAGTCATATCACTGCCACTGCCCACATATTCATGTATTTCCTGGATTCGATCAGCACTAGGCTAGGGCTCTGAAGTGTCTTGCCCAAGGACACTCCCATGAAAAAGCAGTGGATCCAGTGAGGCTCGAACCACAGGCCTCCAGGTCAGGAGCTCGCTGGCCTTTGGCCAGTGGGGCTAAAAATGAGAATTTGCTGAGTTTTTATCATTTTGAATGACAAATTGGATAAACAAATAAAACATTAAGATGAATCTCACATCTATTTATACAATATTAACCCTTTACCACACAATGCCGACTTTTAACAACCCTGACAAAGACGCCCTTTTGAAAACATTGTGGGAAAAGGAGAAAATGCTGGTAACCAGCATTTTCTCCTTTTTCCACAATGTTTTCAACTCCATCAAAGAAAAATCATATTATTTGAACCACACTGGAATTGTCGTCTGCAAATGCTTTGAATTTGGACAGATCTAAAATTTTGTCGTCTGGTTAAGGGTTAAGAGAAATGGCACATCTAGCCCGAAACAATGCTCATGTCGGTATTTCTTTACAACAAGAATCAAAGCATTGAAAGCACTGGTGTGGCATTTGTCAAGGGAGCCATTGTGTGGAATTAATAATTTGAAAAATAAACAACAAAATAGTTTCAAAATATTCGCTTGAAAGTCAACCCACTATATAGTCATGCAAAATCCAATAGAAAAGGGTGCAATCTTGTGGGCCGAACAAGTCCGGGCGAACAAGCCCTGGGATGAATAAGCCCAGGAACAAACTGGTTTTGGGACGAACAAGCACGGTATATGTGTATCATTACGACACTATAGAAGGCTATAGCGGATCAAGCTATTTTCGATACAAAGGAAGTACTTCCACAATCGATGGCCTAATCCAATTTATTGTAATACGCCATTTTCAATTTCATATCTGAGTGCAATCGAAACATTTATCTGCCTCAGAAAAACTGATTTTAATTGGGTTTACTTCCTTCGGTTTTGCACAAACTAAAATACCTGATTTTCAAAATGCCGTATTGAACTCATAGTGGCATTGTCTTCGACAAATGCCACAAAAATGGTCACAGTGTGTGAAGCAACTTTTTACATAAAATGTAGATCCTAAACAGCAAATGTCTGGATTCAAAATTAGAAATTGACTGGTTATTATATAAGCAATTAATCTTTCCAAATGTATTCATGAACTGGACATTAACTCTTTTTCTCAACCATGTTTTTATGCCAAAATTGTTTTCTGCAAATTTGTGTCACAATGGCATTGATAACAAATAAAATACATGCTACTTAAAGAAACTATAAAAAATGTACGAAAATACAACTATTTCACTGGTCTAAATCAAGTTAAATCGTAATTTTTGTCCCATCAAAAATTTTATTACAAAAGATAAAGGAGTTGTTGGCAAAAAGCAACAACTTTTTTTTCCTGAATTTCTTGCAAAGTCACTTTATGCTTGCCAATCAAAAAAACAATTTTCAGATTAAAATATATTTGTTGAATTTTATGAGTGGCCAGCCACATGATTACATTTAAAATTTACATATAGAATTTCCAACAACTGTAATTTAAATATGCTAAAGTTTCATCATCATTATTTCATTCCGAATTTGACAATCAACAGAATCCAATGATAAAAATCTCATCATTTTCTACAAGAAACTTATACCATCCCAGTTTTTCTGGACTGAACATGGCGACACCAATCACCAGTCTTGTTGTGTTCTTGTGAACAAATTTGTTTTAGGCTTTAACCCTGTACCACACAATCCCGACTTTTAACGACCCTGACAGAAAAGCCTTTTGAAAACATTGTGGAACAAGGAGAAAATGCTGGTAACCAGCATTTTCTCCTTTTCCCACAATGTTTTCTACCCTCCCAAAAACAAATTTCACTTTTTCAGTCACATTTATTTTGTCATCTGCAACTGCTTTGAATTTGGACCAGTCTAAAAATTTTGTCGTTTGGTAAAGAGTTAATCCTGTGCCAAACAATCTCATGTTTTAAGAACCCCTGGGATGAAGACTTTTGAAAATACTGTAGGAAAAGCTTTTCCAACAATGTTTTGTATCTTTTCAAAGACAAATAACATTACTTCAGCCACATTCAATTTGCTATTGGCAAATCTTTTCAATTTGGACATTTCTAATATTTTGCTGTTCGGTAAAGAGTTATGCACCTTTCATAACAATCCAGACCATAAGTGTCTGTTCGACTTATTCTAAGCTCTAAATGTTTGATTATTTGAGGGCTAGAATAATACTAGCCATGCTCCGCGAAAAGGGGGTATATTGCATCTGAAAAAACGTATCTACCCATGTCAGCGTGTGCAGTGTGCACAGGCTGACCTGCATCCAAACCTTTTGCTTTTGGTCAAATTTCTGCATGTCAAAGGACCCTTCTATCTCATGAATCAGTATGTTGTTAGACAAATTGGATTTTATGGATCCATAATTATGTGATGACATACTTGGTCTAATGCATCATGAGATGCATTAACTCTTTACCAAACAACAAAATTTTAGACCAGTCCAAATTGAAAGCATTAGCAGACGGCAATTTAATTGTGACTCAAAAATTGAAATTTGATTTTGGAAGGGTAGAAAACATTGTGGGAAAAGGAGAAAATGCTGGCTACCAGCATTTTCTCCATTTCCCACAATATTTTCAAAAGGCCCTTTTTTCAGGGTTGTCAAAACTCGGGATTGTGTAGTAAAGGGTTAAACCTCCTTTTCACAGAGCAAAAGGCCCTTTTTTCTGGGTTGTCAAAACTCGGGATTGTGTGGTAAAGGGTTAAACCTCTTTTCCACAAAGCATAGCTCGATTATATTACTGTAAATAACAGTATTCTCAGTGTCTTTAACATCTTCATGTTCAATACCTAACAGATTAACTCTTCACCACATAACAAAAATGTAGACTTGTCCAAATTGAAAGCATGTTTCTGACATGTCCACACTAAAAACACAGGCAGACAACAGATTCAATGTCCCACAAAATTAATGATGGTGTTTGTCAATGAATGATAAACTAGGGTGGGAAAAGGAGAAAAGTTGGTTACCATCATTTTTTCCTTTCCAGTAATGCTTTCGTGAGCTTTTATAGTTAGTGACCCTAAAAGAATGGATTGCTTGGTAATGAGTAAAATTTTCAATTCAATTGTCAAGACCTGCAAGAACAGTCAATTTTTAAAAATCAGAATATTACTATAAGAATAATAAGAGTATTATTCAGAATCAACTGCTTATGTGACAGATAGTTTGTTTTAAAAAAATAAACCACTACACTATAAGATAACTTCAATAAAAAACAAGTAAGTAACAACAAACATCTACTACACAGTGTAAATAAAGCCAATTCTCTCTTTGTAAGCAAGTAACAGGATACCCATAAATACATGTACGCACAACAAATAAATAGAGGATATTTGGTTTTTTTTGTGAAAGATCGAAATTTATTTCGCGCAGCCATGAGTGAAAATATTACCCATGATGTTCACGAGATGAAATAAATTTCGATCTTTCACCAAAAAAAACAAATATTCTATTTATTTCATGCTTCTAACGCCTTTTTTTGTCGAGACTTCCATAAAAATCAGTACAAACTCCCTGTGGTCGGTATTCTCACTGGTCGTACCCGTGTAATATCGAAAAATATTTTCACCGCTATTTCTCGATATCCTACCGGAAAGCATGAAATAAACTGATTTCCCACCTACAATATTTCATAACCACACAACCTTTTCACCTTTTTGAGGCTATCTTGGTAATTTTACAACTTGTGTTGCCTAACTTGGTAATCTCACAACCTTTGTTGCCTAACTTGGCAATTGTATACCAAAAAGTTACACAAAAAACATGTTCTTCAACCCTTTACCAAAACGTTCTTGTGTTTTAATGACTCTAAGGAAAACTGCTTCTGCAAACCTTATCAAAAAAGAAAATGCCACTTATCTGCATTTTCTCCTTTTCCCACAATGTTTTTTACCCTTTCAAAGATAACTCTCATCCACTGAGCCACAGGTATATTCATCATCAGTAAATGCTTTCAATTTGGACAAGTCTACAATTTTGCCTTCTGCTGAAGAGTTAAAAGATCTTTCTAACATTTAATCTTAATTCTTCATCAGAAGATGAAAATTTAGACTCATTTCAGTTGAAAGCATCTCCAGGCATCAGATGTGGCCCATATGACGTGACTTGTCGAACAAAGGGAAGAAAATTTTGTGGGAAAAGGAGAAAATGCTGCTTACCAGCATTTTCTTCTATTCCCATGAAATTTTCAAAAGCATCCTTTGTAAAGAGTCATTCAAAGTCAAGATTGTTTGGTAGCGGGTTAAACCTCAAATACTCAAACATCTTTTAAAATGTCAACAACAACAACATTCAACAGAAACACGAATCTGTTTGTGTAAGGTATCAACCAAGAATAGATAAAAAAAAATAATATACCGTATTGTCTCTTTTTGATGCTTCCTGGGGCATTACATTTTATGAGGGGGGGGGGGGGGGGGGGGCCGGAAAATAAATGGAGGTAAAATGATGTTGAATTTTCCAACAACAATAAAATTGCAGCCCAGGTTCTAATCAGTGCCAATGGCAAAAGCAACTGCCATGTGAGAAACTCATTGTATTTAAATGCAGACTATCAATTTTACCTACGATCATGATTCATTTGGACATCAAATAGCACTCAAAAGTCATGAGGGCACAAATCTTCAATACTTTCCCTTTTCTTAAATTTCTTCCAAGTTAGTTGACAAATTTTATGTTACCAGAAGTTCATAATGTTGTCTGAAGACTATGTATAATTGGATAGTCAGGTTTTAATGGCATCGTTTTTTGAAAACCTTAAGGTTAGTCTGATATCGTTAGTCCGTTGAAACTGATTTGTTTTAATTCTATCAAGGCACTGGCTTTCTGATAAGCCTATTTTCAGTTAGAAAAAAGCTGGGGTAGGGTTAATTAGAGAAGGAGCATCAATAAGGGCCATTACGGTATCCTTTACATTTCTGTTTTACAATAAAATAAAATGTTCCTACAGTTTCTATGGTGACATTACATTATTTACCTATACCAAGACGTTTTTGTAGAAATTTCGATGAAATTTTATTGATGTTTTCCTTCAGATATTTCGCACCACCATTCTTGTTCCATTCTTGCTCGAAGTCCTTTCCCAACACTTCTGCCCCTTTCTTCTTTGATAGGCCTGTTTCCTCCAAACTCAGTTCACACATGTTCATATCATCAATACCTATATTGATTGGATAAAAATAAAAAGGATAGGAGCCATGCTTTGGCAAAAGGGGTGTAACCCATTACCAAACGGCAAAGTTTTAGACTGGTCCAAATTGAAAGCATTTGCAGACAACAAAATAAATGTGACCGAAAAATGGAAGTTTGTTTTGGGAAGGGCAGAAAACCTTGTGGGAAAAGGAGAAAATGCTGGTTACCAGCATTTTCTCCTTTTCCCACAATGTTTTCAAAAGGCTTCTTTCTCAGGGTCGTTAAAAGTCGGGATTGTCTGGTAAAGGTTAATGCATCTCACCTAAGATATTTATTGATCCATAGAATCCTTATTTTTTAACAGTCAAGAGAACCATGAGGAAGACTGGTCCTTTGACATGCAGAAAATTGACCAATAGCAAAAAGTTTTGACCCTGGTCAGCCTGTGCTGACTGCGCAGCCTAGGCTGGGTCGATACGTTTTGTCAATTTGTTAAAACCCCCATTTCAGAGAGAATGACTCATATGGTGAATTCTCTCTTGCCCATCAAAGCCCCTAATAAGCCCAACAGATATTTTCAGTGTAGAAATTTGACTAGAATAATTAACCCTTTACCAGACGACGAAATTATAGCCTTGTCCAAATTGAAAGCATTTGCACATGACAATTTCAATGTGGCTCAGATGGTGCAATTTTTCTTTGATCAGGTAGAAAACAATGAGGTAAAAGGAGAAAATGCTGGTTACCAGCATTTTCTCCTATTCCCACAATGTTTTCAAAAGGCTTCTTCCCCAGGGGCGTCATTGTGCAGTAAAGGGTTAAAATTTCCTGATTTATTGGCTTGGCTATTTTCAAAGTTATTGTCATAGCCCTGGCATCACTGTCTGCGTCATTGTGCAAGAACTTTGACATCTTTATATCTCTGTTATTACTGACAATATTTACGTCAAACTAATGCAAGTTGTCTATCAAAAGGGGAACCCATACAACAGAAGCAGGCAACCATCAAAATATTTTTGACACAATCATGCCCCTTTTTGACTTCGAATTTTTAAAAACTGACAAATTAACCCTTTACCACACAATCCCGACTTTTAACAACCCTGAGAAAAAAGCCTTCTGAAAATATTGTGGGAAAAGAAGAAAATGCTGGTAACCAGCATTTTCTTCTTTTCCCACAATGTTTTCTACCCTTTAAGAAAGAAATTTCATGTTTTGAGCCGCATTTGAAATGTCGTCTGCAAATGCTTTCAGTTTGGACTAGTCTACCTTTTTGTCGTCTGGTAAAGAGTTAAAACATCAAAAGCCGGAACCTATACAAGGGCAGATAACTATCTAAGTATTTTTGACAGTTATGCCCCTCTTTCAACTTTAAATTTTCACTGAAAATCAAGCAACTGCTGCCGAGTGTTGGCACACACATGTCATGCTCTTGTTTTTTTTTCTGTAGTGATTCAGCAAATCATACAGTGTGGATCAAAGATTGGACTGCACATTTTTTTCCTTTTCCCACAATGTTTTCAAAAGGCCTTTCTCAAGGCTGTTAAAGCTCCGGATTTGGTGGTAAAGGCTGGGCAACAGAGTCAAATCTTTCTACGAAGATACATACCTGCAGCCATCAGTACAGGTGGTTTGTCCGGATAAATTTCCATCTGACGTGCAATCCATTTTCCGTCAAAATGAGCATACCACATGCCATGCTTTTTATCGCCTGCAACATCATCTCGGTATTCGTCTGCAGGTCGGGCAAAAGGAATGCGGAAAAACCTCTGGATACTGTTTTCTTCACTTTTCTTGGTAGATGTATTGGCAGAAGGTAATGCATGACTTGCTGTTAAATACATGAAATAAAAATCATGCTAACAAATAATTATGGTAAGTGCTGGATTTTTCTTTCGTTTTTTCTTTGTATTGGAGTTTAACGCTGTTTAACCCTTTACCAGACAACAAATTTTTAGCCTTGTCCAAATTGAAAGCATTTGCAGTCCACAATTTCAATGTGGCTCAAATGGTGCAATTTTTCTTTGATAGGGTAGAAAACATTGTGGGAAAAGGAGAAAATGCTGGTTACCAGCATTTTCTCCTTTTCCCACAATGTTTTCAAAAGGCTTCTTTTCCAAGGGCGTCAAAAGGCAGCATTGTGCGGTAAAGGGTTAACAGCTTAGGCCATATCACGGTGTTTCCTGGCTTTCTCAGAGCAGTATTGACACAACTTTCTTTCCAAGCCACTGACTACTTTTCACACATGCCTCTGAGGTGAGAGGCGAAAAATCACCAGAACGAAAGTTTGCCTCAAACAGGTATTGAAACTAATGTAAATTTGTAATAACTGTCTGTTTTGAACTCATTCAGATACACAATCCCTGAAAGTTTTAATCCTTTACCACACAATCCCAACTTTTAACGACCCTGAGCAACAAACCTTTTGAAAACATTGTGGGAAAAGGAGAAAGTGCTGGTAACCAGCATTTTTTTCCTTCTCCCACAATGTTTTTTACCCTATCAAAGACAAATTTCATCATTTGAGCCACATTAAATTTTCTGTCTGCAAATGCTTTCAATTTGGACAAGTCTAAAATTTTGTCGTTTGGTAAAAGGTTAAAGAAATATTACCAATGAAGTGCACATGGTTGATTGTAGGGTGTTTAACGCCATTTTTAACATTATTTCACTTATATCGCGGTGACTAGTGCACCTATCCATGCTTTCCTGGAGTTACATTTACCAGTACTCCGCACAATATTCTTTCAAAGCCACTGGCTGCTTTCCCAAATAACCATCGTCGAAGAAGTGCACATGGACAAGAATCACTGATAAAATTACTAATAGATAATCCATGTAAGTTTGAAAAAAATCAGAAAAAGGGTGCCAACTTTTTCGGGTAAACAAGAAGTGTACATTCTCAACTGTAAATGGCTACTTTTCCTGTGTCAAATGTTGAATGTCCCCCATTTTCAATGAGCAAGTTTTACAAAAATCAAACGAAAATTATTGACTTGATTGCATAAACAAGAAAAGTCTAACAGACAGACACCAAGACATAAGCCCATCTGGCCTCAATGCGTACCTCTCCATGGGCTATAGTATGAGATTGAAAACGTCATCATTATTTGTACAGTAATGGGTGAATTTTCCTATTGTTTTCTTACCTTACCACACACAGGAAAACAAGTAAAATGACATATTCTGATATAGAAGAAAACTAACCCTTTACCACAAAATCACAACTATTGACAACCATGAGGAAGAAGAAGGCTTTTGAAAACATTGTGGGAAAAGGAGAAAATGCTGGAAACCAGCATTTTCTCCTTTTTCCACAATGTTTTCCATCCTTTCAAAGACAACTTACAGTTTTGTGGTGTGGTAAAGGTATAATTCATATTCTCTGGCAGGTAACTGGTTTATTTTTTGCTCTCACAGCAAGTCACTCTTGAAACAGACTGACAAAAGATGAAATTTATGATAGCAGGTAACTTCTCCTTTTGATTTTTTTTTTTCATTTTTGCCTGTTTGCATAAAGAACCCAGTACCTCACTTTGGAGCAGGGGCATGTCATGTTTATACAGTGTTTACCAGCATTTTCTCCTTTTCCCACAATGTTTTAAAAAGTCTTCTACCTCAGGGTAATTAAACTCAGGATTCTGTGGTAAAGAGTTAACTCTTTCATTACTAACTCCGGAAATTCCACTTTTTTCCCCGAGCTCTAAAAATAGATTTCCACTTCTGTTGGAAAGGACTTTCGTCATAGTTTAAAAACAGAGTGGCAGACAGTGTAGATCAAGATCAGACTGCATGTTCTGTACAGTCTGATCTTGATCTATGCTGTCCACAAAAGGTAATCAAGTCGTCATTAATAGTGAAAGAGTTAAATGAGGGGGTTTTCTAACCTTCTTCTTCCAGTTGAGCTGGTGCCCGGTGGTCATCTCCCTTGGTTCCCTGCTTCTTGTTCTTGGATTTCCAGGTATGATAAACCTTGAGACGTCGGTGGAACTCGATTCTGCAGGCCTCCAACAGTTCCATATCTGATGGGAAAGGGAAAATGGTGTAAGTTAACCTTTAACCCTTTCCCAAACGACAAATTTTGGACGGGTCCAAATTGAAAGAGTTTGCAGACGACAATTTTAAATTTGAAGAAAATGGCAGAAAGGTCTCAAAAAGGGTAGAAAACACTGTGGGCAAAGGAGAAATTGCTCGCTACGAGCAATTTCTCCTTTTCCCACAGTGTTTTCAAAAGACTTGTACTGCAGACACGTGAAAACCAGGGCTTGTTTGGGAAAGGGTTGAGCAAACAATCTTAACAACCATGAGAACATTGTGGGAAAAGGAAAAAATGATGGTAACTAGCATTTTCTCCTTTTTTCTACAGGATTTCCTATGGTTTCAATGGCAAATCCTAATAGTGAGGCTAGATTTAGTTTGTTGTGTAAGAAATGATTTGATTATATACAAGTCTAAAATTTTGTCCTGTCATTACATCCTGACGATGACACTTTGTGTCTTACAGTGAACCAACTCTTGTGGTTTGTAACAATATGTATTGTTTATCATAAATGACACCTTTGCTTTCAGTGTGTCAGACCCACCACTTATTTTCCAATCTTACACAATGTTTTCTCTTTTTCCTACAATGATTCATTCCTTTCTCATTGTTGATCACTGTTTCGTCAGTGGGTATGTGGGATAGCAGCCAGTCACTTGGGAAGAATAAAGTGTGAAGTACCGTTTAAAAGAAAGTCCGGGAACACATGCATAGGTGAAATTGCTACTGTGATATAACTGAAATAATGCTGAAAAAGGTATTAAACACCATACAACCAAAAACAATATTAACCCTTTACCACACAATCCCAAGTTTTAACAACCCTGAGGAAAAAGGCTTTAAAAAACAATGTGGGAAAAAGAGAAAATGCTGGTAACCAGCATTTTCTCCTTTTCCCACACTGTTTTTTTACTCTATTAGAGAACTGCAGCTCACTGATGCTAATTTTGAAAGTGATGTTTGCAGTTACTTTCAATTTGGAATAGTCAGCAGTGTTTTCTTTGAGAAAGGGTTCAATACAAACCACATGAAGTGTTGATAGCATCCCTCAACTCTGCGTATTTCCACTTAGATAGATCATGTTTCTGACCGGCCATGGCTTGCCGCTGCTGCATAACTGTTTCTGATCTGTGACAAACAAACAAAACCTCTTACATAAATTTACATGTATAAACTATTGCCTATCTCTGTCACAGTAATTTGCAAAAACTAAACCCTGTCTCAATGAGAAGTTCTGTTTACTCTTTCACTACCAATAGTTATTTCAGAAGCTTTTGAGGACAGTGTAGATCAAGATCAGACTGCACAGAATGTGCAGTCTGATCTTCGATATACACTGTTCGCTACCTTGCTTTTAACCCTTTCCCAAATGATAAATTTTGGACTGGTCCAAATTGAAAGAGTTTGCAGACGACAATTTTAAATTTGATGAAAACAGCAGAAAGTTCTCAAAAAGGATACAAAACACTGTGGGAAAAGGAGAAATTGCCCACAGTGTTTTCAAAAGACTTGTACTGCAGACACGTGAAAACCAGGGCTTGTTTGGTAGAGAGTTAAACTATTACAAAAGTCTTTTTCAATAGCTGTGAAAATCTATTTTCAGAACTCAGAAAAATGTGGAATTTCTGGAGGTGTTAGTGAAAGAGCTTACTAAGTTAGGGCACCAAAATAATGAAGTTGAAATTTCTTAGCAAAGATATAAACATGTTAATGCCCGTCAAGGTTGGTTTGGCAAGAATATGTCACCAAAGGCTGACAGTGTATATTCAAGACTGGACTGCACATTTTGTGCAGTCTAATCTGATCTATATAGGCCAGACAGGCAACTTTAATTGTCAAAGGCACTTTGACCCTTTACCATACAATACCATGTTTTAACCCTTTACCAAACAACAAAATTTTAGACCAGTACAAATTGAAACCATTTTCAGGTGACAAAATAAATTAAGAAGGGTAGAAAACATTGTGGGAAAAGGAGAAAATGCTGGCTACCAGCATTTTCTCCTTTTCCCATGATGTTTTCAAACCCCTATTTCTCAGGGTCATGAATACTCACGACTGTGTGGTAAAGAGTTAAGGACCCTGATGAAGAAGGCTTCTGATAGCTGTAGGAAAAGAAGAAAATGCTGTTAAATAGCATTTTCTTCTTTTCCCACAATGCTTTATACTGTTCCAGAGAAAGATACTTTTGTTTGTGCTACATTTTGTTTATCATCTACAAATGCTTTCATTTGGACTGGTCTAATGGTTTGTCGTTTGGTGAAGATTTAAGGTTGAAATGTTTTTGTAAGCAGAGCTTTAAATACTTCTATTTGTCCACTAATTCACTAAAAAATAATGCAGAGGTTATTTCAGAACACACCTCTATCTCATAATAGTAATACCTAGAGCATTGCATGCCAAGTTTTGGCTGCATATGCTTTTAGTGAAAATTCTCTGTCAATAAAGGGGCACAACTGTGTCAAAAATATTTTGATGTTTACCAGTTATAAGTACATTTTGTGAAGTAAAACACATCCAGACCCATGCTTCCATCTTGGCATAACAAATGATCAGAATAGAGTAAGTTCATTCAGTATGTTATAGAAAAAGCATAACCAAAAAAAAAGCTTTTGAAAACTAGTTCAGCAATTAATTTATAGCTTAGTATTATCTACGATAGTGTAGGCAGACATTTTACATGTCGAATCTCAAATCTACACCTAAATTCAACAAATAACTATAACAATGAAATGTACTGCTTCAAAGAATTGACTAGCTAAAAGCTTGGTCATTAACTTTATGCCCTTCCAAAACAAGAGCATCGCATGCAGGTGCTAACACTTGGCAGCAGTTGCCCGATTTTCAGTGAAAATATGAGGTTAAAAATGGGCATAACTGTGTCAAAAACACTCTGATGGTTACCTGCCCTTGTTGTATAGGTTTCCCTTTTGATAGCAAAGAACTTGTCCAAGTTTGAAGTAAATATCTTCAGAAATGAAAGAGATATTATAAAATGTCAAAGTTTTTGAAAATGTCCAAGTTTTTGCATGGCAACGATGACACCAGGACAATGCTTCACATTGAAATTGTCGTCTGCAAATGCTTTCAATTTGGCCAAGTCTAAACTCTTGTCTTCTGGTAAAGAGTTAACCCTAAAATTCACCTTTTCATAAATTGTGGGTAAAACAGTTGAACTTTATTCAATTTCAAGATTGCTTAGGCAAAAATTTCACAAAGTTGAGGAAAATTTATGTCTTAGATCACACACTAAGTACATGTATTGTGCGGTCACATGAGTCCACAAAAGCACTGTATGTTGTTCTCTAGAGGTCAACATGATTATAATTATGGGTTGTATCTCTCTAAAGTGTTGTACTACAGTGAACTCTAGTTAGTAGCCATAAATAGTTCATCAAAAACCATACCTCCATTGAATTAAATGTATTTTAAACTTTACTTCTCATTTCACAAGTAGTATTGTTGCTTTACCACAAAATCCCGAGATTTAACGACCCTGAAGAAGGAAGGCTTTTGAAAACATTTTGGGAAAAGGAGAAAATGCTGGTAACCAGCATTTTCTCCTTTTCCCAAAATGTTTTCAAAAACCAGCATTTTCTCCTTTTCCCACAATGTTTTCGACCCTTTCTGATACAAGTCCCATTATTGGAGTATCGTTTTATTTGTCGTCTGCAAATGCTTTGAATTTGGACCAACCTAAAATTTTGTCGTTTGGTAAAGAGTTAAAGAATGAAGCTATGGTTATGAAACTCATGCTCTGTGAAAAGGGGGCTCATAGCATTTGCAAAAAGTATCAACCCAAGTTAGCCCGCCCAATCCGTGCAGGCCGAAACTTTTTGCTAATGGTCAATTTTCTGTATGTCAAGGGACCATTGTACCTCATGATTCAGTCCGCCATTAGACTAAACAGATTTTGTAGATCCATAATCATGCAATGACTTGCTTGGTATTATGCATCGCCAATATGCATTTCGCCCCCTTTTGCCAGAGCATGGCTCAAATATAAAAATCCCATACAATATAATATGAAAGAAATATGTGGTAGCTGTTCAAAAAGTGATCAGCATTTTCCAAAAACGTTTTCTACATTGACCTTAATGTCGATGTCATCCAAGTTTAAAGAAGAACATGACTACGTTTTAGAGATCTACAGTTTTGATGTCAGGCAAGGGACGTTAATAGCGTAGCAGCATAAATTATTTTCTTGCACACTGAAAAATGCATGCTAGTCAATAGGACTTTGGTATTTGATGAAATACTTTTGGCCACTGTCTGTATAATGCTACCTCTTTTCTCATTGGCTGGTGTTTTTGGGTATAGATGTTATGTATCATGCACTTTCATTGGATGCACAAAGTGAAGGCCAAATAAGGTTATAAAGTAGTGTTGACGGATGGTAACATACCAGGTTTTGAGATGGTGACTACATGAATCTATCTAATCAACTCTTTGCCCAACAAGAAAATTTTAGATTGGGCCAAATTGATTGACTGAAAGGTGTTTATGTTGCTTTCAAAATTATATCAGTCATATCATGGCAACAGCTCAAATATTCATTTATGTCCGACAGTCCTGGGTTTTACCAGTACCAAGCTGGGGCACTGAAGTGTCTTGCCATAGGACGCTCCTGTGAAAAGACCCACAACACAGATTTCAGCAAAGAAATCCATTTTAAATAAATCGAGCCCATCAGGATCTATTAACCCTTTACCACACAATCTCGAGTTTGAATGACCCTGAGGAAGATGGCTTTTGAAAACACTGCGGGAAAAGAATAATATGCTGGTAACCAGCGTTTTCTCCCTTTTCCCAAAATGTTATCTACCTTATGATATACGCAAAGCATTGTTTTTACAATGGTTATGTGGGAAAGCAGCCAGTGGCTTGGAAAGAATATTGTGCAAAGCACTGGTAAAGGAAATTCCAGGAAAGCATGTATAGGTGCACTGGCTGTTGCGATATTGCTGAAATAATGGTGAAAATGGAATTAAACACCATACAGTCAATACAGACAGTTATGACAGATTTCATGCTTTGAGTTACCTTTTATTTGTCATCTTCAAATGCTTTTGATCGGACAAATCCAAAATTTTTTCATTTGGTAAAGGGTTAACAGTGAAAATCAAATGACAATGACAATCATTACTAAAAACCTATACTGTTGGTATTTAACAAAATTATCAGCTGCAAATAGTACCCAAACATAGGATTTAGTGGAGAACTAATATTTTTTGTATTAAAAAAAAAATAATAATTTGAATAGTACAAATCTTGCAAAATATAACTAAAGATTTTCTCAAGATGCATGAAATAAAAACTGAAAGGAACGACTATAAAGGAATGTTGGGTCGTGCAGATCACCTTAACGTGTTGTCTATCGCCCAGGGATTATTTCTGTTGCCACCAGCGATATTTGAATTGGACGGGTATTTCTTTGAACTATATTTAAAACATAATTATACTGCATAACTACTCAGAAAAAAATTTGAAACCTATGTTGGATAGTTCTTTGAAAAATATTTTGACACAAACTGGAAAATTTCCTTTGAACTTTATTTAGAACATATGTTTGGTAATTCACTGAAGCTTTCTGGAAAATTCTCTTAACCCTTTCCCAAACAAGCCCTGGTTTTCACGTGTCTGCCGTACAAGTCTTTTGAAAACACTGTGGGAAAAGGAGAAATTGCTCGTAACGAGCAATTTCTCCTTTTCCAACAGTGTTTTCTACCCTTTTTGAGAACTTTCTGCCATTTTCATCAAATTTAAAATTGTCGTCTGCAAACTCTTTCAATTTGGACCAGTCCAAAATTTGTTGTTTGGGAAAGGGTTAAGCTATCTAAAAACTACACTGGATATTTATTTCTTTTAGGTATTGTAGAAATATATAGAGGATATTTGTTTTTTCGGTGAAAGATCCGAAATTTATTTCATTGAGTGACTGTCATTGGTAATATTTTCAGGAGTGGAGCAGCTACAAGTGAAAATATCACTGATGATGTTCACGAGATGAAATAAATTTCAATCTTTCACTGAAAAAAAAACAACAAAAAAAAAAAAAATATTCTCTTCATTTCATGCTTCTATTGCCTATTTTGCTGGAACTTTCATCAAAATGTGGTACTGACGTTTTCGGTAATTCCCCCAGGCATACCCCCTTACATAACAACGCATTACAACATTACATCAAGCGCGAGAGATATTGCATAAATTACGTCATATTTCCCTCCATTTGAATGACATGCGCTTATTACCTAGGTAACTAGTGCACGGGAACCACAGGTTTCTGCCTTCAATTGAAGAGTTAGAAAATATAAAATCGGTATTTTCACTGGCTGTAAACATGAAACATCAAACCATAATCCATCATTATTTCTCGATAAACTACAGAAAAGCATGAAATATAAATCAGATCATTACTTAGAACAATTTTTTAATCATTAATTTTGTTGGATATTTCTTTGAACTATAGTCTAAACATCTTTATTCTAAACAAATTGATAGTATTTTTAACCGTATTTAAAACAATTATTGGATATTTCTTTGAACTATCTTATGAAAATACAGTGGATATTTCTTTGATAAATATTTTAAACAAATATTGGAAAATTCTTTCAGCTATATTAAAGACATATTTTGGATAACTCTTTTGAAATACATTTTGAAAATTTCTTTGAACTATACCGGATACATATAGTAAATATTCTTTTTAGCTGTATTTCGAAAGTTGTATGAAATAATGTCTACAGATATGTCTTGGAACTACATTTAAAATACATACTGAATATCTGTTTTAACCCTTTACCATATAAATACCCTCTTCCCCAAAGTTGTGAAGATACAGAATCCTTTGCAATAAAGAGTGAAGCATTGTAAAAATGGCCAGCTTATTTCATACCTAACAAGTGGTGGTAAGGTCACGTCTTCCACCTGGTTTTGGTCCTCGGCAGCCAGTCGTAAAGCAATTTCACGATCACGACGTTCTTGTTCGATGATAGCCTGTCTCTCAGCCTGTTCGGCATTCTCTTTGGCTTTCTGGGCTTTCAACAGTTCCTGTTTGGAGATTATATAGACAATACTTTAACCTTTCACGAAACAATCCGGGGTTCTACGACCCTGAGGAATTAGCCTTTTGAAAACATTGTGGGAAAAGGAGAAAATGCGGGTAACCAGCATTCTCTCCTTCTCCAGCGAAGTTTTCTGTCCTTTTACAGACAAATCTCACCATATAAGCCATATCTAATTAGTTGTCTGCACATGCTTTCAATTTGGACCAGTGTAAAATCTTGTCGTGTGGTAAAGGGTTAAAGTCAAATTAAAAATCGTCTTGTTTAGAAATGTTTAACCCTTAAAGTGCCTTTCATGACTACAATTGCCTTTGTGGCCTGTGTAGATCAAGATCAGGCTGCACAAAACGTGCAGACTGATCTTTGATCTACATTGTCCACTTTGCTGAACCACTGTAGACAAAAGCAACTATGAAATTGTAGTTATTTGGTTCGTTCTTTTAGGTTTTAAAATGTCTGCTAGGTTTATTCAGTGCCCTAAGCGTTAAGGAATGGAAGGACATTTCTAGTAAACCCATTCCCTGTTCCAGCCTCAATGCAAAAACAATCTTGTGATATTAAGTACAATACAGATAATCTAAATGTTTACCACATTCCAAAATTTTAGACTCATCCATATAATGATGTAATTTACACATGACAATCAAAATGTTTTTCAAATGATAGTATGTCCTTGAATAGGTACTAAACATTGTGGGAAAAGGAGAAAATGCTGGTTACCAGCATTTTCTCCTTTTCCCGCCATGTTTTCCAAAGCTTTCTATTTTAAGGTTGATAAACTTTGGATTGTGTGGTACAGGATTAAAGGCTATCAATGAACATTTTACCTGCTGTTTCTTTTCTTCTGCTTCTTTCTTCTTTCTCTCTTCCTCCTCCTTCTTTCTCCTTGCTTCCATTTCTGCTTTTCTACACAGATAAAATGAGATAAGGAAAAAACAAAGTCAATCTATTTCAGCTTTTCTACACAGATAAATTGAGATAAGAAAAAAAAAAGTCAAAATAGCAAAATAGCAAAATCTGTTTGAAATGTTAAGAATACAAAGCTTCAGACCATACAAAACTGGCACATTTTCTTTATTAGAATCATTACAGTATAATAAGGAAAATTAAATTGTTCAAAGTTCACATGGTATCATAGTGTCTAGGAATTTCTTGGGGTTTGAAGACTGCTGTATGATCTAACAGTATTTCTTCTGTGCAGTCTGATCCTGACTTACACAATTCCATTATCTTTATGGAATTGTGCATCCGACCTCAGATCTTCATCCTCAGCCATTTTGCGGGATGTTCTCCTAGTTAGGTCCAGTAATTGTACATCCACTCCAGAAGATGCCTTGCTTCTTGCTGCAGATCACTGCTTGAAATGAGCACTTTCTCCTTTTCCAAGGATGTTTTTAATGCATGTGATTGTATTTGTGTAATCAATCACAATCCATGATGTTTCTCCTTATTTTGAAAGTCCCCAGTCAGAGCTGGGTCCGTATTCACCAACCATTCTTACGAACATCCTTAGTCTTATTCTTCAAGATTTTCTAAATTTTAATGTAACACAACTTCTGATTGGCTAAACCAAATGGTTTAGCCAATCAGAAGTTGTGTTACAATCAAATTTAGAAAATCTTTTAGAATAAGACTAAGAATGTTCTCAAGAATGGTTGGTGAATACGGACCCTGCACATAGTACACTTGTTTAACTCTTTACCAAACAATATAGATTTTGACTCAATGAAATTGAAAGCATTTGCAGACAACAAAATAACTTTAGCTAAAATGATGATTTCTGACTTTGCTTGAGGTGAAACATCGTGAGAAAAGGAGGAAATGCTGGTGACCAGCATTTTCTCCTTTTCCTTCAATGTTTTTCAAAGCCTGTCACTTCAGGGTTATTACAACTCAGGACTGTATGGTAAAGGGTTATCTCTTTGCCAAATGACGGGGTCCTGCATGGCTCAGTGGTAAAGTGTAGGACTCGTGACCTGGAGGCCTCAGGTTCGAGCCTCAATGGATCCACTGGGTTTTTTTGGGAGTGTCCAAGGGCAAGGCACTTCAGAGCCCTAGCCTAGTACTAGTGAAACCCAGGAAATACATGGACATGTGAGCTGTCACGGTGATATGACTGAAATAATGGGGAAAGCAGTGTAAAACACCATTTAATCAATCAATCAATTAATCAATTTTTGCCACATGACAAGATCTTAGACTGGTCCTAACTGAAAATAAAGGCATACAACAAATAACATGTTACTCAAATGGAATCTGTTTTTGTGAGAGGGTATAAAACATTGTGGAAAAGGAGAAAATTCTTGTTACCAGCATTTTCTCCTTTTCAGACAATCTTTTCAAAAGCCCTTTCCTTCACAGTCATTTAAACTCATTTTAGACTTTGTGGCAAAAGGTAAAGGCAGCAGTGTGTTAAATCGTAATTACTTTATTGTTTTCATAGTTAATGCCAAAACCACAACTTACTGTCTTCGTTCTTCCTCCTCTTGTTTCCTCTTTCTCTCCTCTTCTTCCTTCCTTTTCCTCTCTCTCTCCATCTCCTCCTGGATCTTTCTCAGCCTTTCTTGTTCCTCCTTGATCTTCTGTTGTTCCATCATCTGCTTCAGGTTGTCAAGGTTACGGTTCATCTTTGCAATCAACTCTTCATGTGCAGCGTTCATCTGCTGTCTTGTCATATCTGTTGTCTATTTCATAAAAGCGATTTTTTCTGGTTACTATATATTTCATAAAAGAAATTTGTCTGATCAGTCCTTTTCCCCCAATGTTTTCAAAAGCCCTTGCCCCCAGGGTTGTTAAGAGTCAGGACTGTGTGTTAAATAAACTTTATCCTTAACGTGCCGAGTAAACCCAATGTACATTTTCATTCTAGATTAAGACCAAGATGATTGCAAATTCGTGGCTTTCTTTTGTCTGTAGTGTTTTAGCAAAGCAGACAGTGTAGATCAAAGATCAGACTGCACGTTTTGTGCAGTCTGATCTTGATCTACACTGGCCACAAAGGCAACTATTTTAGTGAAAGGCACTTTAAAAGTTAACTCTTTCACTGCCACTTCAATGGCTTTCGTGGAAAGCATAGATCAAGATCAGTTGCATACATTGTCTTACGAACATGAAAGTTCGTAACAAATGCATAGCTCGGATATAAATCACTCCTGCTGGGATTCAAACCCGTGCAGCAAAGATCCTCAATATTTGAGGTTTAAAAGACCAATACACTAACCCCTGAGCTACAGAGAATTCTTCCTAACGCAGTAACTTGTCAGGTATTGATTTTATATGGGAAGAAGCTATGCCGTAAGGAAGGAGTGATCTCCCATAACAATTGTACAGTCTGATATGGATCTACATCATCCACGACTGGATGCTACATCATTACCAAAAGTAGCTTAAGTTGCAGTGAAAATCTCTCTTGAGACACTTGAGACAGAAAGTCCAATATATTAGAGTGAACTCTGGCAAAAGGGGGTTTAATGCATCTCTTTAACAAATTATATCGAGCAAGTCGTCACGTAATTATGGATCAGTAAAATGCATTTTGTCTAACAACCAACTTAATCATGAGATAGAATGGTCCTTTGACATTCTTATGAAAGTTCGCAACAAATGCATCGCTCAATTACAAACCGCCTCAGCTGGGATTCGAGCCCCTGCAGCAAAGATCCTCATTTATCGAGGTTTAAAAGACAGATACACCAACCACTGAGCTAAAGACAGTTCTTCCCAAAACAGTTGTCATGCATTGATTTATACGGGAAGAAGCTATGTTGTAAGGAAGGAGTAATCTCCTGTGACAATATGCAGGCAATTAAAAAAAGCGAACAGTTTCGAACCATTTCAGCCTGCTCAGAATGCACAAGCTGACATGGGTAAAAACTTTTTGCAGATTCACTAAGCCCCCTTCTCACAAAGCATGACTCATTCAGATGGCAGCGAAAGAGTAAACCTCGACAGAACAATCCCAAGTTTTGACATCCCTTAACTCTTTACCAAACGACAAAATTTTAGACTGGTCCAAACTGAAAGCATTTGCGGACGACAAAATAAATGTGACTAAAAAAATTGAAATCTGTGTTAGGGAGGGTAGAAAACATTGTGGGAAAAGGAGAAAATGCTGGTTACCAGCATTTTCTCCTTTTCCCACAATGTTTTCAAAAGCATTCTTCCACAAGGTTGTTAAAAGTCGGGATTGTGTGGTAAAGGGTTAATAGAATGATCTTTGAAAAAAAATGTGGGAAAAAGGAGAAAATGCTGGTAACTATTATTTTCCCCTTTTCCCCCACTTTTTCTACCCTTTCAAGGTCAAACGATCCTAAAAAAATACAGAAGCCTTTTGAAAACATTGTGGGAAAAGAAGAAAATGCTGGTAACCAGCATTTTCTCCTTTTTCAACAATGTTTTCTACCCTTCCCAAAACAAATTTCAATCTTTTAGTCACATTTCTTTTATCGTCTACAAATGCTTTCAATCTGGAATAGTCTAGAATGTTGTCGTTTGGTAAAGAGTTGACTCCAGCCACATTAAATTTGTCGTCTGCAAACACTTTTGATTTGAACAAGTCTGAAATTTTGTTGTGGGGTGAAGAATTCAAAGAAAGAACTTCTACTAACCCTGATTTTGAAAATAAGCCCTTTAAGGGCTGCCTCGATCTCCTGGACTTGTTTGGTAGCCGAGTCCTTGTCTTTCTTCAGTTTGGCCACAAGGTCGTTCATCATGGTGAGCTGTTCTTGTGAGGCCTTTACTTTGGTGATAGCTTCATATCTGTAAAACAAAGTACAGTCAAGAATGTCTTAACTCTTTATCAGATGACAAAATTTTAGCCTTGTCCAAAGTGAAAGCATATGCACAACAATTTCAATGTGGCTCAAATGGAGCAATTTTTCTCTGATGAGGTAGAAAACATTAAGGGCAAAAGAGAAAATGCTGGTTACCACCATTTTCTCCTTTCTCCGCAATGTTTTCTAACGGCTTCTTATCTAGAGTCGTTAAATGTCAGCATCACTGGGTTAATCCTTTGCAACTATGGTAATAAGGCTACTGAAAACACTGTGGGAAAAGAACAAAATACCGGTTCCTTTTTCTAAAAGATTTGCTATGCTTTCAAACCATATATTCAAGCCTTCATCATACCAAATTTGAGACCATAGGAGGTGGCCACGACTCCCATCATACCAGTTGACGTGGCAATTAAAACTTTAAAAAAGAAAATTTAGACCATATCTGATACTGTCTGATACAAATTTTTTCTGCATATCTGATTTCATCCATGGGCAATGCATGTATCTGGGCCAGAACTATTGTAGGCGTAATCATCAGTCGGACAGACTGCTAGTAAAGAATGTATTACAGTTTAAAACTGCAAAGTCAGTATAGGAACTGCTAAATAGAAACTTACTTGGGTTTAAATTTACTTGCCACCGCCCACATTCTTATAGTCTTTTGAATGGTAACCAGTCTCTCTCGTCTGTATAGAATCTTGTTCTTCACTGAAACACATGATTGATTCTATGGTGTTTAATGCCGTTTTCAACACTATTTCAGTTATATAGTAGCGGTATGTGCACCTATCTATCCATGATTTTCTAAAATTTCTTTTACCGGTAATTCACACACTATTCTTCCCAAGCCACTGGCTGCTATACCACATAATCATCATCAAAAAAATGATATGTGTTGCAAGAGGGAAACACAAACTTTCCTTTTTAACCGTTACCTAAACAATGTTTTCACATACCGATGAAAAAAAGGCTTTAGGAAACACTGTGGCAAAGACAGAAAAGGGTGGTAACCAACATTTTCTCCTTTTGCAGCAAAGTTTTCAAAAGGCTTCTCCCTAGAGTTGTTGTAACTTGGGATCGTGTGGGAAAGGGTTAACCCTTTACCAAACGACAAAATTTTTTACCAGTCCAAATTGAAGGCTTTTGCAGACGACAAAATAAACGTGAATCAAAAATTGAAATTTGCTTTTGGAAGAGTAGAAAACATTGTGAGAAAAGGAGAAAATTATGGTTACAAGCATTTTCTCCTTTTCCCACAATGTTTTCAAAAGGCTTCTTCTTCAGGGTCGATAAAAGTCGGGATTGTGTGGTAAAGAGTTACACAAATTTGCAACAGCAAACTTGTAAAACATCCCTCTTTAATAAACTTGTAGATAATTGATAAATGGTAAGCATGGGAAAACATTGTGGCTAAATACTTCTTTTTTCCATCAGTGGAACTCTTCACTTTAAAGGCCCATTTAGACTTAATACTGGGCAAGCAGAAAGCAGAACCAATGGCATCATATACAAAGTACAATCAAATGCAACCATCTTGATCTAAATGTATACTAATGGAGATTTCATTGAAATGCAGCATCTAAGAATTATATTTAGGCTTTCATTTCTCATTTGTTATTCTCGTTATGTCCATGTTACGGGTATCATGGATGTCGTGACATATTGCGCTGCCTCGTGCGACTTGTTTATTCCTTACCAAATATGCGCAATAGTACTCAAAGAGAGATAACTCTACTGGACTGACTATAGTAAGCATTAGAAAATGCAGCTGACCAACAGGAAATGGGCAAATTTTAATCTTTTCCAACAATGTTTCCAGATTTTTTCTAGTGAATAGCCCAAAAGTCTTATATTGAATGAAATTGTCATCTTCTTCCTGACTGAAAATGTCAATTCCTTTAAAGAAACTATGCTCTCTGAAAAGGGGGCTTAATGCATCTGCAAAAAGTATCGACCCATGTCAGCCTGTGCAATCCGCGCAGACCGACATGAGCCGAAACTTTTCGCTATCTTTACTTTTTTACATGTCAAAGGACCATTTTACTTCATGATTCAGTCGGTTGTTTGACACAAAAAGGATTTTATGACTCCATAATTATGTGATAACCCTTTCCCAAACAAGCCCTGGTTTTCACGTGTCTGCAGTACAAGTCTTTTGAAAACACTGTGGGAAAAGGAGAAACTGCTCGTAACGAGCAATTTCTCCTTTTACCACAGTGTTTTCTACCCTTTTTGAGACCTTTCTGCCATTTTCATCCAATTTAAAATTGTCGTCTGCAAACTCTTTAAATTTGGACCAGTCCAAAATTTGTCGTTTGGGAAAAGGATAACTGGCTTGGTATGGTGCATCACAGAAATGCATTGAACCTTTACCACACAATCCCTTGTTTCAACGACCCTGAGGAATAAAACTCTTGAAAATAATCTGTGGGAAAAAGAGAAAATGCTGGTAACCAGAATCTTCTCCTTTTTCCACTATAATTTCTACTCTATCACTGACAAAATACTATAATTTTAGCCACGTTTGTCATCTGGAAAGTGCTTTCAATGGAAAGGAATCTTGAATTTCTTCATTATGGTAAAGAATTAAGTGCCCTTTTTGAAGAGCATGGCCCAGTTATTTAGCACTCTGAGTACTAAAATTCATTCATAAAACATCTCTTACATTTGATAACAGATAAGGCACACCACTGTGCTTTCTTCCACCTTGAACACAGCAGCCATTTTCTCACTTTCGCCACCAAAGCAGCCAAGTTTTCTGGGTCACTCTTCATGATCTGGTCAAACTCGGCAAATTTTCCAGGTCTAAAGAAGACCCTGGTCAAACCAAACTTGAAGTCATTGTCATCTAATCCAAGGGCCTTGAATAATGCCTGCAATACAGAAAAAAAATAATAAAAAATAACAACTCAGTTATTTAGTATCTTTGTAATTTTCCTTTTGCCAAGCTCCCGTAGCTCAGTCGGTAGCTTACAGGGCTTGAGAACAAGAGGTTGCGGGTTCGATCCACAGCTTGGCCAATTTCTTTCCAAGAATTGATGATCATCATAGTCATTGCGACAGGATTCATTCCTCTCTCTCACCGATAACCATTGTTTCGACGATGGTTATGTGGGAAAGCAGCCAGTGGCCTGGAAAGAATATTGTGCGGAGTACTGGTAAAAGAAATTCCAGGAAAGCATGGATAGGTGCACTGGCCGCCTTGATATAACTGAAATAATATGGAAAACGGCGTTCAACACCAAACAATCAATCCATCAACTTTTTCAGTTGACAAAATTTTAGACTTGTCCAGATTAAAAACATATGCAGGCTTCAGAATAAATGTAAATTAAATTGCGAGATAGCACTATTTATAAGCCTAACCAGTGACAGAGCTCCAGATAAAGGGAGTGATTTCAAAATTGAAAATATTATTTATTCTCCTCTAAACCCTATATTACAGGTACTCATTAGAATCATCCCATCGAGACAATTTTAGTGAGTACCCATAACATAGGGTTTGAAGAGAATGGATTTATAATACCATCACTCTTATCTGGAGCTCTGCACAGAGTATTTCAATTCATATTATCAAAACCTGACAACTATCTAATTCTATCTAATGAGTACCCATAACATAGGGTTTGGAAGAGAAATAATGGATTTAGAATATCATCACTCCCTCTTATCTGAAGCTCTGCAGTATTCTTACCAAGATGCAAAAATTTCAGAAGGCCAGTTTTCTTCACCTTCATCCAACTGTGATGTCTTCAGGAATTGGCCTTACGGCATTGCGATCATATTTTGCGGAAGAATAACTATTTCCACTTCGGCCACTATTTTGCTGAGTCGAGTCTGGGATGCTGTGTCAAATCAGGATTTGAGAATGTTACTAATGCCTCTTAACCCTTTCCCAAACAATAAATTTTAGACTGGTACAACTTGAAAGAGTTTGCAGACGACAATTTTAAATTTGATGAAAATGACAGAAAGTTCTCCAAAAGGGTAGAAAACACTGTGGGAAAAGGAGAAATTGCTCATTACGAGCAACTTCTCCTTTTCCCACAGTGTTTTCAAAAGACTTGTACTGCAGACACGTGAAAACCAGGGCTTGTTTGGGAAAGGGTTAATGTGACTGAAAACCTCTAACGAACTCAACTTCAGTCTGCAAAGAAGTCTGTTCCCGGATTTGAGCTAAATAAGACACTTGAGCTTTTTCATGACATGGGGCCCAGGATTGTTTGGTGAAGGGAAACACAGTCTACCTACCTTACAGAATAACCTAGGGTCCAGTCTGGCCAGATCTGGAGGGAGATAACTCTTGTACATTTTGTATAGTTCAGAGAACTGAGTTCTAGATGGGAATCCCTGCTGCATCAAGTCCAGCACAGAATTCATACCTGTAAAAAATACAGCATCATTTGAGATTAACCCTTTACCTACCGGCAATATTTTTAGACTTGCCTATGTTCAAAGCATATGCCGAAGTAAAAGTAAGTGTGGCACAAATAGTGTGCCTGTGAAAGGGTAGAAAACATTGTGGGGAGAGGAGAAAATGCTGTTTAACAGCATTTTCTCCTTTTCCCACTACGTTTTCAAAAAAACCTCTTCCTCAAGGATGTCAAAACATATTTTGTATGATAAAGGGTAAAACCTTAATAACCCTTTACCAAACAATCCTGGGTTTTAACAACCCTGAGGAAGGAGCATTTTGAAAACATTGAGGGAAAAGGAGAAAATACTGGTTACAAAAAGGAGAAAATGCTGGTAACCTGCATTTTCTCCTTTCCCAACAATGTTTTTTTACCTACCAGAGAACTTAGGCTCATGTGTATTAATTTTGAATTTGTTGCCTGCAGATGTTTTGAATTTGGGAGTGTCTAAATTTTGTCATGTAGGAAAGCGTTAACATGACAATTTTTTTTCTTTTATCTATTTTGAAATCATTTGCAGACAAAAAAATCAATTGTAGCTGAAGCCACTGGGCTCGTCTTTAAAATGGTAGAAATCATTGTGGTAAAATGAGAAAATGTTGGTTACATTTTCCAACATTGGTTTCATTTTCCAACAATAGTTTCAAGCCCTTTCTTTCATCAGGCAAAATGTGAACAGGTACATAAATCCAAAAGAATAATTTCATCTCAAAAGTTTTCAAAATACCAGCTTAAAAAATAACAGTGTTCAGCTGCATGATCAGACTGATGGCCATAGCTCCTGTTGACCAATCATAATGAATGTTACAGGCACTCAAGTTCCTGTGATAGACTTCCAGTAAAATTTCAAGTTGATTGAATGGTGTTTCACGCCACTTTCAACATTATTTCAGTCATATCACAGCGACAGCTCACATATTCATGTATTTCCTGGGTCTCACCAGTACTAGGCTAGGGCTCTGAAGTGTCTTGCCTAAGGACACTCGGGCAAAAAACCCAGTGGATCTGATGGGGCTCAAACCTGTAACCTCAAGGTTGTGAGTCCCATACTTTACCACTGAGCCACACAGGACCCCATTTCAAGTTGAAAACCCAAGCAAAAGAGGACATAAAATGCTGCCACAGACGTATCTAATAATTTCATGACTGGGGGAGAGGGGTTTTTCACAGTAACCACTTGATCATAATTATTGTATTCCAGAAACTAAGCTCTAGAGTCTCCACAGTTACAAGTAAGCACGGTGTGACATACCAGAACACTCCAGCTGACTGAGGATGGACGCTCCTTCTGCTAAATGATCACACATCTTGCTGTTTGGCTTAATGCATCGAACAAAGTTGGTGCCCTGAAATAACAATCATCATCATCTTACTAAAAACAATTATTATGCATTACTCAACTCTTCACCAAACAACAAAATTTTAGACCGATCCAAATTGAAACCATTTGCAGACGACAAAATAAATGGGACTGAAAAATTGAAATTTGTTATTGTAAGGGTAGAAAACATTGTGGGAAAAGGAGAAAATGCTGGTTACCAGCATTTTCTCCTTTTCCTACAGCGTTTTCAGAAGGCTTCCTTAACAGGGTCGTTAAAAGTCAGGATTGCGTGGTAAAGGATTAACCAATAGCTGTACTGACTAACTTCAGACAAACCCCATCCTTCATAAATCACACAACAGACAAAGATTTGAAACAAAGAAAAGAAGCTCTTGTCAGTTACAATCAGTTCTATTTACATATTTAAAGTCACTCTCTACTTCTCGACCGAAGTCAGAGCTTAAATCTTAACTTACTTTAAATAATTCAAAAGCTTTGTTCCCTGTGGACACTTCTTTGGTAAGTTTTATATACCTTGATGCGAAACTTTAAAGGGACATTAAACAAGATTTAGTTTCCAAAATTTCTTGAAAAAATCTTAACAAAAACAGATTAATTTCATTCCTGTGTAATGATTGATTGATTGTATGATGTTTAACGCAGTTTTCAACATTATTTCAGTTATATCGCGGTGGGCAGTGCAAATATCCATGGTTTCCTGGAGGTTCTTTTACCAGTGCTCCGCACAATATTCTTTCCAAGCCACTGGCTGCTTTCCTACATAACCATCGTCGAAACAAAAGTCAGCTGTGAGAGAGGAATGAATCCTGTCGCTATGACTATCATCAATCCTCAGAGAGAAATTGGTCAAGCCGGGGATCAAACCAGTGACCTCCTGTTCTCAAGTCCTGTGTGCTACAGACTAAGCTACGGGGCTTGGCTCATTGCTGTGTAAATATGGCTTTAATATTATGCATAGAAATAAAAGTGTCAAGTAGACAACACAAGGATTTATCTAGATGTCTGTATTTAAACTGTAAATTTTCATGTACTGTTAGTAACTGTGTACTCCTTATTGCATAACATGGAATACCTTTTAACCCTTTCCCAAACAAGCCCTGGTTTTCACGTGTCTGCAGTACAAGTCTTTTGAAAACACCGTGGGAAAAGGAGAAATTGCTCTTAACGAGCGATTTCTCCTTTTCCCACAGTGTTTTCTACCCATTTTGAGACCTTTCTTAAAATTGTCGTCTGCAAACTCTTTCAATTTGGACTAATCCAACATTTGTCGTTTGGGAAATGGTTAAATGAGCCATGCTCTTGCAAAAGGGGGCTTAATGCATCTCCGTGCTGCATCATACCAAGCAAGACATCAATACTATGGATCAATAAAATCCAATTATGTCTGACAACCAACTGTATCATTAGGTTGACTGGCCCTTTGACATACAGACAATTGACAAATAGTGAAAAGCAGACCTGGGTCGATACTTTTCGCATATGCTTTCAGCCCCCTTTTCTCAGGACATGGCTTAAATATAAGTTGGCTTGATAGGGCAGTGGTAGAGTCACTGGTCTGGTTTGGACGGTCAGGGTTCTGAGTCCCACTTACAGTATTTTTATTTTTTGGGTCAAGTTTTGCATTTCTCCATCTTAGGGTAAACAATCATGCCTTTGTAATTTTTCCTTTTGAAATATAAACTTTCAATCCCCCTGACCCCAATATGTCTCAAAATTGATTTAACGCACCTTTAACATGGGAGAAGTGGTGCTAAACTCACTGGGTATGTGTGTATACTTACAGTGGCTCTCAATTTCTCCATCAAAACAACAAGTTGAGATCGGAACTTGCTCCCGACACTGATAAAGTTCAGTTTTCCAGTAGACACTTCTACGGCCTCGAACATCTGCTTCAACAGTCCATTTTTACTTTCTCTGAACAGGAATTCTAAAGAGGCATGAAGAGCATCGTTGTTCTTCTCAATGAATTGTGTCTGCAAAATATAAGATGTACATGATAATACAACTGAGCCATGCTCTGTGAAAATGGGGTTTAATGCACCTGCGAAAAGTATCGACCCAGGTCAGCCTGCGCAGTCTGCGCAGGCTGACCTGGGCCGAAACTTTTCGCTATTGGTCAGTTTCCTGTATGTCACAGGACCAGTCTACCTCATGATTCAGTCGATGTTTAGACAAAATGGACCTTCTGGATCCATGATCATGTGATGACTTGCTTGGCATCTTGCATCACGGAGATGCATTAAGCCCCCATTTGCCAGAGCATGGTTCAAATATACTTAACTTTCCTAGAGTGCCAAATAAACTCAGCAGACATTACCAACCTAGAAATATGATCAAAGTAATTGCAATTTCAAGGTGGCTTATGTACAGAGTGTCTAACTAAAGGCTCTCATCATTTGTTGTAAGTTTACGATTATATTAAGAAAAACCACTCATAAAATGTGTTTACTACGTAATACTAAAGAAACAAAAGCACCGCATGCAGGTGTCAACGCTCAGCTGCAGTTGCTTTCAAGTGAAAGTTTGAAGTCAGAAAAGAGGTGTAACTATGTCAAAAACATCTTGAATGGTTTCCTGCCCCTAATGTATTGGTTCCCCATCTCATAGTTAACAACTTATCCAAGTTTGATGTAAATATCTTAGTGATACAGAGATATTATAAAATATGGCAACAAAGTCGCAGACGACTGGGCGACAACAATACCTAAACTTTTTCTTTGAAAACATCCAAGTTAATAACAAGAGCCCCCGTATGAGGGTGCAACCACTCAGCTGCAGATGCTTGATTTTCAGTGAGAATTTTAAGTCGAAAAAAGGGCATAACACTGCCAAAAATACTATGATGGTTATCTGCCCTTGTAGTATAGGTTCCCCTTCTGATAATCAACAATTTGTCCAAGTTTGAAGCAAGTATCTCCAGTAATTACAGAGATATTATAAAATGTCAAAGGTTTTGCATGAAGTAGACAACACCAGGGCTATGACAATATCTTGACGATTTTTTCCGAAACACCTGAGCTAAAAATGTAATTGGACAAATCAACGGTCACTTACAGTATGGTAGCAAACAGCACCAGCAAAATGGCGAATGAGGAACCCCTCGTCGTCACGAACATCTCTGTGGGACTTCAATTTGGATTTCCTTGGTATCTGTGATCATAGAGTTAAGAAGTGATCAGAATGACAATTGCAAGCTGACTGTGTATCATTGTTCTATTTGTTATTGGTTATCATACCCAAATAGTTGTGCACAATAGCTCTTTCAATTCAGCTGTACATAAAAACTGTAATGTTGTACAGCAACGAATTTGACTAACCCTTTACCACACAATCCGGACTTTCAATGATCCTGAGGAAGTAGCCTTTGGAAAACACTGTGGGAAAAGGAGAAAATGCTGGTAACCAGCATTTTCTCCTTTTCCCACAATGTTTTCTACACTATGAAAGAAAAATTTCACGTTTTGAGTTATATAGAGAATACGTACATAGCGTTGTCGTAGATCAAAAATATCTAACGAGGTTGGGAGAATTGATAATTGTCGAGCCTTGGCGAGACAATTATCAATTCTCAAAACTGAGTTAGATATTTTTGATCTATGACAACACTATGTACGTATTCTATTTATCTTTTAACCTATGATTTGTACTCATTGTGAAAAGATGTGGAAAATGTTGCTGACAAATACATTTTAAAAGTTTTAAAAGTTTATTTATGTCGGAACTCCCATTTTAAAATTGCATTACCCGAATACATAGTACTTTATCGTAGTAGTTAAATGTCCGAAAATTGCGATTGAGATCGCTTGGGATTATTCTATTTGAGAAGACGCGATAAACGAGCATTCAAATGACGTCACGGGCAGGAATTATGTAGGCAGATCATCGGAAAGTAGCGCGCGTGCTATGACATCGTTCTTTTTTCGTGGGCTTTCTGTAGTAATCGTTACTATTTTTGGAATGCATTTCATTCATAAATGGTGATAGGGGGCGGAGTCAGTGGAACTTACTGTTCTATAAATATCCATGGTATATCAATTTAGACAAGGCTAAAATCTTGTCATTTGGTAAAAAGCTAAAAAGGTTTTTTAGAAATAAAAAAATAGCAAAGTTAAAGAAAACCTTTACAATAAAGTTCAAGTTCCCTCCTCTTAATGCAAAAAAAAAAATGATTGATTGCTTGTATGGTGTTTAACGCCATTTTTCAATATTATTTCAGTTATAACCCGGCAGCCAGTGCACCTATCCATGCTTTCCTGGAGTTTCATTTACCAGTACTCTGCACAATTTCTTTCCAAGCCACTAGATGCTTTCCCACGTAACTATCGTCCAAACAATAATCAGTGGTGAGAGAGGAATGAATCATGTCGCTATCATCAATCCTCGGAAAGAAATTGGGCAAGCTGGGGATCGACCTCCTGTCCTCAGGTCCTGCATGCTACTGACTGAGCTATCGGGGCTTGGCAAACGCAAAGTGATGGAGCGCTTCTGTAGGTATATCACCAGGGGCTGACACATTTCTATAGACAGGTCAGAGGCCTTGGTCTGTTTGTCTGCATTAAGTGCCAAACTTTTGTGCCTTTGCTGAACTCTTTACCACACAATCCCATATTTTGATGACCCTACAAGAGAGGGCTTTTGAAAACATTGTGGGAAAAAGAAAAAATGCTGGTAACTTATCAGAGACAGATATCAATATTTGAGCTAAATTTAATTTGTCATATGCAAATGCTTTAAATTTTGTCTAGTCCAAAATTTTGTTGTTTGGTAATGAGTTTATTTGAAGACTTACATCAAGGACTTGCCACTAATCTTCCAATATTAGACATTTTTTCCCTTAACTCATTACCAAATGACACATTTTAAGACCAGTCCAAATTGAAAGCATTTGCAGGTGACAAAATAAATGTAACTTAAATATTGAAATCTGTTTTTGGAAGGCTAGAAAAAATCGTGGGAAAAGGAGAAAATGCTGGTTACCAGCATTTTCTCCTTTTCCCACAATGTTTTCAAAAGGCTTCTTTCTCAGGGTCGTTAAAAGGCAGCATTGTGCGGTAAAGCATTAACCTTTTTCCACAGCATACCTTGACCAGCCTAAATAGCTCATGTGGTAGAGCATAAGACTTGTAACCATCAAGTCTTGCACCACTTGAGGGTGGGGATTTGAGCCCCACTGTTGGCCATCTAAAATTATTAATTGTCATTCAGACGAGACGTTACACCAAGGTCCTATGTGATGTTGCTATACACAGAGCACATTAAAGAACCAGGCATAACTGAGGATGGGTTTCGTCCTGTATCTTGCACTATCCCATATAACTAACTAACAGCCTTCAGGGGAGCGTTGCCCACATGGGCAACTGTTGGCAATGATTAAAAAACAAAAAATCAATTAATCAATCAATCCTTTACCACACAAACCCTTTTTTAATCACCTGGAATTAATATTGGAAAGGGAGAAAAACTATACACATCTTTCAAACTACTGATGTCTAAAAACTTGTCAGGTGGGAATAAATATAGATAGCTTACACTTAGCCTGAAATGGTTTTTATTTCTATTGTGAACTTCCATGGTGAAATGGTCTGGCTTGGGTGTGGGTAGTTTGCTCTCCTCATCCAATAGATCAAAGATTCCTTTGCCCTTCATCTCTATCAATTCTGCAATAAATTCATTATCATTTCGATCTTTAACCCTTTACCTAGTTTTACAGGCCATGAGGAAGAAAGCTTTTGACAAAAATTGTAGGGAAACGAGAAAACGCTGGTAACCAGCATTTTCTTCTTTTCCCACAATGTGTTCTACCCTTTCAGAGACTAATTCCATCTTCCGAGACCAATAAGATGGGTCCTCTGTGAATGCTTTTGGTTTGGATAAGCCTAAAATTGTGCCATTTGTGAAAGAGTTCATCTATTTAATGGCTTCCTGAAATTTCTTTGCCCAATTTTTCATCAGAGGGGATGGGACTTTAAGTCGGTCCTGAAATTCACATAAATAGCACTTATCTGATTCTCTAAAGGTTGAGATAAAGTGGATGCCAGATTTACCCTTTACCAAATGACTGCATTTTTTTTTAACCCTACTGAAGAAATCTTTTGAAAACATTGTGAGTAAAGAAAGAAAATGTTACTTTCATAGCTATCACTTTCCCTCTTTCCCACAATGTTTTCTACTATTCACAAGCTAATCCTGTCATTTGAGCCACACTTAACACTAAAGTAGCTGAATAAATGAAACAAAAGTTTTCACTCAATAGCAGAAGCACAAACATTGCGTTTTCCGAGTTGATTTCACCGGAAGGAAAATACCGTATCGGACAGTGTAGATTCAAGATCAGACTGCGCGTTCTGTGCAGTCTGATCTTGATCTACACCATCCGCAAAAGGTCAGTGAGTCGCGATTAGCAGCTTAAGGGTTAAATTGCTGTCTGCAAAAGCTGTCAGTATTGATAAATCTATAGTGTTGTCATATACTAGAGTAAACAATCTCAGAAATGAGCAAAACAGTTGATAGTCAAACACATACCAATACAGTCTGTGTTATCTGTCCATTTAATCTTCTTGACATTCAACCCTTCTTTTTCATACAGGAGTTGTTCCTAAAAGCAGGGAGAAAAAATAGCATGGATTTCTTTTCATTATAACATTAGTACATGTACATGTATCTATCAGTAGTTTGGTCATCCTAGATTTAAGACTTATGCTATTAAATCATTTTGAATTCAAGGAACAATTAAAACTGTATGTTTGTTTGTGTTTAACACCATTTTCCATATTACTTCTGTTATATTGGGGCAGCCAGTGCACCAGTCCATGCATTCCTAGAGTTTCCTTTAACACTTTACCACACAGTCAAGACTTTTAACAACCTTGAAAATAAAACAAGAGGGCCATGATGGCCCTGGGTCGCTCACCTTAGTAGAGTGCCTTTAAGGTTTTTCTTTAATTTGACCATGTGACCTAGTTTTTGACCGCAGGTGACCCAATTTCAAACTCATATTTCATGAAGACAAACATTCTGACCAATTTTCAAGTCAATTGAGCAAAAAATGTGGCCTCGAGTGCCCTAAAGATATTTCTTTAATTTGACCTAGTGACCTAGATTATGACCCCAGGTGACCCAAATTTGAACTGGTCTTGGACTATATCAAAAGAAACATTTTAGAGAAAAAGAAATTTAAAGTTTTCCTTCTTTGTTCCTATCTTCGAACTTTTGACCCCCGGGGCGGGGCCAGTTTTGACCCAGGGTCATCATATGAACAAACTTGGTAGAGGTCCACTCTGAGATGCAACATACCAAATATCAAAGCGCCACACCTTTCGGTTTCAGAAAAGAAGAATTTTAAAGTTTTCCTTCTTTGTTCCTATGTTCGAACTTGTGACCCCAGGGGCTGGGCCAGTTTTGACCCAAGCAGCATCCTTGGCACCAACTTGGTAGAAGTCCACTAGGAGATGCTACATACCAAATATCAAAGCTCCGTGCCTTCCCATTTAAGAGAAAAAAAAACAATTAAACTTTTCCTTCTTTGTTCCTATGTTTGAACTTGTAACCCCCTGGGCAGGGCCAATTTTGACCCCAAGGGCATCATATGAACAAACTTAGTAGAGGTCTACTAGGCGATGCTACATACCAAATATCAAAGCTCTATGCCTTCTAGTTTTACAGAAGAAGATTTTTAAAGTTTTCCTTCTTTGTTCCTATGTTAGAAATTGTGACCCCCGGGGCGGGGCCAGTTTTGACCCCAGGGGCATCATATGAACAAACTTGGTAGAGGTCCACTAGGAGATGCTACATGCCAAATATCAAAGCTCTACGCCTTCAAGTTTCAGAGAAGAAGATTTTTAAAGTTTTTCTTCTTTGTTACTATGCTCAAACTTGTGACCCCCGGGGTGGGGCCAGTTTTGACCCCAGGGGCATCATATGAACAAATTTGGTAGAGGTCCACTAGGCAATGCTACATACCAAATATCAAAGCTCTACGCCTTCCAGTTTCAGAGAAGATGATTTTTAAAGTTTCCCCTCTTTGTTCCTATGTTCGAACTTGTGACCCCCGGGGTGGGGCCAGTTTTGACCCCAAGGGCATCATATGAACAAACTTGGTAGAGGTCTACTAGGAGATGCTTCATGCCAAATATCAAAGCTCTATGCCTTCTAGTTTTACAGGAGAAGATTTTTAAAGTTTTCCTTCTTTGTTTCTATGTTGGAAATTGTGACCCCCGGGGCGGGGCCAGTTTTGACCCCAGGGGCATCATATGAACAAATTTGGTAGAGGTCCACTAGGAGATGCTACATGCCAAATATCAAAGCTCTATGCCTTCAAGTTTCAGAGAAGAAGATTTTTAAAGTTTTCCTTCTTTGTTACTATGCTCAAACTTGTGACCCCCGGGGCGGGGCCAGTTTTGACCCCAGGGACATCAAATGAACAAACTTGGTAGAGGTCCACTAGGAGATGCTGCATACCAAATATCAAAGCTCTGCACCTTCTAGTTTCAGAGAAGAAGATTTTCAAAGATTTTGCTTTTTTTTCCTTTTTGTTGCCATGGCAACCACAGTTGTGGGTGGAATTTAATTCTTTGAACAATTTTGGTAGAGCTTCACCCAAGGAACATCCCTGCCAAGTTTCATCAAGATTGGCCCAGTGGTTTAGGAGAAGAAGATGTTTAAAGAAATTGTTGACGGACGACGGACAACAGACGACGGACGACGGACGCCGTACATAGGGCGATCACAATAGCTCACCTTTAGCACGTTGTGCTAAGGTGAGCTAAAAATGCGTCAAAAATAGTTTAACCCTGTACCACACAATCCCGACTTTTAACGACCCCGAGGAAAAAGCCTTGTGAAAACATTGAGGGAAAAGGAGAAAATGCTGGTAACCAGCATTTTCTCCTTTTCCCACAATGTTTTCTACACTTCCCAAAACAAATTTCAATTTTTGAGTAACATTTCTTTTTATTTTGTCATCTGCAAAAGCTTTCAATTTGAACGAGTCTACAATTTTGTTGTTTGGTAAAGGGTTAAGGAGTAGCTGCCCTTCTGGTTTGGATTCCCCTTTTTGACAGTTAACCCTTTCCCAAATGCTAAAATTTAGACTAGTCCAAATTCAAAGAGTTTGCAGATGACAATTTTAAATTTGATGAAAATGGCAGAAAGTTCTCCAAAAGGTTAGAAAACACTGTGGGAAAAGGAGAAATTGCTCGTAACGAGCAATTTCTCCTTTTCCCACGGTGTTTTCAAAAGACTTGTACTGCAGACACGTGAAAACCAGGGCTTGTTTGGGAAAGGGTTAACCCTTTACCGAACAATTCTGTGTTTTAATGACCCTGAGGAAGAAGGGTTTTGAAAGCATTGTGGGAAAAGGAGAAAATGCTGGTTACAAGCATTTTGTCCTTTTGCCAAATTATTTTCAAAAGCCTTCTCTGTCAGGGTCGTTAAAACTCAGAATTTTGTGGAAAACAGTTAAAGTCAGGGACATTATTCACCAACCATTCTTGAGAATATTCTTAGTCTTATTCTCCAGAATTTTCTATATTTGAAGGTAACACAAATTCTGATTGGCTAAACCATTCTGGCTAAACCGAATGGTTTAGCCAATCAGGAGTTGTGTTACTTTCAAATATAGAAAATATTGGAGAATAAGACTAAGAATATTCTCAAGAATGGTTGGTGAATACGGACCGAGATAACATTAACCTTGAAAGTGTTTAAAAAACCCAATGGGCATGTTCATACTAGAATAACACCTACATAGTTGCAACTTCACCACTGGCTTTTGTCTATCCTGTTTCAGTAAAGCAGACAGTGTAGATCAAAGATCAGACTGCACATTTTGTGCAGTCTGATCTTGATCTACACTGGCCGCAAAGGCAACTATGGTAGCAAAGGGAGCTTTAGGGGTGAAGTGGTTCTATAAAACAAAAACTGTACCTCCTTTAGGATTCTATCATTGAAGAACTGTTGAAGCTTCTCATTGCAATAGTTGATGCAAAACTGTTCAAAGCTGTTCACTTGAAAATATTCTGGAAAAAAGCATATTTACAAAATGTATTCACAGAGCAAATAGAAAGTCCTTTCAGTCTATTTCAACATTATTTCAACAAGCTATTTTGCTGAAATAATAACCCCTGCCAAAAAAGCCCCCTTTCTCCATGACACGGAATTAAAAAAAATAAATAAATAAAAGGAGTATATATATGCAGACTATTGCAGACAATGTATGAAGTTTCATCAATTTTCGTCAAGGATTTTAGAGGGTATCTGTTCAAGCAGACAGACCAACAGACAGATGGACAGACGGACGGACAGACAACACAAAAACTATATCCCTCTGCCTTCAGCGGGAGATAACTAGGGGATGCCCTTTCTTAGATAAATCCTTTAGAACCAAATAATCAAATCAGAATTTTCCTTCAATAGACTTGTCCGAATCAAAAGCACTCATTTTGCAGACAATAAATGAAATATTGCCAAAATGGAAGGAATCACCCTGTACATGGTATGAAACATTTTGGAAAAAGGAGAAAGAGTTGGTTTTCATCATTTTCATAATTTTTCACATTGTTTTCAAGTCTTCTTTCTATAGGTTCTAAAAATACAGGATTGTTTGGTAAAGGGGAATACTGATCACCTACCAAATCCAGCGATATCCAACAGACCAATGAAATTTGACGATGACTGATACGGGATAGCTTTGTTCACTCTAACAACAATATGGTCAAAGAGACGAGAGTAAATTGCTTTGGCGAGAGCATCCCTTGCACTGGAGGCTTCATACAGCTTCAACGGAACCCTGAAATATAAATATTCGTATGGTTAATTATTTTCCTTTCATGAAGAGCCTGTTGTCCTATATCTTTGTGAAAATAAAGCACTCCATGATGCCATTCTATCCGATTTACGAAACAACTATGGTAAAAAATGATGACATGAAAATGAGCACAACCACTTTTAAAGATTGCAAAAAAGATGTTATCTTCTGTGTTTACTCTTAACCACACTACAAAATTTTAAACTAGTCCAAATTGAAAACATTTGCAGACAACAATTTAGACATTGCTCACATTAAGGTACTTGTCTCTGAAAGTGTAGAAAACATTGTGGGAAAAGGAGAAAATGCTGGTTACCAGCATTTTCTCCTTTTCCCACAAGGTTTTCAAAGGCTTTCTTTCTTACGGTCGTTAAAAGTTAGGATTGTGTGGTAAAGGGTTAATCCATTTAGAGATAGCAGCTTTTTTCCTGTAATCCTTGTAAGAGTACCACTTTAAAAGGTACATCTGCACTAAATTAATAGTTACACAGATTTATCATACAGTCATATAATAACTGATTTTTGTTTGTTGCAAACAGTACAGCAGCAGATCTGCTGCTGCACTGTTTTTAAAAGGAAATCAGCTCCAGCGCAACACCTGGAAAAGAAGAATTCTATTCCAATCATCACATGCCCAAATAATAGAATTTTAACAAGTAAAAGTGTGTACATGCCCTTCGTTTCAATATATGAGCCATGCTCTGTGAAAAGGGGGCTTAATGAATCTCTGTAATGCATGATACCAAGTAAGCAATCACATACTTATGGATCCAAAATAGCCACTTCTTTAACAACCAACTGAACTATGAGTAGACTGGTCCTTTGACATGTAGAAAGGTGACCAATAGCGAAGTTCCAGCCCGGGTCAGCCTGCGCAGACTGCACAGGCTGACCCGAGTCAATACTTTTCGCAAATGCATTAAGCCCGCCTTTTTACACAGCATTACTAATACAAATTTACATTATCAACAAAGAATATCACATTTATTAGATCTAGATGGATTAGTATCATGTTTAAGTAATTAGCCTTATAGCTACACAGACAGATTTCGGTGTTCACATATAAATTACTTTTTCCAGTATTCTCTAAAATAATCAACATCATAAGCTGAAGATCTTTTGAAGGAAAATCAGAGATAACTACCAAAAAAGGGTTCTGAAATCAGAAAAAAAGAAAATGTTTTCATAATATCCATTTGTCAATAGAGCAATTCATTTTAAATTTAAAAATTTAGTTGAAAAGGGGGATAACTGTGTAATTAGTTTTAGGGTACCTGTCTTTCTGTTATGCTTTTTCAAGTTATTACAGTAAAGATTTTCAAGAACAATATACACATCAGAAAATGTCAAAAATTCCCCACAACAAAAACAATGATGACAACAGGGCTATCAGAATACCTTCTTGTTTTCTGAAAAAAAAAAGAACCAAACTCAGCCAAAATTAACTGAACAGGGACATTATTGATATATCTTTCGCAAGAGGCTATGTATAAATTTTACAAAAGAAGAATTTTGCCGTATAAAACTGACACACAAACTTGCCAGTGTACTCTCATTGCAAAATCTTTCTAATCTCAAATCATTAGTGGTTAGCTTTTAGACCCTTAACCTTTACAGTGCTGGAATTGAGTTATGTTTTTTTTTCAGACAGTGCAGATCAAGATCAGACTGCACCTTCTGTGCAGTCTGATCTTAAATCTAAACTGTCTGCTACCTCGTTACATTTTACGGTTGAAACAAACTTAAGTAATATTTGAGCTGCTTTTCTTACTTGAAAAAGTCCAACTCATTAATTCAGCACTTTTAGTGTTAAGCACAGCTTACTATTAACACAGATGTTTTTTACCGTTATTAACAAACGAGACATTTCACCTTAAGAGAGCCAAATCTACCCATTCTGTTATAGTACAGAATAGCATCATGATTCTAAAGCGAGAATAAGCAACCCCTTTAGTGATTAAGCCACATTTAATCGCTTATGCAGACAGTGTAGATCTGGATCAGACTGAAGAGAACATGCAGTCTTATCTTGGACCTACACTGTCCACTTATCTGCCAGATATTCTGACAATGTAAGTTGTGAAATTTCAATACAGACATCTAACATACTGACTGAGAATGTCTATTTTATTTATTTAGGGGTAGAAGGGTTAACCCTTTCCCAAACGACAAATTTTGGACTGGTCCAAATTGAAAGAGTTTGCAGACGACAATTTTAAATTTGATGAAAATGGCAGAAAGTTATCAAAAAGGGTAGAAAACACTGTGGGAAAAGGAGAAATTGCTCGTTACGAGCAATTTCTCCTTTTCCCTCAGTGTTTTCAAAAGACTTGTACTGCAGACACGTGAAAACCAGGGCTTGTTTGGGAAAGGGTTAAGATTGGTGCTAAGTGTTTGGTAGGAAACAGTCCAAAGAAACCAAACATGGAAGTTTACATACTATCTTTGCCAAATCTATCTGAGCCATGCTCTGGCAAAAGAGGGTTTAATGCATCTCTATGATGCACCATGCACAGCACACCATCATATATATGATCTTTTCGGTGAAAGATCGAAATTTATTTCATCGAGTGAACATCATCAGTAATATTTTCACGAGTGGCACAGCCACGAGTGAAAATATTACCAGTGATGTTCATGACATGAAATAAATTTTGATCTTTCACTGAAGAAAAACAAATATTCTATTTATTTCATGCTTCTAATGCCTTTTTTTGTTGAGACTTCCATAAAAATCAGTACAAACTCCCCGTGGTCAGTATTCTCACCGGTCGTACCCATGTAATATCGAAAAATACATATATTCACCGCTATTTCTCGATATCCTACCGGAAAGCATGAAATAATTATGGATCCATAAAATCCATTTTGTCAAACAACTGGCTGAATCCTGAGGTACATGTAGAATAGTCCTTTGACAAGCGGAAAATTTACAAAAGCGAAATGTATAGACCCAGATCTGCCTGGGGTGATAATTTTTGCAGATGCAATAAACCCCCTTGGGCCATCTGTTCTCTAACACTAGCAAGCTTGATTGCTATGTGGTCTTTGGAGTAAGCCTTAACCCTTTACCACACAATCCAAAGTTTTAACGACCCACAAAGAAAACTGCTTTCACAAACAATATGGGAAAAGGAAAAAATGCCAGTGACTGGTGTTTTCTCTTTTTCTCATCACTAGTTACCGGCATTTTCTCCTTTTCCCAACAACGTTTTCAAAAGACTTTTCGTTCAGGGTCATTAAAACCTGTGATTGTGTGGTAAAGATTTAAACAGGATAGAAAGTAATGTGGGAAGAGGAGAAAATGTTGGTGACCTGCATTTCCTTCTTTTCCTACAATGTTTTTAAAGCCTTCTTCTTCGGGTTGTTAAAAGATCAAATTGTGTGGTAAAATGTTGATCTTTTACCATACATTCCAGACTTCTATTGACCTTGAGAAAGAATGCTTTCGGAAAACATTTCAGGAAATGGAGAAAATGCTGGCACCCAGCATTTTCTCCTTTTCCAAAAATGTCTTCTAGCCTTTCAAAGACAATTTTCACCCACTCAGTAATATTTAATTTGTCAAGTGCACATGCTTTGGGCTTGTAGGAGTAAAGATTTTGTCATTCAGTAAATGTGTTTTAATCCTGAAAGTGCCAAATAAACATTATAGATTTTCATCCTAGAAATATGACTCAAATAATTGCAATTTCAGGGTTGCCTTTAATCTACAGTGTTTCAGCAAAGTGGACAGAGTAGATCAAAGATCAGGCTGCATATTTTGTGCAGCCTGATCTTGATCTACACTGACAGCAAAGGAAAGGTGCTTTAAGGGTTAATAATGAAAATCATTTAACCCTTTCCCAAACAAGCCCTGGTTTTCACGTGTCTGCAGTACAAGTCTTTTGAAAACACAGTGGGAAAAGGAGAAATTGCTCGTAACGAGCAATTTCTCCTTTTCCCACAGTGTTTTCTACCCTTTTTGAGAACTTTCTGCCATTTTCATCAAATTTAAAATTGTCGTCTGCAAACTCTTTCAATTTGGACCAGTCCAAAATTTGTCGTTTGGGAAAGGGTTAAAAGAGGTGAAACTACATTTTTGGTAGTAATGCTTTCATCATGAATGGGTCAAATATCAAGGAGGAGGGTACAGATTGAGTACTTCTAGGCAAGCACTTTCGGGACAAGGAGAGTGCAATCACTTCATTTCAGTACTTTTCAAGGTAAATTCTGTCATCAACATGAACCTCTCTTTCAGTCAGTTATCCTTATTTTAACACAGAGATGAAAAATAGACACACTCAAAAGTAATATGAAAAAGGGAGATGCTCATACGTGGCAATTTTGTCACAGAGTTTTCTAATCTGTCTCTAGTAATGTGCTTTTTATCAGCCAAATTTTTTTTCCCTCAGTAAACATACTACAGAAAGAGCGTAAAAACTGCATCAGAGGTACAAGCCAACTTAGGCCTTACAGAGCTGAAGTAATGAAATTAATGAAATTAATTTTAATTACAAAAAAATTTCTAGGCTGTTTTAGCCAGAATATGGAGCAATGTGTAGATCCAAAATCATACTGCAAGTTACTTCCTGTCTGATCTTGATCTACACTACCTGCAAAAGCAACAAAGTTGTTCTTGGTGTTCAAATCCTGTAAATGCTATAATCTATCTGAGGTGCTTGTGCAAACTATGTAGATCAATGATCAGACAGCATGGAACATGCAGTCTGATTGATCGCCATTCTACACTATTTGGTATGTAAGTTCAGAAATCAAGTATTGAAACTGCACTGTATGAAATAGTTCTTAAACAGGGAAATCATGCCTTTTTCATCTATTTCCTATCTTTTTTTTCTGCCAGTTCTGCATTTTCAATATTATTTCAATTACACTGCCATAGCCAGTGCACCTATCCATGCTTTCCCACATAAGCATAGTTAAACAGTCCTCACGAAAAAGGAATGGCTCCCATTTGCAATGATTATTCAATTCAAAAGCATGTAGCTGAGCTAGGGATCAAACTGGTATAATCCGGATAACAAGCTCTGTACAATGCACACTGGGCCACTGGGCTTGAAATTTTGGCCATTCAAAGTTTACATAGATCACTCATCCCAAGCCAAAATATCTGGTGATTGAATAAAAAAGTCTACTGTGCAACTAGCAAGCACTTTTGGGCTCTTGATACAAAATCATATCTTATTGTGACATAGTCAAAGCTACTAACCTATTAAAAATTAAACAGTAAAAAAATCTATAAAATCTCTGAATATTAAAAGATCTATTACAATCTTGATTCCTACATCAAACTCTTACCAACAAAATTTCTGTTTTATTTTATCTGGACCTATTTTACTTGTCGTATCATTTCACTCTGTATCAAACATCAAAACTTTAGACTTATCCAATTTGAAGGCATTTGCAGACAACATAGGAAAGATAGCTGAAATGATGGAGCTTGTCTTTCATTAGGTAGAAAACATTGTGGGAAAAGAAGAAAATACTCAGGTAACCTGCATTTTCTCCTTCTCCCACAATGTTTTCAAAAGCTCTCTTTGTCAGTGTCATTAGGTCTCAGGACTGTGTGGTAAAAAGGTTAACACATGTGAAATGTATTTTGATACATCCTCATGAAAATTCTCCATTTAATGAGCATGTGTATTTCGGGAAATTTTTCTGTCATATAGACTTCATAGAAAGAATGGTTATTTAGATTAAAAATTGTGATGGACAAACAAGCAGTAAAGAGACCAATGGAAAACCATTCTCTTCTTTATAACCATTATTAACTCTTACAGCACCAAATAAACCCAGCGGACATTTTCAATCTAGAAATAAGATCCATCTAATTGCAACTTTAACTCTTTACATCACACAAAATATATGAACTTCTCTCTACTGAAAGCGTTTGCAGACGACAATTCAAATGTACCTCAAATGATGCAACTTGTCTTTGACAGGGTAGAAAACACTGCGGCAAAAGGAGAAAATGCTGGTTACCAGCATTTTCTTCTTTTCCCATAATGTTTTCCAAAGGCTTCTTTCCTCAGGGTCGTTAAAACTCTGGATTGTGTGGTAAAGAGTTAAGCTTGCTTTTTTCCAGAAATGTCTCGGCAAAGCTGACAGTGTAGATCAAAGATCAGATTGCACGTTTTGTGCAATCTGATCTTGATCTACACTGCCCACAAAGGCAACTATAGTTGTGGAAGGTGCTTTAAGGGTTAAAACAGTGTAAGCATAATCAAGGTTTGCATAGAGGGATAGGAAGGGAGATCTGTATAGATATAAGTCAAGGAAGTATTTGTCAATGTACAGTTGCTGTCTGTTTCTTACATGATTACTTCTCCTGCATCCTTATTGGCTAAAGCTCTGTAACGAAGGCAATGATTGGTTATAATTTTTTCTGAAACACCACATTCTGCAGATGACATAATTCTTTACCTGATGACAAAATTTTAAGACTGTTACAAATTCGAAGTATTTGCAGAGGGCAAATTAAACATGTCTTAAATGGCTGGGTTTGCCACTGAGAGGGAGAAAACATTGTAGAGGTAAGTAAAAAAAGAAATGCTTGTAACCAACATTATCTCCTTTACCCACAATATTTTCTAAATCTTCTGTCCAAGGATTGTAAAACCTCATTGATGTTTGGTAAAGCCAAAGGGTTAAAGCCTATGGAATTAGCCATGTAAACCTTAATCCTTTACCACACGATGCCACCTTTTAACAACCCTGGGAAAGAAGTCCTTTGAAAGCATTGTCGGAAAAGGAGAAAATGCTAATAACCAGCATTTTCTCCTTTTCCCACAGTGTTTTCTACCCTATCAAGGAAACATTGCACCATTTGTGCCACATTGAAATTGTCGTCTGCAAATGCTTTCAATTTGGACAAAGCTAAAATTTTGTCATCTGGTAAAGGGTAAAATTTCTCTACACCATCATACATGAAACATTATTACTTATCTTAGTCATCCATAAAGATAACTTTTTTTTCCCATTTGGATAACACATTGAGAAAAATAAAAAAAAAAAATACAACTCTATTATTTGGAATGGTCATCTATTTTCACTGACAAAATCTTAATTCTTTACATATTTCATCAAGATTATTTTGAAATATTTTCATTCTCCAGAGTCTTGGAATTGTAAATGATACTATTGATTACAAAATTGACCAATCACTCACTTGATTGCAGTGCCTTTGACTCCACCTCTCGTAGCTTGCATGACCCTGGTGATGAGGGCCTCTCGGAATTCCTCTTTTTCCACTCCAAGAAGTACCGACGCTATTTGTAATGACTTCTCGGAACTGGGTGAGACCATACAGCCACCTAAAAATATACAGAAGATAACTGTTACCTGTTAAAATGACTGATTGATTGATTGTATTGTGTTTAACCCAGTCTTCAACATTATTTCAATTATATCGCAGTGGCCAGTGCACCTGTCTATGCTTTCCTGCAGTTTCTTTTACCAGTACTCCGCACATTTATTTCGAGGCCACTGGCTGCTTTCCCATGTAACCATCATCGAAACAATGGTCAGCGGTGAGACAGAAATGAATCCTGTCACAATAACTATCATCAATCTTCAAAGAGAAAATGGCCGAGCCATGATCGAACCAACGTAAGAGTTTTGATAACCCTGAAGAACGAGGCTTTTCAATACATTCTTGGAAAAGGTGAAAATGGTGGTTGCACAAAATTTCTCCTTTTCTTACAACATTCCCTACCCATTCACACATTGTGAACTCAGTGTGAAATTGCATTCAATATGGACAAGTCTTCAATGATTTGTTTTCAAATAGAGTGTTAAGACTGACATATAATCTTACCAAGTGGTAACTAAACGAAAATCTTGAATTTTGGTATTCAAGAATGACATATATCTCAAGCATGCATTAACCCTTTACCAGACGACAAAATTTTGACCTTGTCCAAATTGAAAACATTTGCAGACGACAATTTCAATGTGACTCAAATGGTGCAATTTTTCTTTGATAGGGTAGAAAACATTGTGGGAAAAGGAGAAAATGCTGGTTACCAGCATTTTCTCCTTTTCCCACAATGTTTTCAAAAGGCTTCTTTTCCAGGGGCGTCAAAAGGCGTCATTGTGCGGTAAAGGGTTAAGAAAACTTCATTTCCTTTTTCTTATACTCTACAACTGAAGATTTAATTTCCTATCCAAAATATTTATTGTGATAATGTCATGTTTGTATTGTCAATTATTTGACATAATTGGTATTCTTTTTGCCCATGTAACAAAATCCATATAATTCTTCAACCCTTTACCACACAATCCCGAGTTTTAATGACTCTAGGAAAGAAGCCTTTTGAAAACATTGCGGGAAAAGGTGAAAATGCTGGTAACAAGCATTTTCTCCTTTTCCCCACGATGTTTTCTATCATATCAAAGACAAATTCCATAATTTGAACAACATTTAAATTGTCGTCTGCAAATGCTTCCAATTTGGACCTGTCAAAAATTTTGTCGTTTGGTAAAAAGTTAACCCTTTCCCAAACGACAAAATTTGGACTGGTCCAATTTGAAAGAGTTTGCAGACGACAATATTAAATTTGATGAAAATGGTAGAAAGTTCTCAATAAGGGTAGAAAACACTGTGGGAAAAGGAGAAATTGCTCGTTACAAGCAATTTCTCCTTTTCCCACAGTGTTTTCAAAAGACTTGTGATGCAGACACGTGAAAACCAGGGCTTGTTTGGGAAAAGGTTAATGCATTGTAAACAACATGAGTAGCGTACAATAAATAGATCATGAATTGCAATATAGGAAGCATAACTACTGTTGCAACAACTATCTTCAACCCTCGTAAAGAAAGTTGGCCGAGTTATGATTCTGCTTCATAAGTTTATTATATAGAGGATTTCTTATATTTTCAGTGAAAGATCAAAGTTAATTTCATTGAGTGAACATAATCGGTAATATTCTTCACGAGTGGCACAGCCACTCATGAAAATATTACCAATGATGTTCATGAGATGAAATCAATTTTGATCTTTCACTGAAAAAAACAAATATTCTGTATATTTCATGCCAATCCCTTTCTTGTTGGGACTTGCGAAGTACAGGGGAGCTCTCGGTATTTCCATACCAGTGAGTTTACCAACTGGTAAATTCACTGGTTGAAATGGTGAAATTAATTAAACCATAATCCGATTATTTCCCAATAAAGTACCAAAAGGCATGAAATGAAACAAGCCTACATTTTAGACCATGGCTCTATTTGATACTTTATCAAAGATTCACGTGTTTCATCAGCCCCGAGGTAAAAACACTCTGAGGACAAAAAAGGCTGGTGCCAAGAAATTTCTCCCTTTCATATCATATTTAGAATCCTCTCAAAGACAAATTTTATCTTCTGCAACCCATTAAACCTTTTATCCCACAACCCAGAGTATTCACGACCCTGGGAAATTAGATTATTGGTAACCAGCATTTCTCCTTTTCCTACAAAGTTTTCCAACCTTTTAGAAATGAATACAATCATGACAGCCACATTTAACCCTTTCCCAAACAAACCCTGGTTTTCACGTGTCTGCAGTACAAGTCTTTTGAAAACACTGTGGGAAAAGGAGAAATTGCTCCTAACAAGCAATTTCTCCTTTTCCCACAGCGTTTTCTATCCTTTTTGAGGCCTTTCTGCCATTTTCATCAAATTTAAAATTGTCGTCTGCAAACTCTTTCAATTTGGACCAGTCCAAAATTTGTCGTTTGGGAAAGGGTTAAATGAGCTGTGCTCTGGCAAAAGGGGGCTTGATGCATCTCCGTGATCCATGATACCAAGCAAGTCATCATATAGCCGTAAATACATGAAGTCCATTTCCTCTAACAACCGACTGAATCATGAGGTAGAATGGTCCTTTGTTGTGCAGAAAATTGACCAAAAGCAAAAGGTTTCGGCTCAGGTCAGCAGATGCATTAACCCTTTCCCAAACGACAAATTTTGGACTGGTCCAAATTGAAAGAGTATGCAGACGACAATTTTAAATTTGATGAAAATGGCAGAAAGTTATCAGAATGGGTAGAAAACACAGTGGGAAAAGGAGAAATTGCTCGTTACGAGCAATTTCTCCTTTTCCCACAGTGTTTTCAAAAGACTTGTACTGCAGACACGTGAAAACCAGGGCTTGTTTGGGAAAGGGTTAAGCCCCTTTTTCACAGAGCATGGCTCATATAAATTTTGTTGCCTGGCAATACTGTCAATTTGGACCATTGTTGTGTGGTAAGGGGTTAATTAAATTCTTTCCATTGGGGCATGTCTAAAATTTTGTCACCTAGTACAGATTTCTCTTGCCTTACCTTTGGTATCTTCGTGATTATCCTCGAAGCTGATGTTACCAAGGTGAAGAACAGATGCCACAATTGTAAACACAGAGAACCGTTCCGTCTCCGACATGCCAAGATGGGCCATCGCATCGTCACACACCTTGAAGTCTCTTACATCATCAATAACTGGGTCATGAAGGCTGCCGCTCTTCAAAAACTAAAAGAGATATGAGTAGCGTTTGGGCAAGAGGGGGTTTAACACTGTACCAAACGACAAAATTTTAGACTGGTCCAAGTTGAAGGCATTTACAGACGACAAAATAAATGTGACTGAAAAATTTAAATATGATTTGGGAAGGGTAGAAAACATTGTGGGAAAAGGAGAAAATGCCGGTTACCAGCATTTTCTCCTTTTCCCTCAATGTTTTCAAAAAGCTTTTTCTTTTTCTTCAGGGTCGTTGAAAGTCGGGATTGTGTATTAAAGGGTCACTGCATATCTTTGTTGCATTATACCAAGCATGTCATCATTCTATCATGGATCCACAAAGTCCATTTTGTCTAACAACAGGCTGAATCCTGAAGGAAAAACCATCCTTGGTCATGCAGAAAACTGACCATAAGCCAAAAGTTTTGATCAAGGTTAGACTGCAGTGGTTAACCTGGGTTGGTACTGTTTGCAAATGCATTAGACCCCCTACTCAGACAGCATGGTTCATATATAAATATGATTTCAGAGCTATAAGATTCAAATTGAATATTTCAAAATTAAAGCTGTCGTAATTCTGAAATTCAGAAGGTAAACCCAAGATGGCGAAGTACACAAACCTACCTTTTTTCAGTCACTGTCAGGGGAAAAAAGAAAAAAAAAATATATTCAGAATTTCATGGAGTTTTTTTTTTGCCAGACTCTTAGACTGAGATTGATTGGAGTTCAACGCCGTTTTCAACATTATTTCAGCTGTACTGCAGTGGCCAGTGCATCTATCCATGCTGTCCTGCAGTTTCTGTTACCATTACTATGCACAATATTCTTTCCAAGTCACTGGCTGCTTTCCCACATAACCATCGTCAAAACAATGATCAGCGGTGAGACAGGAATGAATCCTGTTGCAATGACTATCATCAATCCTCAGAAAGAAATTGGCCAAGCTGGGGATCGAACCAGCGACCTCCTGTTCTCAAGTCCTGCATGCTACCGACTGAGCTACCGGGGCTCGGCACCAGACTCTTATCACCTTCTTCAGAAGATTTGAAATAAATAATAGAAAAGTACAAACCTTACTTTATGTTTGTATTCAACACAATATGAGCATAACCTCAAACAGCAAAAATTTATCATTCTTGCTGAAACCTGAACATTTTCTGTCTAGAAAACTTAAATGCTGCAGGCAATGCTTTTGTCCTATAATAATTGCAATATAGAATTCCACTGTAACATTTCTTATACTTGTACAATCTTTGATTAAAAAAAAAAACATCCCAGATCATTTGTTTTGGACTTAACCCTTTACCAAACAATCCCAAATTTTAATGGTCCTATACTGAAGACATTTGAAACCATTGTAGGAAAAGAAGAAAATGCTGGTAACCAGCATGTACTCCTTTTCCCACAATTCTTTCTGTCTTTTCAAAGACAAATCCAATTGTTTGAGTCACAGTTATTTCGTCGGCTGCAAATACTTTCAATTTGGACAGGTCTATGACTTTGTGTTTGGTAGCAGTGGCAAGACTTCTATGTTCTTGCCCCTTACAATGCAGTGGTAAATTTAGTTGCTCTTTGCTTACAACAGTTTCTCGGTAATGGCAATTTCGCACGTGTCCATTTTCAAAGAATGTAGCTCAAAAAATGAGATTTGCCTTTAAAGGTTGAAAACATTGTGGGAAAAGGAGAAAATGCTGGTTACCAGCATTTTCTCCTTTTCCACACAATGTTTTCAGAACCAATCACTTGAGTCACTGAAAGACAAGAATGTTTGACATAGGATCATGGCATTCCCAGAACTTCTTTCACATATTCTACGTAAGCATAGACATACTCACCATATTGCTTTTTCTGTCGTTGCTGAGGTTTTTCTCGTTTTCTTTGCGTACAAAATACTGGGTGTTACCACGGGCCAAATACTATACAGCATGCAGAAAATGGAGACAGTTAATGATCAGGAAGACATGTAAATAATCAAGTACACAAGAGCAACAAACAGCATGAATTACAGGAGACAAGTAGACAATTAACCCCTAGAGCGCCAAATAAACCCAACCAACATTCTCAGTCCAGGAATACGTGCAATTTCTTGGTTGCTTCTGTCTGCAGTGTTTCAGCCAGGCGGACAAAGTAGATCAATGATCAGATTGCATGGTTCGTGCAGTCTGATCATGATCTATACTTGTAACAAAAGCAACAATAGTTGTGATTGACTGAATTGGAGTTTAACGCCATTTTAACAGCTTAGCTCTTATCACTGCAGTTAGTGCACCTATGCGAGTGTTTCCTGGCTTTCTTACACCAGTAATAACACACCTTTCAAGTCACTGACTACTTTTCTCACATGCATCAGGAGTGAGAGGCGAAAAATCACCAGACAGAAAGTTTGCCTCGGCCGGGTATCAAACTCATAAACATCAGGTCACGAGTCAAATACGCTAATCACTGAGCTACCCGGCTGGGCACAATAGTTGTGAGAGGGGCTTTAAGGGTTAACCCCTAGTGCGCAATGCACGGCTTATGTCACTTTTGAAGACAGTGTAGCTCAAGATCAGACTTCAAAGAACCTGGATCTTGGATCTACAATGGCCTACACTATCTAACACTTTCTGACTCAAAAAACCTTGCAAACACAACATTTTGGGCTGTTTTTCCATAAAAGAATGAGTCCATTAATTCAGGGCTCTAAGGTTTATTTCAATAAAAGACAACACAATTCCAGATTTGTCCATTTTGAAAGCATTTGCAGGGGAGCACTTAACTGTGGCTAATATGATAGGATTTGTCTATGCAGGGGCAGCAAACATTGTGGGCATCGGAGAAAATGCTGGTCACTAGCATTTTCTCCTTTTTCCACAATGTTTTCCAAAGCTTTCCTTGATGGGGTTGAAAAAATGCAGGATTGTTTGGCAATGAGGTAATCGTCTGGAACACAAGTCATCATCAAGTACACAATAGCCACAAAAGGTATCAACTGCTGAAGCAACACATGTACAGACTAACAATAGAAAGATTCATCAGAAAGGATATACAATTCTAAAAGTATGATCACCTAAGAAAAACAAATCTTTTAAACCTGTCCATTAACCCTTAGAGCACTGAATACACCTGCCAGACATTTTCATCCTAGAAATATGACCCAAAAAATTGCAATATTCGTGGTTGCTTTTATCTACAGTGATTCAGCACAGCGGATAGTGTAGATCAAAGATCAGGCTGCACGTTTTGTGCAGCTTGATCTTGATCTACACTGGCCACAAACACGCAACTATAGTCGTGAAAGGCGCTTTTAGGGTTAAATTTTGTCCAAAGCCTTTGTGGATGAAAAATTAAATGTGGCTCAAATGATTGGACATGCCGTTGAAGGGCAGAAAAAATTGCTAGCAAGGGAAAAAAATTCTTGTTTTCCCTGCAAAGCTTTTATCCCAAGGTTTGTAAAAATATGGGATTCTTTGTAAAAATATGGGATTCTTTGTAAAAATATGAGATTTTTTGGTAAAAGGTAAAGCCATCATCTACATCTTGACAGCTACTATATACAGCTACATTGCTTCTACTATTATAGTTTCAATGATGGAGAGGTATGCATGTACTTGTCATGACTGAACTGCAGATGACTTTGCTGTAAGAAAATAAATAAATTCTGAGCTAGTTATTTAAAATTTTACTTTACATTCTTATCATTTTTATTTAGAAACAAGTTGTTTTGTTGAAATAATATCCCCCACTGACAAAAAAAACCTTCTTGAGTAAGCTCCCTTTTTCCATGGCATGGCATTTCATTAACTAAAACAATAATGATTGCCTGTGGCTTATGATCAACAATATAAACAAAATATGAAATTTCATAGATTTTGTCAAGTAGTTATAGAGATATTAATTGGGCCATAAATAATGGAAATATACATTCAAGCCCCCTTTTTCCATAATGTGGCATTAAGTAAAGAAAATTAAAAAAAAAAAACATATTGGCAGACTATCATAAGGAACCCATGTATGCAGTTTCATCAAATTTTGTCAAAGATTTTAGAAGATCTCTGTCCAAATGGACAAACAAACAGATGGACAGACAAACAGATGGATGGTCCACGCAAAACCTATATTCCTTCACTTTGGCAGGGGATAATAGAAGATGGAGCATTCAAAGAAATGGATAGACAATACTAAACAATATGCACAATAGACAGGGATATCAGAAAAGATCAGACAGAGAAAACAATGTTGACGACCATACTTTGAAAATTATGAATCATTTAAAGCAATGTCTTTTTAACTACTTTAGAGCAAAATATACTTTCTCAACCTCTTACAACAGCTGAAAAAATCCTATAAAACTCGGGCAGATTTTTATCTAATGGGCTTATAGATCCATGATCAGGCTGCTTGTTCTTTAGGTCTGATCTTGATCTACCTTGTCTGCAAAAGCCCGTTTTCATCTATGACACTGTAAGGTTTAAGGTTGCTATTCCTAATATATCAGCCATTCTCTGGCAAAGAGGGGCTTGATGCATCGGTGTGAACAATGATACCAAGAAAGCCATCACATAATCATGGATCCATAAAATACACTTTTTTTTAAAAACCAACTTAATTATGAGGAAGACTGGTCCTTTGACACACAGAAAACTGACCAATAGTGAAAAGATTCAGCCCAGGTCAGCCTGCATGGACTGTGCAGGCTGACCTGGATCAATACTTTTCGCAGATGCCCCCTATTCACAGAGCATGGCTCATATCAAATTGAAGAATGAACAAACCTGGTGAGGTATGAGGTTTGAGCTCTGCAACTTTTTACATCAATGCACTAAGAAAGTTTCTAAAAATGTTTTCAAGGTAAAATTTTATTACTCCTTTTTTCAAAATATTCTTCTGTAATATTAAACAATGAGTGTTATCCTTTTCTTGAAACATTATTAACATTTGGCAACATCAGTTTTTCAGTATTACTTAGCACTCAAAAATAAGAGGGCCATAATGGCCCATAAGTTGCCCATCTGAGCATTTTGACCCAACATGAGAAACATAATATCAAACATTCAGGAAGACTGGACTGAAAATCTGGCCTCTTGAGTGTACAGAAGCTTTTTCTAGGATTTGTCTCAGCGAGCTACTTTTTCACTCAACATGACCCATTTTTGAATTTGTTGTAAATATCATCAAGATGAACAGTCTGACCAACTTTCATGAGCTTTGGACTGAAAATGTGGCCGCAAGAGTGTACACACGTTTTTCCTCAAATTTATCCCAGTGACTTACTTTTTGACCTGATGTGACCCATTTTCAAACTAGTCCAAGATATTCTCAAGACAAACATTCTGACCAATTGTTACAAGTATTGACAAAAAATGTGGCCTCTAAAGTGTATACAATCTATTACAAAGATTTGGCTTAGTGACCTACTCTTTGACAAGATCCATTTTTAAACACATCCTAAGTATCATCAAGACAAACATTCTGACCAAGTTTCATGAGTATTGGACTGAAAATATAGCCTCTAGAGTGCACACTGAGTAAAACTTGATGATGCATTACGAAAGACACACGGCAGGCACTGGACACAGCATGATCACAAAAGCTCACCTTGTGCACTTCATGCACAGGTGAGCTGACAAAAGGCCAGTAATGCAACAGGAAAAACACAGACATTACAAAATATATCCAGAACATTAAGCATAGCCATGCTTTGCAATAACCTACATGAAACTGATCTGGCGAGGCTAGCTGTAACTTCTGTTGAAGATCTTTTGGAGCACCTGCACACATTCTGTAGAATATATGATAGTTCCTTTCCTCCTTGCTCTGCACACAGATACGGGATTTCTCCAACAAGTAGTGAGATATAAACCCTCCAACAACAGTGTGCTGGAAAAATGAAAACAATAAGGTTTATTCCTATCTGTAGCATTTGTTTAAATGTTACTTCACCATGACAAAAATAAATTTATAACCTGGGCAATCGATGCTCTTAACCCTTTACCAGACGACAAAACTTTAGCCTTGTCCAAATTGAAAGCATTTGCATACGACAATATTAATGTGGCTCAAATGGTGCACATTTTCTTTGATAGGGTAGAAAACATTGTGGGAAGAGGAGAAAATGCTGGTTACCAGCATTTTCTCCTTTTCCCACAATGTTTTCAAAAGGCCTTTTTTCCCAGCATCGTTAAAAGGCAGCATTGTGCGGTAAAGGGTTAAAGCAGCCAAAGAAATGAAAGAGAACATTTTTGGGAGGGGGGGGGGGTTACCATAAATTACAGTAAAATAGAGGTTTGGCAAGCACTCAAGATCAGTCTGCATATCTGGTGTGTCTGATCTTTATCTCTATTAGCCACAAAAGCATCTGATGTTGAATCAGCTGTATTAATCTTTTCAGGATACTTCAATATTCACCCCTTTCCTGAATGACATATTTTAGACTTAAATGAAAGCAGCGCTCTGCAGGCGGCAAACTTGAAATCATTATAAATGAGCTTAAGTTCTTTGAGGAAATTGTGGGAGATGGAGGAAATGCTGGTTAGCAGCATTCTCTCCTTTTCCTACAATGTTTTCAAAAACCTTCTTCCTTACAGTCTAGCATGGGTGCCCAAGTTATCTGTAAGATATCAGGATGTATTTTCTTTTTTTCCCACAAGGTTTTCAAAAGCCTTCTTTCTTATTGTCATTAAAATATGAGATAGTTTGGTAAAGTCTTAATAAGGTTACATGTAAAGGAAGTGGAGGTGTAACAGCAAATGACTTACCTTATGGTCAAAATGAATTTCTATAAACTTCCCAAATCTACTACTGTTGTTATTTCTCACTGTCTTGGCATTGCCAAAAGCTTCCAGGAGAGGGTTAGCTGAAAAAGTATATGTAAAGATATGATTGTGTAACTTTATCACACTAGATCTATCCAGAGTTTTAATGATACTGACAGGGAAAGCTTTGGAAAACATTGTGGGAAAAGGAAAACAGTCATTTCAACAATTATTTTTCACGTCTTTCTCTGGCCTCAGTACTCTTTGCACACTTTCCTGAGGAAGACAGGGTTACACGAGGAGAGTGTTGGCCTCTTACCTGAAAGGTTCAAAGTACCAATACCCTGATGGGACATAATGAAGTGTCAAAAATAGCTTTATTGCTACCTGCCCTATTGTCTTGGTTGCTCTTTTGATAGTCAACAAGAAGTCCAAGTTTAAATATCTTAAGTAATGACACAGACACTATAAAATGTCAAGGTTTTAGCGTGATGCGGCAGATGATGACAAAGCAGACACTGATGCCAGGGTTACGACAATACCTCTACATTTTCTTTGAAAACAGTCGAGCTAAAAAGGTAAATGCAAATCATAGAAAACATACATACATTCTACAATTCTCTGTTCAATAGGTCCAGCATGGGTGCCCCAGTTGTCCGTCAGATATTTCAGAATGTATTTGGTCGATTCCGTCTTTCCAGCACCCGACTCTCCCGACACAATGATCGACTGACTCATCTTATTCACCTTCATGTCTCTGTAGGCTTTGTCAGCTGAAAACAGAATCAGTGTCCAATACAATTTGATTCATGCTGGGTAAATACACTCAATCTCTTTTCATTTTGATATTTGTAGCAAACCTAGGAACTAAGATAGCCACTGAAAAACAACCCTTACCCAAAGTCCTAGCTTTTGCAACCACCCATCCATTTCAATGGGTTCCCTAAGTCTGCAAGATCAATATTTGACTTTTTTCATTTCTGACATTCTTTCCACAGATATAAGAGCCATGCTCTGCCAAAGGGGGCTTCATACATCTCCCTGATGCATGATACCAAGCAAGTCCATGACTCCATAAAAACCATTTGTCTGACAACCTACAGCATCACCAGCCGATATAGCTCAGTAGGTAGAGCGTAGGACTCGTGAACACAATGTCCTACAGATTGTGGGTTCGTATCCCCGGCTGGCCAACTAAAAATTACTAATAGTCTTTCGGATGAGACATTAAACCGAGGTCCCGTGTGACGGTGCTATACGCCGAGCATGTTAAAGAACCAGGCGAAGCTCTCAGTAGTTTCGACCTGTATCCTTGCACTATCCCCCGTAACAACTAACCGTCTTCTGGGGGCGTCGCTCAGATGGGCAACCGGTAGCGACGATAAATAAACGGAAATAACCAACCAACCTACAGCATCACAAGGTAGACTGGTCCTTGGACATACAAAAAACTGACCGATAGCAAAAAGTTTCGGCCCAGGTCAGCCTGCACGGACTGCGCAGGCTGACCTGGGTCAATACTTTTTGCAGATGGATTAAGCCCCCTTTTCATAGAGCATGGCTCATATTAAATTGGCATTATGTCATTGTTGCAAGTTCACTAGTCCTATTCATGCTTTTCAAGTGGTTCTTTTCAAGTATAAAATACATAATAGTCTTTCCACGCCGGAGTTAACATCAACCCTTTGAGAGAATTTCGGACAAGCCCGTTAGAACTTGAAACCCTCAGATCAAAAGGAATGAGCTTCCTGGGATTGATGCAAGCATGACAAAAAACTTCCAAATACCATTTGAATACCATTTCAGATGGATAGCAAAACTCCTAAACCAGATTGCTTAATGACTTATTGAAGTTAACTTGTCACAAGACGACAAAATTTTAGACATATTCATATTCTGAAAGCATTTTAGATGACAAATTAGATGCAGCATAAATGATACAAACTGTCCTTGAAAAGTTGAAAGTATTGTGAGAAAAGGAGAAACTGCTGGGTAGCAGCATTTTCTCCTTTTCTTATAATGTTTTCAGAAATTATCTTCCTCAGGGTTAGTCAAAAACCTCACTGTTCTTTAACCCTTAAGCTGCTGATCGCGACCCACTGACCTTTTGCGGACAGTGTAGATCAAGATCAGACTGCACAGAACGTGCAGTCTGATCATTGATCTACACTGTCCGATACGGTATTTTCTTTCCGGTGAAATCAACTTTGAAACCTCTATGTTCTGGCTTTTAGTATTGAGTAGAAATTTGTGTTTCATTTATTTAGCAGCTTAAGTGTTAAAAGGCTAAAGATGGTTAAACCTCATAAAAAAATAATCACACTTACCAATAGAATAAACATGGGGTGGCATGGTTCCCAGTGATTTGCCCTTGTATTTCTTTCTGGTTTCCGGCGAGTACAAATCTGGGACATTGTAGTATGGATTTAGAGCTATCAGGATATTGGCAGTGAATGTCTGGGAAAAAAGCAAATGGTTTAACTCTATGCCAAATGACAAAATTTTAGACTAGTCCAAATTGAAAGCATTTGCAGACAACAAATTAAATACAATTAAAAATTTAAATTTGTTATAGACTGGGTAGAAAACATTGTGGGAAAAGGAGAAAATGCTGGTTACCAGCATTTTCTCCTTTTCCCACGATGTTTTCCAAAGTATTCTTTGTTAGGGTTGTTGAAAGTTGGGATTGTGTGGTAAAGGGTTAACAAACTATATGTTCTATTTTGATGCCTTCAGTAAGTTTTCATTCCTTTACAAGATGGTACTGTGTTTTTCTTGAAAACATTGATGCAAAATAGACAATTGATTTCAACAAGTATAAGTAATGGTTAATGCTCCTTTCAACTCTTTACCAGACAACAACATTTTCACCTTGTCCAAAATGTAAGCATTTGCAGACAAAAAACTGAATGTAGATCTAAGTCAAAACATTGAAATTTGTCTATCGTAAGGCAGGTAACATATGGCGAAAGGAGAAAATGCTGGTTACCAGCATATTCTCCTTTTCCAACATTGTTTTCAAAAGCTGTCTTCCTCAGGGTCGTTAAAAGTCAGGATTTTTCGGTGAAGGTATAAAAATGTTTTTTAAACCTGGTGCAACAGAGGCGCTTAACTCTTTACCACATGAAAAAATTTCAGACGGTTCCAAATTGAAAGCATTTGCAGACGACAAATTCAATGTGGCTCAAATGATGGAATCTGTCTTTGACAGAGTAGAAAACATTGCCGAAAAAGGAGAAAATGCTGGTTATCAGCATTTTCTCCTTTTTTCCACACTGTTTTCAAAAGGTTTCTTTTTCAGGATAGTTTAAACTCTGGTTTGTTTGGTAAAGGGTTAAAAAATACATTTCTATGGAAATAAGTTAACTTTATTCTGTTTCAGACTTTGAATGAAAGACATGGTTCAAAAAAAAATTAAGAATTACAGAATGCTACCTTCAGTATCAAAAGTTAACTATTCCCAAGGCGACATTTTAGACTAGTCAAAACTGAAAGCATCTGGAGACGACAAATGTGACTAAAAATTTAAAATTTTTTCTTAACTCTTTACCAAACAAGAAAATTTTAGACTTGTCCAAATTGAAAGCATTTACAGACGACAAAATAAATGTGACTCAGAAACTGAAATTTGTTTTGGGAAAGGTTCAAAACATTGTGGGAAAAGAAGAAAATGCTGGTTACCAGCATTTTCTCCTTTTCCTACAACGCTTTCAAAAGGCTTCTTCTTCAGGGTTGTTAAAACCTGTGACTGTGTGGTAAAGAGTTAAGAGTAGAAAACATTGTGAGAAAAAGAGAAAATGCTGGTAATCAGCGTTTTGTTGCAAAAAATGCACTCACATATATCTTATTTTTCATGTATCGTATACGCAAGTTGTTCAGTAAGGTCGCCTCATTCAGGTACATCAGTCCGCAGTTGTCATCTACGTCTTTATTGTCATGCTCTTCTGCCGGGAATGTTCGATCATAAATGGACTTGATCGTCTGCAAAAAATAACATAAAACATTAAGTTCCAGGGAACTCTCTTATTCGATGTATGCAACATTGACTACCACACTTTACCCATGACAAAACTTTAGACTAGTCCAACTAGAAAGCACAGTCATGCAGACAACAAACAACAAATGAGCCATGCTCCTGCCAAAAAGGGCTTAACCCTTCACTAAACGACAAAATTTTAGACTAGTCCAAATTGAAAGCATTTGCAGACGACAAAATAAATGTGACAGAAAAACTGAAATTTGTCTTGGAAAGAGTAGAAAACATTGTGGGAAAAGGAGAAAATGCTGGTTACCAGCATTTTCTCCTTTTCCCACAATGTTTTCAAAAGGCTTCTTCTTCAGGGTCGTTAAAAGTCGGGACTGTGAGGTAAAGAATTAATGCATTTCTGTGATACATGATACCAAGTATATCATTACATGATCATGGATCCATAATGTCCATTTTGTGTAACAAGTAACTGGATAATGGCGTAGCCCGTATTTTGGACTTGCAGTAAAAATTGACAAATAGCAAAAAGCTTCCACCCAGGTCAGCCTGCGCGGACTGCGCAGGCTGACCTGGGTCGATACTTTTTGCATATGCATCAAGCCCCCTTTTCACAGAGCATGGCTCATGTACATGAGGCTAAAATAATGTGATTAACCCTTTCCCAAATGACAAATTTTGGACTGGTCCAAATTGAAAGAGTTTGCAGATGAAAATCTTAAATTTGATGAAAATGGCAGAAAGGTCTCAAAAAGGGTAGAAAACACTGTGGGAAAAGAAGAAATTGCTCGCTACGAGCAATTTCTCCTTTTCCCACAGTGTTTTCAAATGACTTGTACTGCAGACACGTGAAAACCAGGGTTCGTTTGGGAAAGGGTTAACCCTTTACCACATAGAAAAATTTTAGACTTGTCCAAATTAGAGCGCCGAATAAACCTATCAGGCCTTCTTGTCCTAGAAATACAACCCAAATAACTGCAATTTCATGGTTGCTTTTGTGTACAGAGTTTCTGCAAAGCGGACAGTGTAGATCAAAGATCAGGCTGCACGTTTTGTGCAGCCTGATCTTGATCTACACTGGCCGCAAAAGCAACTGTTGTGTGTCCAATAATCATTTGGGCTGGTTCTCTCTTTTCCACTTATCAAAATTTTAGATCTGTGCAAAAAGAGGTCATTTGCAAATTTAGATGCAAAAAAAAAATGAAACAAATGTAAAACACAGAGATTTGCCTTTAAAACCCTAACAAATATTTTGGGAAAAGGGAAAAATGCCATTTACCAACAATTTCTCCTTTTCTAAATTTGTTTCAAAAGCCTACTTCATCCAGGCCATAAAATCACAGGACCAGTTGGTAGGGAGGTGGTCCCTTCAGTCTGAAGGGTTGCTCTGATGTTGTTTTGTGATTGGGTCACCGCACCCTTCATATCAGCCATTCTTTTATGGCTTATGGAAATTTCAAAATCTTACCGGTCATTTTTCAGCCGTAATAAATAGAGGATATTTGTTTTTTTCGGTGAAAGATCGAAATTTATTTCATCGAGTGAACATCATCGGTAATATTTTCATGAGTGGCACAGCCACGAGTGAAAATATTACCGATGATATTCACGAGATAAAATAAATTTCGATATTTCACCAAAAAAAAACAAATATCCTCTATTTATTTCATGCTTCTAACGCCTTTTTTTGTCGAGACTTCCATAAAAATCAGTACAAACTCCCCGTGGTTGGTATTCTCACTGGTCGTACCCGTGTAATATCGAAAATATTTTCACTGCTATTTCTCGATATCCTACCGGAAAGCATGAAATAATGTGTCTTAAATCTGCTTCTCAGCTATAAAAATGGACATGAATCAACAGATAAATGATTTAACTTCACACTGACACCAAGTGTAGTGCAAGGTTGTCATCGATCTTTTTGTAATTTACATTTTATTTGGCATAAATACATCTGGTCAATTTGTAAACAAACACTTATCCATAAATTCAGTTAACCCTTTCCCAAACAAGCCCTGGTTTTCATGTGTCTGCAGTACAAGTCTTTTGAAAACACTGTGGGAAAAGGAGAAATTGTTCTTAACGAGCAATTTCTCCTTTTACCACAGTGTTTTCTACCCTTTTTGAGACCTTTCTGCCATTTTCATCAAATTTAAAATTGTCTTCTGCAAACTCTTTCAATTTGGACCAGTCCAAAATTTGTTGTTTGGGAAAGGGTTAACTGCTCATGCACGTCAGTTTTATTTGAAAAAATGACATAGTGTGATCGGCAATTTAAATGATAAGTATGACTCCTCCTAAATGAAATACATCCTGTATGTTTCAGTTTTCCTTTCAATGCCCAAGCTGTTAAAAAAGAAGCCAATAAACTGTGAAAAAAAATAATTTTACTGTACCGGAAATGACTTCTGGAACATGCCCAGTGAATTTAAAGCCTAGTTTCGCTTTCCTTAGAAGTACGTAAATGGATATTTACAGTTTAAAAAACTGGAATTACATGGAGCTAACAGTAACTTTTTAACAATATTTTTGTGTTTTTGTAAAGACTTATCATTAGTCTATTGATCAATGCCCTTATCGACAGCTGACAAAGAAAAGATTGACATATACAGCCGTTTGAAAAGATGCCCGTATTTTCATTTTTCAATCCAGAATGGACATTAGGATGTCTGTGACCGGGGGCTAGCAGCGACACAATATAAAAATAACATCGGAGCTAGTCCACTGAATCTGGGGTAAGGAGATGAAAGAAATGGGATAATACACAAAAAATTCAATAAAGTCAGTCTTACAGATCCAGGGCTGTCAAATGGCTCAATGGTGATGAATTCCTGGCCGATATCCACAATACGCCCAAGCTTAAAACCATCAGTTGGGTGGGGAACCCATACTTTCTTGCCCCCATCCATTCTTCTTGGGTTTCAAGTTGTTTCAGAATCTAATCAGAACCTGAAAGAAAGATAAACACCCAATATAAAAGGCAACTTTTCTAACCCTTTACCAAACCATCCTTAGTTTTAACAACCTTGGGAAACAGTTCTGTTGTCTGGTAAAGGGTTTAACAATTTAACTCTTTACCACACCAGAAAAATGTAGACCAGTCCAGATTGAGAGCATTAAATTTTGTAGACAACATTTTAAATAACTCAAATGAGGAATTTTGCCCTTGATATGGTAGAAAACATTGTGGGAAAAGGAGAAAATGCTGGTTACCAGCATTTTCTCCTTTTCCCACAATGGATTCTTCCTCAGGGTCATTAAAAGTCAGGATTGTGTGGTAAAGAGTTAACAGACAAACATTTTTTGTCTTGTCCTAATTGACAGAATTTGTGCAGACAACATATTAACCCTTTCCCAGACAAGCCCTGGTTTTCACTTGTCTGCAGTACAAGTCTTTTGAAAACACTGTGGGAAAAGGAGAAATTGCTCGTAACGAGCAATTTCTCCTTTTCCCACAGTGTTTTCTACCCATTTTGAGACCTTTCTGCCATTTTCATCAAATTTAAAATTGTCTTCTGCAAACTCTTTCAATTTGGACCAGTCCAAAATTTGTCGTCTGGTTACCAGCATTTTCTCCTTTTCCCACAATGTTTTCAAAAGGATTCTTCCTCAGGGTCGTTAAAAGTCAGGATTGTGTGGTAAAGAGTTAACAGACAAACATTTTTTGACTTGTCCTAATTGACAGAATTTGCGCAGACGACATATTAAATGTGGTTCAAAATTATGGGATTTGTTTTTGGTAGGATAGAAAAAATTGTAGGAATAGGAGAAAATTCTGGAAACCAGCATTTTCTCCTTTTCCTATACTACCGTATTTTCAAAAGTTTTCTTTCTCAGGGTTATTAAAACACTGGATTGCTTGACATAAGGGTACAGAAATCAATAGTGTTTCACTGCATGAAAAGCTCAATTTTCCCAGATATTCATAGAAACATGATGATTTTTCTCTCCATTTTCAAACACCTATCTGTCTTGCCTTGTTTCTAATAGCAACCGAAATTGCTTGCATGCTCCTAGAAATTTCCATTCTGAGAGCTGCTTGCACAGGCAATGTCTAAAATAGGAATGAAACTCCAAAGTCAATACCGTCTGACTTCCTTCTGAACAATTAAGAAAACTTCAAAAATTCAATCTTTGCCAAGGAATTACGAGTTTTAACAAACTACATAAAGTGGAGGAAGAAAAATTTTGATAATACTGTTGAAATGGAGAAAATACTGGTTACCGGCATTTTCTTCTTTTCCTACAGTATTTTCTTCCACATTAAAAGACAGAAATCACCTTTTGAGCGAAAGTAAATATGTCGCTTGCAAATGCTTTCAAATTGGACCAGTCTAAAGTTTTGTCATATGGTAAAGCGTCAAGAGGTCCCCCTGCTTTTGAAGCCAGTGCTGTAACCTAAGCACTAACTCTTTACCAAACAACAAACTTTGGACCTGTCCAAATTAAAAGCATTTGCAGACGACGTGATAAATGTGACTGAAAATTTGAAATTTGTTTTGGGAAGCGTAGAAAGCATTGTTGGAAAAGGAGAAAATGCTGGTTACCAGCATTTTCTCCTTTTCCAACAATGTTTTCAAAAGGCTTCGTTCTCAGGCTCGTTGAAAGTGGTAAAGGGTTAATATCTGCCAGTATCAGGCAGTGTGCAGAAAATTGTTCAAGGGAGAGAGCTATTTTCTCTCTCTCATAAAAAACAGGAGCACTGCATGCGGGTGCCAACATTTGGCTTCAGTTGCTTCATTTTCTGTGGAAATTCTATGTCAAAAGAGGGGCATAACTGGGTCAAAGATACTTTGATGGTTACCTGCCCCTGTTTTATGGGTTCCCTTTTTGCTATTTAACAACTAGTCTGAGTTCGAAGTAAACATCTTCCGTAATGACAGAGATACAGTCAAATCTGAGTTAGCGGTCATACCTGAACAGCGGCCGATCTATCGACAATGGCCACTCGAATCCCCCCGTGCAATTTCCTTCTTTCATTGCACTGTTTGTAGCGTGATATCGTGAAATGCAGCCAACGGTCACATTAATAAGTCGGGATCAACAGTATATCACACCTAAACAAAGGTCAGCTGACACAACACACGACGTAATTAATCAGATATGAAAAATCGATAATTAACACTATACCGTAGTTATTGACGAAGTCGACTTAACACAATGTAAAACGTGCAAACAGACAATTACAGATTATACAACACCTAATTATGATTAAAATGACCGACAATTGTTGTTTATTTTCATGTTTGATCTTTAAAGGATGAATGGCAATGAAAGTTTGTCGGTATTTTTGCAGATGGGTAATTTGTTGTAATGATATGAAATTGTACATCACGTCAATCGAAGTTGTTCACACTTTAACTAAACTGCAAACCCGTTGTTTTTAAAAATGGATGGAAATTTTCTGTTGCATTCAGTTCTTGCTATCATGTCGCTCTCAAACGTAAATTCCTCTCTCTAGAGGACCATGTGAAAGTTGTTCAAATGCTTGAATCTGGACGTTCTTCACGGATTATTGCTACTGAGTTTGGTGTAGGCCGCACACAAATTCAGACTGTTGCAAAACCAGCATTTTCTCCTTTTCCAAAAATGTTTTCTACCCTATCATATAGAAAAACCATATTTTTAGCAACTGTTTATTAACATCTGCAAAATGCTTTCAATCTGGTCTGGTCCAAAATTTGCCCTTTGGGAAAGGGTTAAGCAACATGTAATTTTTTAAAGTTTTGACATGCTTTCTAGCAAACAGTTCAGATGTACATAGTATAACATGAGACTTGTAAGCACTTTATTGTTTAAATATGATGGAAAATAAATGAAAAGTAAAATAAATCTTTTAAATAAAATCCTTTTATTTAAGTCCTTTTTTTTTTTACAAAATGTGAGGCAGAATTTTATTGTAACATACAATAGATGATTCAACAAGCTGGAACAATACTGCAAAGTACAATGTATCAACTATAGTATGATAATAATGTGCGAGAAATAAGTACTGTGAACAGCAGCCAATCTGTGTACAGCAGCCAATTTGGGCACATCCCTTGGCTGGCTGCTGTACACAGATTTGACTGTACTATAAAATGTTGAAGTTTATGCACGACCACTCAGATGATAACAGGACTATGATCATTCGGCATACCTCGGGTGATCCAGTGATCAAATCCCTCGGCTGTATCATGTAGCTTGATATGCACCTACACGGTATATTTCGCACATCTCCGGAAGCACACTGTTTTACCGTTATTGAAATTGTCTCTTAAAAAAGATAACATGAGTCAGTTTTCTATCGTTACCTTTCTAAGAATATTTCAGTCTGCAAACACTTTGTACATTCAATTTTTAGCGTGGTTTATCAAATCCGTTGGGAGCTTTCATCGACATATCAATTTTAGTGAATAACTTCACAGTGACTGTTCATGTCATTGCTAAGCGATTTACATGGGCGCTGCCATGTTTAAGATCATGTGACTGGTAGTTCAAAATGGAAGCCTCCGTTATACGGACGAGGTTAGATGTAGGTACGGAATCAGCCGAGTTGTGACGAGTGGACTATGATATGACCTCAACATTTTCTTCAAAAACAGCTGAGCTAAAAATGGGCAATATACCCCTTTGGCCCAATCCTGCTTCAGAAAATTGCATGTTGTCATCAAACAATGACCCTCTAAGGGACTTGAACCTCATGCCCTCCAATTCCTTTATGGCAAGAGCTGTAGCCTAAGCACTATGGTACCTGCATTCATATGAGGTAAGCACATAGGAAATCATTTGGGAAAGAGATCTGTTTTCTCCAATATTATGAAAAAATGTGTAGTCTACCGCCATATGCCAATCCTGTGCAGATAACAGTTTCTTGCATCCTTGCAGCCTTTTATGTCCTTTAGCTAACTTACAAGGAAATTATTGTGGCAACAGCAGCCATTGTTTGTAACAAACAATCACTGTTTGTAACAAACAATGGCTCCTTCATTAATGTTTTCCATACGGCTTTCCTTTTTTCCCTTCAAAATATCTGGGTTTTTTTTTTGGAACTTCCAACAGGTACATGACAATAGATCTAAAAAGGTTTGTACAGAGAAAGGTTAATGAATACTTCATGAGATTTACTGCCATATAAACCCTCTACCTCACACTTCTGGGTATCAATGACCCTTAAGAAGCAGGCTTTTGAAAACAGTGCTGGAAAAGAGAAAATGCCAGTAAATGCCCACAATGTTTGCTACCTTTCCAAGACAATTTTAATTTTTGAGTCACTGTAATTTTTCATCTGTAAAAGCTTTCAATTTGGGCAGATGTAAACATATGAAGTTTTGTAAAGGGATATAGGGCAACAGATATAGGGCTAAAGAAAACCAAACATCAGTTCTTTGTCAGAGTAAGGTTATGCTGAAATCTGCATCAAAACAAGAAAGTATTCTTTGTATTGCAATTAGATTGAATCTTTGCTCCTGTTCTGGGGTCCCGCGTGGCTCAGTAGTAAAGTATCAGACTCGTAAACTGGAGGCCCTGGCTTAAAGCCTCACTGAAAGCACAGGGCTTTTCGTGGGAATGTCCTTGGGCAAGACACTTCAGAGTCCTAGCATAGTACATGTACTGGTAAAACCCAGGACTTGCATGTAAGTGAGCTGTCGCCGTGATATGACTGAAATAATGTTTAACCCTTAGAGCGCTGAATAAATGATTTGGACCTGTTAAATAAGGAAAAACAGTCCGAAATATTGGTATTTCAAGATCGTTTCCCTTGGAATATGTAACATAGAAGCAGACAGTGTGGATCAAAGATCAGACTGCACATTCTGTGCAGTCTGATCTTGATCTACATTGTCTGCAAAAACAACTTAAGTCGGTTCCAAGGCTTTAAGGGTTAAAGCCGCATAAAACATCAATAACACTCCCATGAAAAACCCAAAGCTTCAGGTGATGCTTGAACCAGGGCCTCCAGGTTACGAGGAAGAGTCCTACTTTTTACCACTGAGCCACACAGTATGCTCTTGAATCTATACTGTCCACTAGTTCTTAACCTTTTCCCAAACGACAAATTTTGGACAGGTCCAAACTGAAAGAGTTTGCAGACGACAATTTCAAATTTGATGAAAATGGCAGAAAGGTCTCAAAAACGGTAGAAAACACTGTGGGAAAAGGAGAAAGTGCTCGTTACGAGCAATTTCTCCTTTTCCCAAATTTTTTTTTTAAAAGACTTGTACTGCAGACACGTGAAAACCAGGGCTCGTTTGGGAAAGGGTTAACCTTTTACCACATAGCAAAATTTTAGACTTGTCCAAATTAACCCTTAGAGCGCCGAATAAACCTATCAGGCATTCTCGTCCTAGAAATACAACCCAAATAACAGCAATTTCATAGTTGCTTTTGTGTACAGTGTTTCTGCAAAGCGGACAGTGTAGATCAAAGATCAGGCTGCACGTTTTGTGCAGCCTGATCTTGATCGACACCGGCTGCAAAAGCAACTATAGTCATGAAAGGCGCCTTAAGGGTTAAAAGCATTGCCAACCACAAAATACCTTGCACTGAAATAATTAGATATGCCTTTGACAGACAAGAAAACATTGCAGGAGAAAGGAGAAAATGCTGGTTACCAGCATTTTGTCCTTTTCATGCAGCGTTTTCAATGCTATTTAACATCATTTTCTCCCTTTCCCACAGTGTTCTCAAATGGTCTATTCCTCAGGATCGTTAAAACTTCAGATTGTGTACAAAAGGGTTAAAATAGTCAGTAATACTTATGAAATAGTAAGTTTTTCATGCATTTATCCAAAACAGAATAATAATCCATTCTGGTTTACCTCAGGGCCATTAAAACTTAGGATTGTGTGGTAAAGGAGCCGTCACACCATGACATTCTGGTCAACGTTCTCTGAACATTTCAATCGTTCGACTTTTTAGCGTTCTAGAATGAGGATGGCACATCTGGCGTGTTATTAACATGTGCCCAATGCATGACTAGCGTGTATCTAACGCACGAGAAGCGTGTAACAGCGACCAAGTAGGATACCCCTGAAAACTATTATCGTATGCTAACGTGCCACTGGTGAGCGAAAAATGATTTCGTCACACGCTGCGTGCGCTAGGGACCGTTCAGCGGTTGCTGACAGGTCGCCAGTGAGTCGTTCCCTGCAAAGCAAACGATTAGTAACAACCAAGTAATGCTAGAGTAACGACTGACTAACGATAGCCGAACGCGTGCAATGCTCGGAGAACGTTACTAAAACGTTCCACGAACGTTCTTAAACGTTCTTCAGCGTTTAAAACTAAATGTTGAAGAACGCTGGTGTCAGTGAGAACTTTTGTGCATGTTCAAAACTTTTTTTCCAGCCCAGCGTTCTCCGCCGATTCCCGGCGATCACCGACGTTCACTAGCGTTCACACAACGCTCTTCTGGCACTATCCCAGTGACCATGGGCGACTACCAACGTTTCCTCAAACGTCAGAAAACGTTAACCAGAACGTCATGGTGTGACGGCTCCTTAAACGGTTAACATTTTACCAAACGACAAAATTTTGGACTGGACCAAATTGAAAGCATTTGCAGACCACAAATTAGATGTCGCTTACATGGTGATTTCTGGTTTTTGATGGAGTAGAAACCATTATGGGAAAAGTAGAAAATGCTGGTTACCGCATTTTCTCCTTTTCCCACACTGTTTTCAGATGTTCTATGCCTGAGGGTCGTTAAAACTTAGGATTGTGTGGTCAAGGGTTAACCCTTTACCACACAATGACACCCTTTACCACACAATGACACCTTTTAACGCCCCTGGGAAAGAGGCCTTTTGAAAACATTGTGGGAAAAGGAGAAAATGCTGGTAACCAGCATTTTCTCCTTTTCCCACAATGTTTTCTATCCTATCAAATAAAAATTGCACCATTTGAGCCACAATGAAATTGTCGTCTGCAAATGCTTCCAATTTGGACAAGGCTAAAATTTTGTCATCTGGTAAAGGGTTAAAACAGGCAGGCAGTGATATTTCTGAAATAGCAAGTTTTTCATGCATTTATCCGCACAGAATAATAATCCATTCTGGTTTATTCAGCTCTTGTGAAGGGTTGAAATATGATACTCAACACATGAAAGGTTTTGTGTCATCACCTTTATGATCTGTGAACCAAATCAATATTCATTTATCAACACCAGTAGATATAATATATTATGCTTGCAGAATCAATGACACTGCTACCTGTTTAACTCTTTACCAAACGACAAAATTATAGACTAGTCCAAACTGAAATCATTTGCAGTCGACAAAACAAATGTGAATGAAAAATTGAAATTTGTTTTGGGAAGGGTAAAAAACATTGTGGGAAAAGGAGAAAATGCTGGTTACCAGCATTTTCTCCTTTTCCCACAATGTTTTCAAATGGCTTCATTCTCAGGGTTGTTAAAAGTCGGGATTGTGTGGTAAAGGGTTAACTCACTACCACATGACAAAATTTCAGACTGATCCAAATAAAAAGAAAGCATTTGCAGACAACATATCAAACTTTGCTGAAAGAATGGTAATTGTCTGAAACTGTAGAAAACTTTGTTAAAAAAAAAAAGCGAAAATGCAGGTCACCAGCATTTTCTCCTTCACTCACAATGTTTTCAAAACCTCAGGGTCATAAAACACTGAGGATTATTTTTTAAAGAATTAACCCTTAAAGTGCCTTTCACAACTATAGTTGCTGAACTCTCTACCAGATGACAAAAGTTTAGCCTTGTCCATTTTCTCCTTTTCTTGCAATGTTTTCAAAAGCCCTCTTTCTCAGGGTTGGCATTGTGTAGGAAAGGATTAAACAGCTAGTGTAGATCAAGATCAAACTCCCCAAGATATACAGTCTGATCTTTGATCTGCACTGTCCGCTTTGCTGAGATATTCTAGACTGAATCTATATTAATACTGCATTTATTAGGGTCTTATTACTAGATTTACAATGTCTGTTGGCTTAAGGTTTAACCCATAACCACATGATGTCACCTTTTAACGACCCTGGGAAAGAAGCCTTTTGAAACATTATTGGAAAAGGAAAAAATGCTGGTAACCAGCATTTTTTTCTTTTCCAACAATGTTTTTCTACCCTATCAAGAGAAAATTGTGCCATTTGAGTCTTATTGAAATTGTCGTGTGCAAATGTTTTCAATTTGGGCAGGTCTAAAATTTTGTCACCTGGTAAAGGGTTAAGGGCTGCAGAACTCGAAGGGTTAAAAGTACCTTTAATTGCTCTGTTAAACAATGAAAGTTATGTACATATATGTACAATAAAACTTCAACACATTTAACATCTATCTCTCCATCCATGTATGAATATTGTCATTGCCAGCAGGTATAACTTTGACTCCATCAGTACAAAACAGAGTCAACACTATTAAAATCATAGTGTAAACTTTGACTTATCCAGAACAAAACAAAATCAACACTACAAAATTTTATCCTTGACCATTCGGCTAAACTTCACAACACCACAAAAATTCAGGTACTTTTTTGTAACAGACTGATATGCCACAATTTGTCAAAGAAGTTTTTTTCCTAACAGTAAGCTGTATTAACCCGTAGACTGCAAAATTTACCAAGAAGAACTTTTCAATCAGGACAGTGGACAAAATGGAAATATTACAATTTCAAGGTTTTATCAGCAAGAATATGTAACAAAGTACCTGACAGTGTAGATCCAAGATCGAACTTCGTGTCCTGTGCAGTCTGATTTTGATCTACACTGACAGCAGAAGGCACTCAAGCTGGTTTCATCTAGCTGCTTTCAGGGTAAATTTTGACTAATCAGTATTGCAGGTCAATGAAGATTTAGAACTGTAGGCATTTATGATTATCTCCATGCCAAAGTTTCACTTAGTTTCAGCAATTTCTTCATTTGTAACAACCTTCTTCAATTACCATCTGCCAAGCCCCGTAGCTCAGTCGGTAGAGCACAGGACTTGAGAACAGGAGGTCGCTGGTTCGATTCCCAGCTTGGCCAATTTCTTTCCGACGACTGATAATAGTCATTGCGACAGGATTCATTCCTCTCCAACCGCTGACCATTGTTTCAATTGATGGTTATGGGGAAAAGCAGCCAGTGGCTTGGAATGAATATTGTGCGGAGTACTGGTAAAAGAAACTCAAGGAAAGCATGGATAGGTGCACTGGCTGCCTCGATATAACTAAAACATGCTTCCCAACTCTCCCGATTTCATCGGGAGTCTCCCGATTCAAGACAAAATACCTGATCACCCTGACAGACAGTTAAAAAACCCCGATTTGAAAAAAATCCGACATAAGGGTAAAAAGGGTGTGATAAACTTGTACCCGAGGTACATGTACATTATCCAAAGTTTACAACTAGTTGACACGTGTGTATTTCACAGTCAATCAGCAGGTTTGTTGTCTATAAATAGGAATCAAGATACTAAATTTATCAATCAATGATTGTGAACCAATCAAATTTGAGAATGGGCCAAGGTACTTTTCAGAGTAAACTGGTAGCCTGTGTTTGGTCTCATATCTGACGGCTGCGTGAGATACAAGGGGTACCAGTTTATTTTCAAAGTGGAAATCAAAACGTCGTTCACCTGACGTTAGCAGGTAAATTACGTTCTAAGAGCATAGATCTATAAACACAAAATACCAGAGCTCATTGCGTCCCCGGGACGCAGACAATAATGAGTGAAAACATTAAATTAATAATCATCAGAAACAATGAACAAATACGAATTTTTAAACTCTTATTGCTCAGTGACCACTGGAATTCCAATTTATGTAAAAACAGATCGACCCGAACGTGATTGTAGTTTTATTTAAAACAATATGATGTAGCAATATTTGACTGGTTACCGGCGATAGGGTAATATTGTAATGCTCAGGGCGCTGATTGGAGGAACCAAGTGTTACCAAGTGTTACCTAGCGTTACCGATGCCGACGTTTGCTTCCAGAATTTTTTCGTGTGAAGATTGCCTCCAGATTTTTTTTTTTTTTTGAAAAGTGCATTTTTTTATTTTAATTTTCGTCATGCTTTTGAGATATTTTACTGATGATTTATGCAGACAAAAATGATACTCAAAAGGAACTCATTGGGGCTTGACTTTTTTTCAAACAGTATGACAGCTTGTTCTTTTGATAGTTACCAGCAATTCGAGCCAGATTATTTGAGGTTTATTCCATATACCTGTTTGCGATTATTGAGAACCAAAGAGAATGAATAATATAAGGATAAAATGTGGTACTCTGTGGTCTATATTCAAGCTAAAACATTATGGGTAGATCTACAATATAAAATGGCAGAATATCTTTACACAATAAGTCAAAATTATATGGTATACTTAGAAAACAGTGAAAACACAAGGGACAAAGTAGCATTTGATAATAAACATTACAGTGCTTCTTTACCATAGTCACTGCTTTCTATATATTCATGACTGTAATGACTGATTTTGCTTTAGCTCAAAATAGTCACATGTATACATCTGAAAAACAATAATATTCAATAAAGAATAAAAAAGAAAATAAATAAAGTAAATAGACCAATCATAAACCAGACTTTTGTTCAATTGTAAAGTTATTTAGCCTAAAATCGTTTAAAAATGATCTTTAGAAGGACCTTCCGGTACGCCTCAAAAAGTCTCCCCCTTGAAACCCCAAATCTCCCCCTTCGAAACTCTCAAAAAACCCCTTTGGTGTTCGAAAAAGTTGGGAAGCATGCTAAAATAATGTTGAAAACAGTGTTTAACACCATACAATCGATCAATCAACAATCCATTACCATCCATGATAGATGTTTCAAAACTTGGATCCCATATGGTAAAAGATTTACTAATGAAATCATAAACTACATCTTTATTTAACTAAACTTAAAAGGATTTAACTCTTTACCACATGACAAAAATGTAGACCAGTCCAAATTGAAAGCATTTGCAGACGACATTTTAAATGTAGCTCAAAACATAATATTTGTCTCTTAAAGAGTAGAAAACATTGTGGGAAAAGAAGAAAATGCTGGTTACCAGCATTTTCTTCTTTTCCCATAATGTTTTCAAAAGGCTTCTTTCTTCGGGGGTCGTTGTGCGGTAAAGGGTGAATTAAAACAGAAATTCACCAATATCAAGCTTTGATAAAAAAGACAGTCAAGGCAAGATTAAAGGCAACTGAACAAGACTACCAATCTGACCCTTTACTAAACAATCCCAAGTATTAACAACCCTGAGAAAGTGGGCTTTTGAAAACGTTGTTGGAACAGGAGAAAATGCTGGTCACCAACATTTTCTCCTGATCCCACCATAATGTTTCTCTCTATTCACGGACAAATACTATCATTTGAAAAACAATTGCAATTATTGCATTGTCATCTGTAAATTCCTTCAGAGTTTGACCAGTCCAAAATTTTGCCGTGTGGTAAAGAGTAAATGATTAATTTCTCATGAAATCCTCAGATAAAATACCTTTATACAGCTGAAGCATAACAGGGCATCTGCAAGGAGGTGCATATCTGAAACACCACTATAGCAGTAATCACTTTTGAAAACTATTGATTGATTCAAGGGTTTTATGCCACTTTCAACATTATTTCAGGTATATCAATGCCACCAACTCACATATTCATGTATATCCTGAGTTAACAGTACTAGGCTAGGGCTCTGAAATGTCTGGCCCAAGGACACTCCCATGAAGAACCTGGAGTGCTTCTATTAAGGCTTGGGCCTGGGCCTCCAAGTCACGAGTCCCACTTTACCTCTGACCTAGCAGGACCCCTCAAAACTTATTGACGAAAAATGCATTTTGATGTTTAACTACACACACACAAAAAAAAAAATCATTTCTTATCAAAAATGAAAGCAACAAATTAAATGTGGCCCTATTAATGATATTGGTCTGTAAAAAAGTAGAAAACATTGTGAGAACAGGATAAAATGCTGGTTATCAGCCTTTTCTCCTTTTCCCACTCTGTTTCCAAAAGGCTTTTATTGTTCGGTAAAGTGTCATCACAGACCTCCAGATAAAAGGGAGCGAAAGTATTCTAAATCCATTATTTCTCTTCCAAACCCTATGTTGTGGGTACTCATTAGAATCGTCTCATTGAGACGATTCTAATGAGTACCCATAGCATAGGGTTTAGTGGAGAATAACTAATATTTTCAATTTTGAAATCAAAATCACTCCCTATATCTGAGGCTCTGGTTAATATGTTCCATGTATAGCACGGCCAAAGAGTTAAGCAGGTAAGCAGCAACTCAGACTTGCACCAAGTAAGGGCAAAAGACAGTGTGGGCTGTACATAGTTTGGTCTCCCCGGCAGTGAATGACTGGAATATTGTTGCAAGTGTCGAAATTTTGGACTTAGTACCAGTAGTTTATTTAGAAAGCTTTGCAAAACAACAAACGCAATAAGGCTCCAATGATGTTCTTTGTCTTTGACACTAGAAAACATTGTGCAATTTCTCCTTTTCACACAATGTTTCAAATCCTTTCTTTTTGAGGGAATGTTTAAACTTGTGACAGTATAGTAAAAGGTTCACCACATCCAAGACTCTTTGTGAAAGCTTTCAGAATCTTGAAAACAAACGGCTGGTTAGCACAGAGTTAACTCTTTGCCAAAAACCAAAATTTTGGATTCGACCAAATTGAAAGTATTTTGCAGACACCATATTAAACATGTCACAATTGGTGGGTTCTTTCTTTGATTGGTTAGAAAACATCATGGGAAAAGGAGAAAATGCTGGTTACCAGCATTTTCTCATTTTCCCATAATGTTTTTCAAATTCCTTCGTGTTCAGGGTTGTTAAAAGTCAGGATTAAGTGTTAAAGGGTTAATTTGGATTTAGTATTTTTCTTTCCTGTGCATGGGATAAGAAAAAGAACTGTTTGTCTGTGTACATGATTGTTTGACGGCAACTTGCTTTCAACTGCCAGCAAACAGCCTCCTGATAACATTTGTGTTTGCTCGTGAAGGTCTAGGCGTAACTTAACCCTTTACCACACAATCCCGACTTTTAACGACCCTGAGAAAGAAACCTTTTGAAAACATTGTGGGAAAATGAGATAATGCTGGTAACCAGCATTTTCTCCTTTTCCAACAACGTTTTCTACCCGATCCAACACAAATATTAAGTTTTGGGTCACATTTATTTTGTCCTCTGTAAATGCTTTCAATTTGGACTGGTCTAAATTTGGTTGTTTGGTAAAGAGTTAATTGTTCTGGCAGAGACTGTAGACAAAGGTCAGGCTGCAAAGAATATGCTGTCAGATCGTAATTCCAAACTGTCAGATATTCTGTGAGATACATTAGATTATCAATTTTTGTTTGAGTCATGCATGCTTTGTAAACATGGAACTTGATGCATCTGCAACAATATCGACCCATGTAAGCCTGCGCAGTCTGCCTAGACTGACATGGGTTGAACCCTTTAGCTATTTGTAAAATTTCTGCATGTCAATTAACCCTTTACCAAACGACAAAATTTTAAGACTGGTACAAACTGAAAGCATTTGCAGACATCAAAATAAATGTGACTGAATAAATGAAATTTAATTTGGGAAAGGGCAGAAAACGTTGTGGGAAAAGGAGAAAATGCTGGTTACCAGCATTTTCTCCTTTTCCCACAATGTTTTCAAAATGCTTCTTTCTCAGGGTCGTGAAAAGTCGGGATTGTGTGGTAAAGGGTTAAAGGACCCCTCTACCTCTAGACCCAGGTAAATGTTAGACAAAATGCATTTTATAGATCCATAATTATGTATAATGCACCATGGTGATGCATTTAAACCTCTTTTTGCCAAAGCGTGGCTCAAATTTATTTTTGCTATCTCTGTATCTTAACCCTTTACCAACCAATCCTGTTTAACTCTTTACCACACAATCCTGAGTTTCAACGAACCTGGGGAAGAAGCCTTTTTGAAAACATTGTGGGAAAAGGAGAAAATGCTGGTAACCAGCATTTTCTCCTTTTCCCACAATGTTTTCTACCCTTCCCAAAACAAGTTTCAGATTTTCAGTCACGTTCATTTTATCGTCTGAAAATGCTTTCCATCTGGACCTGTCTAATATTCTGTTGTTTTGTAAAGAGTTAATGAACCTACAGAAGATTGACTGAATGAATGAATGACGTTTTATCCCACTTTCAACATTTTTTTAGTCATATCACTGCCACGGCTCATACAGCTCACATACTCATGTATAATGTTTGTCCCAGGTTTCACCAGTTGTAAGGTAAGGCTCTGAAGTATTTAGCCCTGGGACACTCCCACAAAAGAACCCAGTGTTTCTAGAGAGGCTTAACCCTTTACCAGAAGACAAAATTTAAGCCTTGTCCAAATTGAAAGCATTTGCAGACGACAATTTCGGTGTGGCTCAAATGGTGCAACTTTTCTTAGATAGGATAGAAAACATTGTGGGAAAAGGAGAAAATGCTGGTTACCAGCATTTTCTCCTTTTCCCACAATGTTTTCAAAAGGCTTCTTTCCCAGGGGCGTCAAAAGGTGGCATTTACCATTGAGCCACGCAGAACCACTCAATGCAAAGAATATTTTCAAAAGGCTTCTTTCCCAGGGTTGTGGAAAGTCAGGATTGTGTGGTATAGGGTTAAGAGAATGGTACTTGAAAAGCAGCATTTAGTACCTGTAGGTAACGTTACCTATAGATAGAGAGTTATATCCATGTATCAGATAAGCAATGTGTCCTTTTTCTGCATCAATTAATCTCCACATTACTTATTGATGCAGAATAATCTAATCCATCCCTAAACAAGTATTACTAATTACAGGTTTATTTTTAGTCATACCAGGACATAGATTTAACTCTTTCCTAAATGACAAGATTTTGGACGAGACTGAATTCAAAGCTTTTGCAGATGACAAATCTAACTTTAATGATGTTTTTTGAAAGTGATAGGGTAGAAAACATTGTGAGAAAAGGAGAAAATGCTGGTTACCAGCATTTTCTCCTTTTCCCACAATGTTTTCAAAAGGCTTCTTTCTCAGGGTCGTTAAAAGTACCAGACAGCAAAAAAGTTTTTACTTATGAATCATATAGAAAAAAAAAAAAATGGAGAAAGAAGCAATCAATGTACATGGTCAATTGCTCCATCTATCCATTAAGTTTTCCAATTTTCTATCTTCTGGAGTAATGTGAAAGGTCAAATCTACACGGAAGTTAGTAAAAACACAAGCCCATGCATATTGTAGCCACAAGCCCATGCATATTGTACCCGCACAATGCACAAGGCACAATTTACAACAGACATTCAATAAAAAAAAAAAAGTTTGAAACCCTTAACTCTTTACCAAACGACAAAATTTCAGACTGTTCCAAATTGAAAGCAGTTGCAGACGACAAATTAAATGTGACTCTAAAATTGAAATTTGGTTTGGGAAAGATAGAAAATATTGTGGGAAAAGGAGAAAATGCTGGTTACCAGCATTTTTTCCTTTTCCCACAATGTTTTCAAAAGGTTTCTTTCTCAGGGTCGTTAAAAGTCGGGATTGTGTGGTAGAGGGTTAAAGCAATGAATCAATGAAATGGACAATGAACAATCAGAAACATAAAACCTAAATATTGCCAATACCAGGGCTGTTTTCGCTGGGACATGTTACAAAGTAGCAGACAGTGTGGATCCAAGATCAGATTGCACGTTTTGTGCAGTCTGATCTTGATCTACACTGTCTGCAAAAGCCCATAAAAGTCGCAATTCATTGCCTAAGGGTGAAGTTGTAAACCTGAATGACTCATCCTGTAATATCTAGAGTTCACTTCAGTAGTCTTGAACATGGTTATCAAGCCTTATCTCAGTGGTTGTAGCTTTTATGTTTTGCCTGCCCCTTAACTCTTTACCAGACAAAATTTTAGACTTGTCCGAATTGAAAGCACTTGCAGACGACAAATGAAAGGTGGTCCAAGTGATGAAATTTGCCATTGATAGGTTAGAAAACATTGTGGGAAAAGGAGAAAATGCTGGTTACCAGCATTTTCTCTTTTTCCCACAATGTTTTCAAAAGACCTCTTCCTCAGGGTCATTAAAAGTCGGGATTGTGTGGTATAGGAATAATCTCTGTTTACTCCTTACCAAATGATAAAATTTGAGACTTGTCCAAATTGGAAGCATTTGCACACAAAACAAATCTGACTGAAACAGTGCAATTTATTTTTGGATGGGTAAAAAACATTGTGGGAAATGGAGAAAATGCTGGTTACCAGCATTTTCTCCTTTTCCCACATTGATTTCAAACGCTTTCTTTCTCGTGGTCATTAAAAGTCAGGATTTCATGGTAACGGGTTAACTGCTTCCCAGACAAGAAGCTTTTTAGCCCTTACCATGCAGTCCCAAGTTTTAACGACACCCCAAATAAAGGGACTTTTTAAAACATGGTGGGAAAAGGAGAAAATGCTGGTAACCAGCATTTCCTCCTTTTCCCAAAATGTTTTCTACCCTATCAAATACATTAATTTTATTCCATCATTTGAGCCACAGTTAAATTGCTGTCTGCAAGAGCTTTCAATTTGGCCAAGTCTACATTTTTGTTGTGTGGTCAAGAGTTAACCTTGTTCAATTCGAAAGCATCTGCAAACAACCAATGACATGTTAGTCTCAATATGAAATATGTCTTTCATTAGGTAATTAACATTGTGGAAATAGGAGAAAGTGCTGGTTTTACCAGCATTTTCTCCCTTTCTAACGATGTTTTCAAAAATATTTTTTTTTTTATTCCGTGTCGTTAAAAGCCAGGGTTGTGTGGTAAAGGGTTAAACTGATTAGACCTACCTCTTGAGAAACAAATGTAGCAGATGACCTTGAATCCTGTTCTAATGAAAGATGTACATATAGATCTACATTGGCTTCATTGAATGATCGATTGTATGGTGTTTAACACCATTTTCAACATTATTTCAGTTATATGGCAGCAGCCAGTGCACCTATCCAAGCTTTCCTAGGGTTTCTTTAGCCAGAACTCCGCAAAATATTCTTTCCAAGCCACTGGCTGCTTTTCCTCATAACTATTATCGAAACAATGGTCGGCGGTGAGAGAAGAAAGAATCCTGTCGCAATGACTATCATCCAATCCTCGGAAAGAAGTTGGCTGAGCTGGGGATCGAACCAGTGACCTCCTCAAGTCCTGTACGCTATTGACTGAGCTACCGGGACTCAGCTATATGGGGGGGGGGGGGGGGGGGGGGGGCGCACTGGTTCAAATCCCCAGCTTGACCAAACATTGATGACAGTCATTGCTACAATGTGGATTCATTCCTCTCTCACTACTGATCATTGCTTTGACGTTGGTTATGTTGGAAAGCAGCCAGTGGCTTGGGAAGAATGAAGAACAGTACTGGTTAAGGAAACTATTGGCAAGCATGGATAGGTGCACCGGCCACTGTAATCTAACTGTAATAGTGTTGAAAATGGCTTAACCCTTTCAGCGCTGTAGGTGAAAACAGGGACTTTTGCGGACGGCATAGGTCAAGATCAGACTGCACAGAACGTGCAGTCTGATCTTTGATCTATACCTTCCACTTGTTTAGTCAAGCCTATATGATAAAAATCTTCAGGAGACTCAGTGGATTCTACTTACTTTCATCAAAAGAATCCGAGTTTGTTTATTTGGCACTGTAAGAGTTAACTCTTTACCACACAATCCCAACTTTTAATGACCCTGAAAAATAAGCCTTTTGAAAACATTTTAGGAAAAGGAGAAAATGCTGGTAACCAGCATTTTCTCCTTTTCCCACAATGTTTTCTACCATATCAAAGATAATTCACATCATTTGATTCACATTTCAATTGTCGTCTGCAAATGCTTTCAATTTGGACCAGTCTACATTCTTGTCGTTTGGTAAAGTGTTAAACACCATACAAATTATACAATCAATCCAAGTGTTACAACATTTGGAGCTGTATTTACCCACCTTTCTTAACACTTGTCCTGCTAAACATGTGAAATGAAACTTTCAAGCTGATAGTAAAAACCCTAATGTTGCTATTTCAAAGTGAATCTTTCGGGGAAAATATCTCCTTGTCGGACAGTGTAGATTCAAGATCAGACTGCACGTTCTGTACAGTCTGATCTTGATCTACACTGTCCGCAAATTTAGGTCAGTGAGTCGCAGTTAGCAGCTGAAGGGTTAATAACATCTGTAGTCTTTGTCTAATTCTAGAGATTTTCTTAAATTCCAAAGTAAACAAATTTCTAATTGGCTACACCAAGTGACTATAATTATGGATGGCATATCCCTGGGCTCGAACGTCTTTGTGATGGTGCATACCTTTGATTTTGCCCAAGGAAAGCCTTTGAGTCATGAAAACACAGGATATTTTTTGTAAGGTAAAGGACTGAAGAAAGGGCAAAGAGTGAGATACAACTGGACACCAACAGTTACTGAGGATCTTAACCCTTTACCACATAATCCGGAGTTTTAACAACGCTAGAACAGCAAGCTTTTGAAAACATTGTGCGGCAAGGAGAAAATGCTGGTAACCAGCATTTTCTCCTTTTCCCACAATGTTTTCTACTCTTTAACAGCCAACTCTGCTAATTTCAGCCACATTTGAAGTGTTGTGAGCAGATGCTAAAAGCTGTGATTTGGAAAAGTCTGAAATTCTGTTATTTGGTATAGAGTTACACTGCATGAAGCTTTCAACCTATCTTGACACACCATGGCAATGAGAAACATGTCAACTTTGTCGTTCTGCTTTTTAATTCCTTACCGCATGACAAAATTATAGGCTTGTCAAAATTCAAAGCGACAGCAGACGACAAATTAAATATGTCTCAAATGAGGGTATTTGTCTTTGAAAGGGTACAAAATGTTATGGGATAAGGAGAAAATTCTGGTTATTAACATTTTTTACTCCTTTTTCGACAATGTTTTCAAAAGCCTACTTTTTCGGATCTTTTAATTAACCCTTTCCCTTAAAATGCCGCCTTTTAACGCCCCTGAGAAAGAAGCCTATTGAAAATATTGTGGGAAAAGGAGAAAATGCCGGTAACCAGCATTTTGTCCTTTTCCCACAAAGTTTTCAAAGAAAAATTGCACCATTTGAGCCACATTGAAATTGTCGTCTGCAAATCCTTTCAATTTGGACAAGGCTAAAATTTTTTTCGTCTAGTAAAGGGTTAAAAGGTTTTATTGTTTGGCAAAGGTTTAAACTGCAAGAAGTGGTTCCCCCATCTTGACACACCATGACAATGAGGAACATGTCAACATTTTGTGGTTCTGCTCTTTTAAACCCTTTACCACACAATCCCGAGTTTTAACGACCCTGAGGAAGACACCTTTTGAAAACATTGTGGGGAAAGGAGAAAATGCTGGTAACCAGCATTTTCTCCTTTTCCCACAATATTTTTCACCAAATCAAAGAGAAATTCCAGCAGTAGAGCCACATTTAAATAGTCGCCTGAAAATGCTTTCAATTTGGACAAGTCTACATTTTTGTTGTGCGGTAAAGAGTTATAACGCTTTACCAAGTGACACACGGTTTTCCCAGGCAATGACCCCCTGTTTCTTTGAATTTTGGCCACCTAATTTTCTAAATGACCCCAAAATTAGTAAGTGTACCTTCCTTTATTCAATTGAAGAGTGTCAAATAACCCCCATACCAGAAAGTCCAGGGAAAACAATGATGACAAACTTTTAAACTTGTCCAAATTGAAAGCATTTGCAGAAGACAAAATTAAATTGACTCAAAAAGAGAAATTTGTTTTGGGAAAGGCAGAAAACATTGTGAGAAAAGATAAAATGCTGGTTACCATCATTTTCTCCTTTTCTATCAACATTCTCCACCATAAGAAAGACTGAAATCAACATTTGAGCTACAAATAATTTCTTGTCTTCTAAATACTTTCATTTTGGACAAGTCCAAGATTTTGTCGTTAGGTAAAGAGTTATCCCTTTCCTAAATGACAAAATTTTTTAGACTCTTCAAAGTTAAAAAATCTGCAGTCAACACTGTCAAAATTGGTACAAAACGAGCTTGAGCTCTCTGATAACCAACATTTTCCCTTTTTCCCGCAATGTTTTCATAAGCACTCTTTCCTGGGGTCGCAAAAACCTGAGATTGTTTGGAAAACGGGTTAACTCTTTACTATACAACAAAATTCTACTCTTACCCAAATTGAAAGCATTTACAGACAACAATTAAATGTGACCAAAACAATAGAATTTGGCTGCAAAAAGGGAGAAAACATAGTGGAAAAAGGAGAAAATGCTGGTTACCAGCATTTTCTCCTTTCTCTACAATGTTTTCATAAGGCTCCTTCCTCAGGGTCGTTAAAAGTCGGGATCGTTTGGTAAAGGGTTAACAGACTGTCTGTCTCATGTATATTCACAGAATCATGTTCGTTATAATTGTATTTCATCCCTGCATCTCTGTCATCTATACTATAACAGATTCTCATATTCTTTGGTCATATTCATATAGAACAAAGCTCAAAAATCAATAGAGCTCAGGTATACACCTTTTTGCTTCATTACCAAGCTTCACTCATTATCATACACCCATACAGCATTATTATCTAACCCTTTACAAAGCCATCCACAGTTTAAACAAGCCTTAGGAAAAAACCTTTTGAAAACATTGTGGAAAAAAGGAGAAAATGCTGGTAACCATCAAGATGATTCTAATGAGTACCCACAACATAAGGTTTGGAAGAGAAACAATGGATTTAAAATACTATCACTCCCTTTTATCTGGAGGTCTGGTGAACATGAGAAATGTGTCACTGATGTTATGTCTTCCTCCATTTGAATCACTTACATTGTTCACATTGGTGATAATTGTGCAGAATTACTCTAGCTAAAACCTTAACCCTTTCCCAAACAAGCCCTGATTTTCATGTGTCTGCAGTACAAGTCTTTTGAAAACACTGTGAGAAAAGGAGAAATTGCTCATAACGAGCAATTTCTCCTTTTCCCACAGTGTTTTCTACCCTTTTTGAGAACTTCCTGCCATTTTCATCAAATTTAAGATTGTCGTCTGCAAACTCTTTCAATTTGGACCAGTCCAAAATTTGTCGTTTGGGAAAGGGTTAAACTCAACAGTTTCAAAAATATCCATGTTAAAAAAACTCACAAAGATATGAAGGTGTCTGTACAACTGATCTGCAAACTTCCTAACATGATATTCAATAAACTTGCTAAATCTAATTATAGACAAAAAGTTATGTCAATTTGATCCCTGAAATTTACTAATTATTAGTAAAATGATGCCCTGTTCTATTACTTTAACCCTTTACCAGACGACAAAATTTTAGCCTTGTCCAAACTGAAAGCATTTGCAGACGACAATTTCAATGTGGCTCAAATGGTGCAATTTGTCTTTGATAGGGTAGAAAACATTGTGGGAAAAGGAGAAAATGCTGGTTACCAGCATTTTCTCCTTTTCCCATAATGTTTTCAAAAGGCTTCTTTTCCAGGGGCGTCAAAAGGCGGCATTGTGTGGTAAAGAGTTAAAAGCTTTGGTCATAAAACTGATAAAGGATACACTTATTCACAATAAGTTACACATTTTATCTTGACTGCATGATCTAGATAAAGTGGACCTTTCTTACTTCCTGTTGTTTCCTTTTATTCCAAACCAACCTGTTGTATTCCAAACACAGTTTTTGTTAACCCTTTACCACAATATTTCTTGCTTAAACCGTTTGCCATACCAGGGTTCCCATTCATGCACATATGTGCGTGAGTCACGCACTGAATTGAATAATCACGCACAAAAATATGAAGTGAAACGTGCATGCACGCACAGGTTTCAGGGCTCCCATTGTCGATCACCAGTGGCACCAGTTGGGACAAGTTACCAAGTGTGAAAGTCACTGTTTATCACCACTAATCAAACTTGGTATCAATCTGCTTTTCTGGTGCAAAATTAAAGGTTTTGAAGTTACATGCTATTCTTATTGACAAATCTATATCAAATCATGGGGAAACACTACTCAAAAACTTAACAGGCATGAAAAAAAGATCGCTGGAAGAAACGCGAAAACCCATGACAGAACAAAAAATGGTTTGACATCGTCCGATCATCGGCATTTCAAACTGTCTATTCAGCTTAATCAATGACTTTGAACAGTAAATTTACATAAATATCTCTATAAAACAATAAGTGGAAGCTAATTAGCGTCAGAAATTGACAGTGAAATGGAAAATTCTACTGGCCATCAGGCTGTAAGTTGTCCCTCTGAAACTGGTCCCGTGTGTAAGGAAGTTATAACAAGCATCTTCTTTTCTTTAAATTACCCATGTTGTTTCCAAGAGCAGCTGACTGCAGAGTTAGACTCATCAAAACAAATTTTCAATACAACAGACCCTTACTGTCCTCCATAGATGCTCTATAATTGTCAATATTAAGTGCACTCCAAGAATTTCTCTTGCACTCCCAAATCTGTATTCCAGGAAGCGCATGCACTCTAAAAAAGAGATGTGAGTGGAAACACTGCATACAATCTCGACTTTCTACAACAGGGAAGCAGCCTCTTGAAAACATTTTGGGAAAAGGCGAAAATGCTGGTAACCAGCATTTTCTCCATTTCCCAAAAATGTTTCCTACTCCTCGAAAAACAAATCTCATGTTTTAAACAATATTTATTTTGTCGTCCACAAAATCTGATGCTTTCAATTTGGACAAGTCTTAAATTCCGTTGTCTGGTAGAGAGTAAACAACCCTAAGAAGGAGAGTTCAAAAAAACATTGTGGAAAAAGGAAACAATGCTTGTGACCAACATTTTCTTACTTTTCCACAATGTTATCTACCCTTTCACAGTCTAATCCCATCATTTGAGCCCCATTGAATTTCTTGCCAGCAAGTCCTCTCCATTATAATGTACTGTCAGAGTCTAAAATTTCATTGTGTGACAGAGGATTCAGCATTTACCGCATAACAAAATCATACTGTAGGCATTTAACCCTTTACCACACAATCCGGACTTTTAACGACCCTGTGAAAGAAGCCTTTTGAAAACATTGTGGGAAAAGGAGAAAATACGGGTAACCAGCATTTTCTCCTTTTCCCACAATGTTTTCTACCCTTCCCAAAACCAATTTCAATTTTTCACTCGCATTTATTTTGTCGTCTGCAAATGCTTTCAATTTGGACCAGTCTAAAATTTTGTCGTTTGGTAAAGAGTCAATGCATTCATATATGATCCATGTTCTGGCAAAAAGGGGCTTAACTCTTTATTACACAATCCCGAGTTGTAACCACCCTGAGAAAGAGAACTTTTGAAAACATTGTGGGAAGAGGAGAAAATGCTGGTGACCAGCATTTTCTCCTTTTCCCACAATGTTTTCTACCCTTTCAAAGACAAATTTCAATATTTTAGTCATGTTTACATGTTTATATTGTCGTCTGCAACTGCTTTCAATTTGGACTGGTCTAAAATATTGTCATTTGGTAAAGAGTTAATTAACCCTTTACCACACAATCCCGACTTTTAACGACCCCCAAGAATGAAGCCTTTTGAAAACAGTGTTGGAAAAGAAGGAAATGCTGGTAACCAGCATTTTCTTCTTTTCCCATAATGTTTTCTACCCATGTTTTCTCTTTTTTTATGAGACAAATGTTATGTATTGAGCTACATTTAAAGTGTCGTCTGCAAATGCTTTCAATCTGGACTGGTCTACATTTTTGTCATGTGGTAAAGAGTTAAATAATGCCTCCCCATGATCCATGATACCAAGCAGAAACCACTTTATTATGGATCTGTAAAATCTATTTTGTCTCAAAAACACTGATTCATAAGGTACGCTGGTCCTTTGACATACAGAAAATTGACCAAAAGCAAACAAAAAGTTCTGGCCCAGATCAGCCTGTGCTGAATGCGCAGGCTGACCTAGGTCGATACTTTTTGCAGATGCATTTGGCCCCTTTTTCACAGAGCATGGCTCAAATTAAGTAAACCAAATAAAATGTTGCTGAACTGATGGAATTAACATTATGGAAACAAGAGTGCCTTATGTAGGTGCCAACGCTTGGCTGCAGTAAAACTTTTAACCCTTTACCGCACAATGATGCCTTTTGACGCCCCTGGGAAAGAAGCCTTTTGAAAACATTGTGGGAAAAGGAGAAAATGCTGGTAACCAGCATTTTCTCCTTTTCCCACAATGTTTTCTACCCTATCAAAGAAAAAATGAACCATTTGAGCTGCATTGAAATTGTGATCTGCAAATGCTTTCAATTTGGACAAGGCTAAAATTTTGTCGTCTGGTAAAGGGTTAATTTGAAAAAGGGGGTATCACTGTATCAAAAATACTTTGATGGTTACATGCCCTTGTTTTATGGGTTTCCCTTTTGATACTCAGCAACTTGTCCAAGTTCGAAGTAAATATTTTCAGTAGTAACAGAGATACTACAAATGTCAAGGTATTTGCACGACGAAAAGGAAGATGCTGACACAGACGACACTGGACTATGACAACAACTTAACTTTTTCTTCGAAACAGCCGGGCAAAACATGAAAATGCTGCTCCATAAGACAAATCCAATCATTTAGGCAACATTTAGTTTGTCGTCTACAAAAGCTTTGATGGACCTGTCTCAAATTTTATCATATGATAAAAAGTTTCACAAAATTTATATCATACTGTTGTTTGCAAGCTTCAATGTAATATGGAACAAAGCAAGATTGGTTAGGTTGGAAAACAAATAAAATTCAATTCACCATACATGTGTGTAAACCTTTTGAGTGCCAATTGAATTTGAAATCTTTAGTAAGTACAAAATGACCATCATATGATATATATAGCAGTTACAAGTATTTAACTGTTTCCTGGAGAAGTATCTCATAAAATATCCAAGACGTAGATTCACAATGACAGTAGTAGTTCTGAGCAGTCTAATCACAATCCACACAGTCTATAAAAAGCAACTGAAGTTCTGAATGGCATTCGTGTTAACGTATAAAGCTCAAAAAAAAAAAAAAAAATGAACATTTACAATCTGGAAAGAAACATCCAAGTTAAGTCCCTGTTCAAGGGTGTTTTCTACTAGAATGGCTATGAATAGCAGAAAGTGTAGACTGACGATTAGACTACACATTTTGTGTTTTCTAATCTTGATCTACACAGACCAAAAAGACAACTACAGCTGTGACAGGCACTTTACAACCGTTGAACAGCCCGACACTATTTGCTCTGGGACAATATTTGATAAGCAAGTACATATAGGTACACTTTGTTTGGAGACATGAAACCACAACTCTTTCTAAAACATTGCGATGTTTTACCCTTTACCAAATATCCCTGGTTTTCATGACCAGAAAAAGAAACCTTTTGAAAACATTGTGGGAAAAGGAGGAAATGCTGGTAACCAGCATTTTCTCCTTTTCCCACAATGCTTTCCACCCTTTCAAAAACAAAGTTTTAATTTCAGGTTCACATTCATTTTGTTATATGCAAATGCTCTCAATTCGAACTAGTATAAAATCTTGTCATATGTTAAAGAGAAAAATCTTGTTCAGATTTTCTAAAGATGATAACTCCAACACATTTACAACAAGATGGCCATGATGGCCCTGGGTCGCTCACCTGAGTCAATAGGCGAAACTGACTCAACGCGCATAATCCAATTTCTGACCAATTGTCAGGTCAATTGAGCTTAAAATGTGGCCTCTAGAGCATCCACAAGGAATTTCCGTAAGTTGACCTAGTGACCTAATTTATCACCCTACGTGACCCAATTTAGAACGCATCAAAAAATTTATCAAGACAAACATTCTGAACAGTTTTCAAGTTAATTGAGCAACAAATGTGGCCTCTACAGTGCCCACAAAGTGTTTCTTAAATTTGACCCAGTAACCTAGTTTATGACCCCAGCTGACCCAATTTCAAACTCACCCAATATTTCATCAAGACAAACATTCTGACCAACTTTCAAGTCAATTGTGCATGAAATGTGACCTCTAGAGTGCCCTAAAGGTATTTCTTTAATTTGACCTAGTTACCTAGATTATGAGCCCAGGTGACCCAATTTTGAACTCATCCTAGATTTCATCAAGACAAACATTTTAAGCAATTTTCAAATCAACTGAACGATAAATGTGGCCTCTAAAGTGCCCACAAGGTATTTCTTTAATTTGACCTAGTGACCTAATTTAAGACGCCACATGACCCAAATTCAGACTCATGTAGGGTTTATCAAGACAAACATTTGGACCAATTTTTTAATTAATTGAGAAATAAATGTGGCCTCTAGAGTGCCCACAAGGTATTTCTTTATTTTGACCAAGTGACCTAGTTTATGACCCCAGGTGACCCAATTTCAAACTCATCCGATATTTCATCAAGACAAACATTCTGACCAATTTTTAAGTCAGTTGAGCAAGATATGTGGCCTCAAGAGTGACCACAAGGTATTTCTTTAATTTGACCAAGTGACCAAGATTATGACCCAGGTGACCCAATTTTAAACTCAACCTAGATTTTTTCAAGAGATTTTATCAAGACAAGAATTCTGAACAATTTTCAAGTCAATTGAGCAATAAATGTGGCCTCTAGAGCACCCAAAAGGTATTTCTTTAATTTGACCTAATGACCTAGTTTATAATCCAAGTTGACCCAAATTCGAACTCATGTGAGATTTTATGAAGACACACATTCTGACCAATTTTCAAGTCAATTGAGCAAAAAATTTGGCCTCTAGAGTGCCCAAAAGGTATTTCTTTAATTTGACCTAGTGACCTAGCTTATGATCCCAGGTGACCCAAATCCAAACCCATTTGAGATTTTATCAAGACAAACATTCTTACCAAATTTCAGGTCAACTGAGCAAAAAATGTGGCCTCTAAAGTGCCCACAAGGTATTTCTATAATTTGACCTAGTGACCTAGTTTATGACCCCAGGTGACTCAAATCCAAACCCATTCGAGATTTTATCAAGACAAACATTCTGACCAAATTTCAGGTCATTTGAGCAAAAAATGTGGCCTCTAGAGTGCCTACAAGGTATTTCTTTAATTTGACCAAATGACCTAGTTTATGACCCCAGGTGATCCAATATCAAACTCATCTGATATTTCATCAAGACAAACATTCTGACCAATTTTCAAATCAATTGAGCAAGAAATGTAGCCTCTAGAGTGCCCTCAAGGTATTTCTTTAATTTGACCTAGTGACCTAGATTATGACTCCAGGTGATGCACTTTTAAACTCATCATAGATTTCCTCAAGAGAAACATTTTATCCAATTTTCAAATCAATTGAACAATAAATGCGGCCTCTAGAGTGCACACAAGGTATTTCTTTAATTTAACCTAGTGACCTAATTTAAGACCCCACATGACCCAAATTCGGACTCATGTGAGATTTTATCAAGACAAACATTCTGACCAATTTTCAAGTCATTTGAGCCAAAAATGTGGCCTCTAGAGTGCCCACAAGGAATTACTTTAATTTGAACTAGTGACCTAGTTTATGATCCCAGGTGACCTAAATCCAAACTCATCCGAGATTTTATGAAGACAAACATTCTGACCAAATTTCAGGTCATTTGAGCAATAAAAGTTGCCCTTTAGAGTGCCCACAAGGTATCTATTCAATTTGACCTAGTGATCTAGTTTATGATCCCAGGTGACCCAATTTCAAACTGACTGAACATGTTGTGCTCAGGTGGGCTAACAAACTTAGAACAGGTTCACTACATACCAAATAACAAAGCTCTATGCCTTCAAGGTTTAGAAAAGAAGAATTTTAAAGTTTTCCTTCTTTGTTCCTATGTTAGGACTTGTGACCCCCGGGGCGGGGCCAGTTTTGATCCCAGGGACATCATATGAACAAACTTGGTAGAGGTCCACTAGGAGATGCTACATGCCAAACATCAAAGCTCCACGCCTTCCAGTTTCAGAGAAGAAGAACTTTAAAGTTTTCCTTCTTTGTTCCTATGTTCAAAACTTGTGACCCCCGGGGCGGGGCCAGTTTTGACCCCAGGGGCATCATATGAACAAATTTGTTAGAGGTCCACTAGGAGATGCTACATACTGAATATCAAAGTTCTATGCCTTCCAGTTTCAGAGAAGAAGAATTTTAAAGTTTTCCTTCTTTGTTCCTATGTTCGAAACTTGTGACCCCCGGGGCAGGGCCAGTTTTGACCCCAGGGACATCATATGAACAAACTTGGTAGAGGTCCACTAGGAGATGCTACATGCCAAATATCAAAGCTCCACACCTTCCAGTTTCAGAGAAGAAGAATTTTAAAGTTTTCCTTCTTTGTTCCTATGTTCGAAACTTGTGACCCCCGGGGCGGGGCCAGTTTTGACCCCAGGGGCGTCATATTAACAAACTTGGTAGAGGTCCACTAGGAGATGCTACATGCCAAATATCAAAGCTCTACGCCTTCCAGTTTCAGAGAAGAAGATTTTTAAAGATTTTGCTATTTTTTTCCTTTTGGTTGCCATGGCAACCAGAGTTATGGGTGGAATTCAATCTCTTGAACAACTTTGGTAGAGCTTCACCTGAGAAACATCCCTGCCAAGTTTCATCAAGATTCGCCCAGTGGTTTAGGAGGAGAAGATGTTTAAAGAAATTGTGGACGACGGACGACGGATGATGCACGACGGACATTGGGCGATCACAAAAGCTCACCTTGAGCACTTTGTGCTCAGGTGAGCTAATAAGTTACATTGTGACCAGTGTTCAATCTAGAGCAGAATTTTGAAAGTCTACTATTGACAGACATATTTCGTCATTATTTAGGTTTAAATTAATGGCGGAAATAGGGTTGCATCAGTTAACAGAGATGATTTCTGCAGTGTTGCAGTTTTGTTAGCATAGTATTCGGAGATACATGCACGAGAATGGCACTTGTTGATAAAAAGGCAACACTTGTCAAACAAAAAGGTTAACATATCAGCAATAAAATGTTATTTGTGTGTGGCCCCCAGTTTTCCAACATGGCCTCCTATTTCAATGTCTGTGGGCCTGATGGGCCCCCTTACAGGCAGAGCTAGATACTGAACAATGTGTGACGAACAGGGCAAAGCCAACATCTCATGGATAGTCTAAGTCAGAACTTAAAAAACATATACATTGCAATTTCATGGCTGTCTCTGTCAGAATATCCAGAAAGAAGCCAAAAGTAAAGATCAAGATCTGACTACATACCATTCTGTGCAGTCTGATCTTCATCAACTCCATCCATCCCAAGGGTAATTAAATTTGAACTCAGAACTACAAGGGTCAATTTTTATATATCAGCCCTGGAAAACACACCCGTACATGAAACCAACACTGTGAAAATTATTTCATTATCGAACCAGAAAAATGTCTTGATAGAAGTATTACAAAATACACACAGAGATCTCTATCTTGAGCATATAGCTCTCATTTACACAGGTTTCTTTTGATTTCAGTTTCAAAGACCCTCTCACATTGCCTACAGTTTAGAAATGCAATGACATCAAGAATTATGTAGATCTAGAAGTAAATGGGTGATATCTGTTCTTACAAACTGCTCAAAAAGGCATTTGAAAACAACGTGGGAAAAGGATAAAATGCTAGTAATCAGCATTTTCTCCTTTTTTCCACAATGTTTTTTTTCTTACTCCTTCACTAAGAAAGCCCATCATTTGAACCAGTATTATACTTGTCGTCTGCATATGCTTGGAGTTTGGACAAGTAAACAATTTTTTTCGATTGGTAAGGTGTTACACATGATTTTGTTCAATGACATACCTGTAGTAATAGGTGTAGCAATTTATTTACCTTTCAACTTCCTGTAGTGCATTCGATATGAAACCGGTATTATCACTGTACAAAACGTGGGTAGATTCTATTAACTGTTAGCGATGACCTGTCTAGCAGAAAATGCGGTAAAAAATGTTCGACTTACCTACGGAAATGCCGATAATTTTGAAATGTCGACGTTTTTAATTGTATCTACAGCCACTTGTCAAATATATTCCTTGACGGTGTTACTAGACGTTCCACACCTGCTGAAAAATCCCAGGTGTCGCGCACTGATATCAATTCCTAGAAAAAAAGTAGTTCTTTTATTTAACTGCTGGTTAGCAAGGTTTAAATGTTTATGGTTATCTTCTCTAACGCTACAGAAACTATATTTTCGGTAAACCATACAATATTACTTCAAGTGCTGTTTTGATATCTTGAAAATAATAAAATAAATCCAATCAACCGCAACATTTCAAAACGAAAGTTAAACCGGAAATAGCTTTTAGGGGGCGTGTAAATTTTACATGAAAATGACGTCAAATACATTTTTAGTCAATTGCTCGTCAAATTTCATGCAATCAGAGGACCTATCTTTTTTTTGCGGAAATGCGTGACTTGCCACTTGCCATACTTTAATTGCATTACTCTAGAAAGTTAAAATGCTGAATGTAAAGGACAGACAGACAGACAAACAGCTAGATACATATAGATAGATAGATAAGAGGGAGGGAGAGAGGATGCATGGATGGATCAGAGATCGAATATATTATACATGTATATGTAACTTACGATCTCAGGATGGACGGACGCACTGATGGATGGACGGACGGACGGACAGACAGGCAGGCAGACAGACAGATATCTTGTATTTTATACAGTTTTGGTCGGAGCAAAAGGTCCATCAGTCAGATGGTACAACCTGCGGACTTTATAGTACATGTACAATCATCATATTAGGGAGGGGGGCTAGACTGGTATTAGTCCGTTAAATAGAGCATTTTCATTTAAAAAAAAAATCATAAAATAAAACAGCAAAACAAATACTCTCATATCATGTTCTCAAGGTCTGATTTTACCTGTATTTCAGATAAAGAGCAAGTAACAACATATATTCCTGAGAGTTTACAATAGTTGTGTACCTTGTTTATTAGAATGACTCAAATGTAGGGCCTCAACGCCAGGCTAGGAGGGGGCGGGAGGGAAGAGAGATAAGGAACCCTGTTCCCCAGTAATTTCTGTAGGGGTCACAGACTTGTTTTCTTTAAATTCTGAAGACTGCTGAGCCAGTCTTTGTGAGCTTTTTGCGGACAGTGTAGATTAAGATCAGACTGCACATTTTGTTTAGTCTGATCTTGGATCTACACTTTCCGATACGGTGAGATTTCTCCGGTGAGCAAAAGCTTAAATTGTAAACTATGGGTTTTCACTCTTGATTTGCTGGAAATCTTTAGCAAATTTATTTAACAGGTTGAGGGATGATAATTACATTTTTTAAAACTATTTTGTGCTTGAAAATAATCCGTAACCCATTGTTATAAACGACTCTTATTTAAAAGGCTTTTGAAAATGTTCTGACTGACAGCATTTAAAATTCCTTGGACTGGCATGATTTTTTTTTTTTTTTTTTTCTTTCCAAACAAATTCAACCATTTGAGCAATAGCTAACCCTTAGGCTGCAAAGTGCAACTCAATGACCTTTTTGCGGACAGTGAGGATCGAGATCAGACAGCACAGAACGTACAGTCTGATCTTTGATCTACACTGTCCGATACGGTATTTTTTCAAGGTGAAACCAACTTTGAAACCGCAATATTTGGGTTATTGCTATTACGTGGAAATTTTCGTTTCATTATTGAACAGTTTCAGGGTTAATTAATGTCTGTATAAAATTCAAGCCCGCCCGGGTAGCTCAGTGGTTAGCGTATCTGACTCGTGATCTGTTGGTTGAGAGTTCGAATTATCCGGTTGAGGCAAAGTTTCTAATCGGCGATTTTTTCGCCTCTTACCTCTGATGCATGTGAGAAAAGTAGTCAGTGGCTTTGGAAAGGAAGTTGTGTCAGTACTGGTGTGAGAAAGCCAGGAAACACATGGGTGCGTCACTGACGGCCATGATATGATCTGAGTAGTTAAAGTGGCGTTAAACTCCAATACAAACCAAACAAACAAAGAAAATACTTCAATCTTGGACGAATCTTATTTTCTTAAGTCTGAATCCCGGCTTTCAAACAACCTTCCCCGCCCCCCCACCACACATAGACAGAAAGCTAATTACCAATCACTCTTCCTAGTAAATGTCCGCGATGAAATCCAGAGAGCTGATTTACAGCCTCATAGACCTATAGCCTTGTTGCAAGTTCCATGTTTGCTCGACAGAATGCCTATAGTCTAAAATGTGTTTGGATATTGGCTGTAAGCGTAGGGGAGATAATCACGGCAATACTGTACAGTAGCGATCTTTTGGGTGCTCTTTCTTGGTTAAAAAAAAAAAAAGTAGGGGAGATTCTGCAAATTGTACACGAGATTCAATAAGGGTGAAAAAACTGAGAGAGAGAGAGAGAGAGAGAGAGAGAGAGAGAGAGCAAGCATTGCTTTCGGCGGAGACGAAACCAGCTATGAAGTAGCTTCTTCTTTAAACTTGCGCTGACTTACTTAAATTGAAATACGTTATGACAAAACGATAACCTGCTCGTAACTGATCTATGTCTCCTGTTTCCGCAATGCTTTCACCTGATCTCGTTCCTTAAATCTCAAATTGGATTAATCATTCATTATTCACAGGAATACCAGATGCGAAATTGTTTTAGAAGATTATGTAAATCTTTCACAAACCACAAAAATTTAGACTGTTCCATGTTAAAAATATTTGCAGACCACAAATTAGATGTTGCTCAAATGAGGAAGCCTGTCCCTGAACGAGTAGAAAACATGGTCGCAAAAGGAGAAAATGCTGGTTACTAGCTACAATGTGGCTTAAACCGTGGGGTTGGTCTCTGAAAAGGGGGAAACATTGTGGGAGAAGGAGAAAATGCTGGTTACCAGCATTTTCTCCTTTTCCTACAATGTTTTCAAAAGGCTTCCTCCGCAAAGCTGTTTAAAACCGGTATTGTGTGGTAAAGGGCTGATTGGTTAAATGATGGTTTACGTCGCTTTCAATGTTATTTCAGTCAAATCACAAAGACAGCTCACTATTTTATCTATCTTTGTCCAGGCTTTTGCGAGTACAAAGATATGGCTTTGAAGTGTCTTGCCTAAGACCCCCCCCCCCTCCCCCGGGGAGGAAAAACCCAGCGTTTTGAGTTCTATCTATAACTCTACTATTTCATCAATAAACGCAGGGAAGTGCTGTAAATGTACAGTATCTGAGTTTACCAACGTTGTGACCCGCACACTACTTTCACCTTTTTTTTTTCTGCTTTGCTAACAGTCAGATGATCTTGGATCTACACAGACCGCTGTTTTGTAACATATTCTGACCAAAACAAAATGGAAATTGCAATATTTTGGCTTTCTCTCTTTCTCTCTGTCTCTCTCACGACAAACCTTTAGACTTGTTCATATGGAAAGCATTTTCAGACAGGGAGATATATGACTTAAAATTTTAAATTGGTTTCTGGATAGGTAAAAATATTGTGGGGAAAGGAGAAGATGCTGGTTACCAGAATTTTCTCCTTTTTCTACGATGTCTTCTAAGCCATCTTCATCAAGGTTGTGTGGTTAAGGGTTTCAGTGGAAAAGGTTCATTTCTTTTATTTAATGCCCTAACGATTGAAAAAAAAAAGAGGATACAAAAAGAAGTCAATCTTTTTTCTTAGGCCCTGATAACGAGCGCGCCGAGCCCCCCACTAGCTCAGTCGGTAGCGTACAGAACTTGAGAACAAAGGGTCGCTGGTTCGATCCCCGACTTGGCCAATTTCTTTACGAGGATTGATGATAGTCATTGCAACAGGATTCATTCCTCTCTCACCGCTGACCATTGTTTCAACGATGGTTATATGGGAAAGCAGCAAATAGCTTGGAAAGAATATTCAGCGTAGTACTAGTATAAGAAACTCATTCCAGGCAAGCACGGATAGGTGCACTGGCCGCCGCGATATAGTGTACTAATAACTGAAATAATGTTGAAAACGGCGTTAAACACCATGTAAACAATCTATCAGTGATAACGAGGGATGTTTGATAAATCAATGTTTATGTACATGTACATCAAAGTATTCTGGCAAGTGCTAACTTCTCTTCGTTTAAAAACACTGTTTGAAGCGTTTATTGACTATTTACGACTAAATGGTATTGTTCGCATGCAAACACATTGATATTGATACAATATGTTAACTTATCATTAAAAACTTTTGTCACAATGTAAATGAGACATGCTCTGTAAAAAGTGGACTTATTGCATCAGCCAAAAGTATCGACCCTAGGGTTAGCGCGGACTGCGCAGGCTGACCTGAATCGAAACTTTTTGCCATCGGCCAAGTTTTTACATATGACAGGATCATTTTACCTCATGATTCAGTCGGTTGTTAGACAAAATGAATTTGCTGCATCCGTAATTATATCATGTAGTAGTAAGTATTTTATTGACTTAACCCTTTCCCAAACAAGCCCTGGTTTTCACATGTCTGCAGTACAAGTCTTTTGAAAACACTGTGGGAAAAGGAGAAATTGCTCGTAACGAGCAATTTCACCTTTTCCCACAGTGTTTTCTACCCTTTTTGAGAACTTTCTGCCATTTTCATCAAATTTAAAATTGTCATCTGCAAACTCTTTCAATTTGGACCAGTCCAAAATTTGTCGTTTGGGAAAGGGTTAAACTACAAAAGTTTTTCGTCATACAAAATAATACAAATATAGACAATTTCAATTTTCAGGCATGCACTCTCTCATAGCTCTCTCTCTCTCTCTCTCTCTCTCTTTACGAAATATCTAGTAAATATTGAAATTTATTGGTTATATTATTGTATAATCAAGGAGACATACTGGGAAAAAGATTATGAAAGGATAATGAAAAGACTTTATCGAGGAAAAAGTTTAAAAAAAAAATCTTATTCATACTAAAAGTTGTTGCTTTAACAACTAGACATAGGTTTGAAGCAAGATAATGTATATGAATGACAAATTACATTATACAGTGGAACTTCGTTACTCTGCACGTCGATGGTTCATGACTAGCCTGGTATCACGGATCACGGAGATGCATGAAGCCCCCTTTTGCCAGAGCGTGGCTCAAATGGAAAGATCTGATATAATTCAGAATACCTCAATAATACGCTCTACTTGCACAAGAAATTTTTTTTGGTCTTGGAAATCATTTTTTTTTTTTTTTTTTTTTTAAATATCGTAGCAAAAGGAAAATTTGGTCGTTCTTTTGCCCAGTTGTAATAACACGTATTCGTTTATTTTTTACGTTTACTAAACGACAAAAATTTTAGACTTGTCCAAATTGAAGGCATTTGCAGACGGTAAATTAAATGTGGCTAAGAGGATGGAATATTGTGGGAAAAGGGTTGTTAAAATACGGGATTGTTTCGAAAAGGGTTAACTCTATATCAGAGTACTACGTTTTAAACTCGTCCATACTGAAAGCATTTTACAAACAACTGCTTGAATATAGCTTATTTGATGGGATTTGGTTCCCAGTATTTTTTTTTTTTTTTTTTTCCCACATTGTTTTTAGAATCCTTCTTCAGTCTTTAAACCATTTACAAAAAAAAAAAACCCACCGGGTTTCACGAACTAATGAAAGAAGGTTTTTGACAAAAAATAAAACTTTGTGGGAAAAGGAGGAAATGCTGCTCACCAGCATTTTCTCCTTTTCCCACAATGTTTTCTACCCTTTCGATCGCTGTGAAAGAATTTGTAGTTTAGAAAAGCATTAACTAGCCCTTTACCACACAATCCCGACTTTTAACGACCCTGAGAAAGAGGTCTTTTGAAAACATTGTAGGGAAAAGGAGAAAATGCTGGTAACCAGCATTTTCTCCTTTTCCCACAATGTTTTCTGTCCTTTTTACAGACCCAATCTCACCATAATTATTATGAGCCATATTTAATTTGTCATCTGCAAATGCTTGCAATTTGGACAAGTGTAAAATCTTGTAGTGGGGTAAAGGGTTGAAACACGGTAAAGAGTTGTACGGCAAAGGGTTCAAATACTCGATTGTTTCGAGCCTAACAAAACCAAGATCCGGTGATAAAATTATATCTTTTTTCAATAAACGATATTATACAGAGCCTATATATATGTTCCAGCGTGTTATCTCCAAATTATTTGAAACAAATAAAACGCGGTGTGACGACGGGGTGGGTTGTTTTACGTTTACGCTTGATAATTAGAGTCAATATGGTAAGTGTAAAATTTCTTGTATAATAAGTTTTTCGTCCGTTCGTTTTTCTCAGATCTGTATGCAAAGTCTACATCGTTTAAAGCCCCAATAGTGGCCAAAAGTAGACAATGTATGTTAAAATGCATTTTAAATTTAAACCTTACCATTTAAAAGTACGGAATTATTGTGAACGTGACAATCTGTTATTGTAAGGTCGGTCCAAGCGTTAGTCGCTGGCAGAAAAATGAATTTTAACACTACGTTTAAAGTTGCCCGGTCGCTCCATCTTTTGTTTACTTTTTACCTAGTTTCAAAATTCATTTTTCTGCCAGCGATGAACACATGGACTGACTACAATAATAGATTGTCATCTCCAAAATAATTTCCGGCATGCTTTTAAAAGGTATGATTTAAATTTAAATGCATCTTCCCAGCCTTTTCTTAAAATGCTTGCGATTAATTCAAAGATAACCCAATCATTGGGGCCACATTTTAATTTGACGCTTGTAAATGCTTTCAATATCGACGTGTTTGAAGTTTTGTCGTATGCTTAACTCTTTACCAAACGACAAAATTTTAGCCTTGTCCAAATTGAAAGCATCTGCATATTTTTTTTTTATAGGGTAAAAACATTGTAGGAAAAGGAGAAAATGCTGGTTACCAGGGTCGTTAAAAGGCGTCATTGTGCGGTAAAGGGTTAAATGTGAAATAGATTATTTGATTCCATGAATACAGCCCGACATACGTTTAGATGAAGTTTTTAGATGACACACTAGCCGCCTAAAATGTCGCAGTGTCAATCTGTTTTGGCCAGATATAATTATACAGAATACTGTTTTCATCGCGTTTAATCTCACCATTTCACGGCAATTTATTTATTTGTTTATTCTAAGGGCCCCTGTGGTAAAAAATGTAGACATGTTTATTCTAAGGGCTCCTGCCTATTTCCTGGCAGATTTACACCGTCTATCTCTATTATAAAGTATTTCTTGTTCATATTTTTAAAGAGAAAATGGTCGAAACTTTGGGCGGACCCTTTTTTTTCCCACTAAGGAATAGAAAAAGTAATGTAATAGTGAATGTATGTAATAGACCATTATTATATGGAATATATAGGACCATTCTATCTCATGCTTCAGTCGCTCGAATTTTAAAAGTAGGAACAAAGTTGCAAAGTCGCTCCATCTCTTATTTACTTCTTATCTGTTTTTAACCCTTTACTACACGACAAAATTATAGCATTGTCCAAATTGAAAGCATTTGCAGACGACAATTTCATTGTGGCTCAAATGGTACAACTTTTCTTTGATAGGGTAGAAAACATTGTGGGAAAAGGAGAAAACGCTGGTTACCAGCATTTTCTCCTTTTCCCACAATGTTTTCAAAAGGCTTCTTTCACAGGGGCGTCAAAAGGCGTCATTGTGCATTAAAGGGTTAAACGACAATGGCTATGTGGGAAAGCAGCCAGTGGCTTGGAAAAAAAATTGTGCGGAGTACTGGTAAAAGAAACTCCAGGAAAAGCATGGATAGGTGCACTGGCCGCCGCGATATAACTGAAATAATGTTGAAAAAAACGGCGTTAAACACCATACAATCAATCAATACAATCAACTGTTTTTAAAATTCATTTTTTTTTTTTCTGTCAGCGACTTACACTTGGACCAACAGTACATTATCAGATTGTCATCTTCATAATAATTTTCATACTTTTAACCCTTTCCCAAACGACAAATTTTGGACTAGCCCAAATTGAAAGAGTTTGTAGACAATCTTAAATTTGATGAAAACGGCAGAAAGTTCTCAAAAAAGGTAGAAAACACTGTGGGAAAAGGAGAAATTGCTCGTTACGAGCAATTTCTCCTTTTCCCACAGTGTTTTCAAAAGACTTGTACTGCAGACACGTGAAAACCAGGGCTTGTTTGGTAAAGGTTTAAGTGACATGATATAAATCTAAATGCGTTTTAACAACCACAGTGTTTACGTTTGGCAGCTACTGGGCCTTTAATTTTTACTTAATTGAACTTGCATTGAAAGGCAACCTGGTGCAAGAGGCCACTTTTCTTACTTGATTGGTCTCTGAATAGAAGTTTGATGGTACTTGTAGTCAGTACTGAAAGATTTCTAAACGTAAACACTTTTTCTATACACAGTAAAAATATTGTTGCACCCCCTCTGTGTTTTTCGCGGGTTTGATTTTCTGGCGTGAATGATATGAAATGCGTTGGAAATTAGAATCTGGCTGCTGCATACCCCAACAAACTATTCTGTTGCCTATGAAATGAATCGAACTGAGGTATCCCCTGACCTCATGGCTACTGGTCGAGCTGTTTCACCCTCTTTTGAGGAGTATGAGACGAAAATTGCGAGCTGTTCGGCAAACCTCTTGGCAGAAGTACGCAATATTGACTGATTGTGTGAGTCCATTCTCTGCAGGTCACTTTCAACTTGTAAGTTATGTTTAGACGTTAAATTCCCAGTTTTAACGAAACTTAAAACCTTCTCTTTTTTTCTTAAAGTTGAAAGCAATATCTAAGCAACAGGATTCCTTCCTACCTTGAGGTCAATGGATACCTCAGTTTAGTTCATTTCATGGGCAAAAGAATGGTTTGTTGGTGTGTGCAGCAGCTGGATTCTTATTTCTACCCCATTTTATATTAGATCTTTTAACGTCAGAAAATCAAACTCAGAAAAAAAAAAAAAAAAAAACAGGGGGTGCAAGACTGTATATTCAAACCCTTAACCTGCTATATAAAGTTAACGAAACTTTCCAACCGATAGTAAGAACCCGAATACTGCTGTTTCAAACTTATGTCTTGGAGAAAAATATCTCCTTACCGGACAGTGTAGATCAAAGATCAGACTGCACGTTCTGTGCAGTCTGATCTTGATCTACTCTGTCCGCTTAAAGTCAGTGAGTCACGCTTAGCGGCTTAAAGCTGAAATGTTTGTACAAATGTAGATAATTTCATGGCAATTTTCAAGTGTTCGAATCTTAGGCAAGTAGAACACTCTCTTGGCGTCCTTCAGTTATTAATTATCTTACTTAAGAAGACACAAGTGCATTCAATCCCTTACTAAACAGTCATTGAATTTATGACCGTCAGGAAGAAGGCATTTGAAAACATTGTTGGAAAAGGAGATACCCTATACCAAACGACAAACTTTTAGACATGTTCCTAATTCAAAGCATTTGCAGACGACAAATCGAATGCTGCATGTATTACAAAAAGTTTTCATTCAAAGGGTAGAAAACATCGTGGAAAAAGGAGAAAATGCTGGTTACCAGCATTTTCTCCTTTTTCCACAATGTTTTCCAAAGGCTTCTTCCTCAGGGTTGTTTAAACCCGGGATTGTGTGGGAAAGAGTTTAACCCTTTCCCAAACGACAAATTTTGGACTGGTCCAAATTGAAAGAGTTTGCAGACGACAATTTTAAATTTGATGAAAATGGCAGGAAGTTCTCAAAAAGGGTAGAAAACACTGTGGGGAAAAGGAGAAATTGCTCGTTACGAGCAATTTCTCCTTTTCCCACAGTGCTTTCAAAAGACTTGTACTGCAGACACGTGAAAACCAGGGCTTGTTTGGGAAAGAGTTGAAGCAAAATCTAAGAAGTAATCTGCAAATGTTTTTTTAAAATGGACAAGTCTGAAATTTTTTACGTCTGGTAAGCAGTTAAGAGCCAGATAATAACTGAGCCATGCTATGGCAAAAGGGAGTTTAATATGGATCCAGAAAATCCACTTCCTGTCACAACCTGCCGAGTCCTGCGGTAAACTGGGTCTGTATTCACCAACCATTCTTAAGAATATTCTTTAGTCTTATTCTCCAAGATTTTCTACATTTAAAAAGTAACACAACTCCTGATTGGCTAAACCATTTGGTTTGGCCAATCAGGAGTTGTGTTACTTTCAAATGTTGAAAATTCTGGAGAACAAGACAAAGAACGTTCTTCAGAATGGTTGGTGAATACTGGCCCAGATCCTTTGACATGCAGAGAATTCACCGATAGCAGAAATGCTCGACCCAGGTCAACCTGCACGGACTGCGCAGGCTGACCTGGAGTCGACACTTTTCGCAGATGCATTAAGCCCCCTTTTCACAGAGCATGGCACACACACACACACACACACACACACACACACACACATATATATCGAGTAAACTAAAAAGAATTTTCCCAGAAAAACCATTGGTGGCTTACAGGAGACCAAAAAGCCTGAAGGACATTCTTGTGCGAGCAAAACTAAACTCCCAAGCCAATCCAAACACTGCCGGGTATTCAGGTCCGTGCAATACATCACGCTGCCAGACTTGCAAAATTATGCGTCCTTTGCAAACATTCAAATCTATGCTTGGGGCTACGTCTTCTATCAAAGGCACTTTCAGTTGTAAAACAATGAATGCTGTTTACCTAATCACCTGCAAGGCATGTAAAAAGCAGTATGTTGGTGAAACTAGACAGGCATTAAATAAGCGGATGAATCTGCACCGCTCAGACTGGAAGACCCGTAAATTTAACAGATCTCCTGTGGCAGAACACTTTAGCGCAGCAGGACACTCTTTTGAGGACGTAGAACTATGCGTAATTGAGGCCAAAGAGACATGGTCTGACTCACAGCGAAAGGAACGTGAAACCTATTGGATAAGGAGACTATGCACAGTTCAACCGTCGGGAATCAACAAAAACGATGTTTAATACAACAAATATTAGATCCCTATCATAACTTCAACCAATTTTCGAAACTTATGAAGAAAAATATTTTTTCTGACAAAACGCTACACTTTCAGAACACTGTAGCATATCCGATAAATAAAATCAGCTGTCTATCCTATTTTTAAACAAAGCTATTCTTAGATAAATACGCCTATATGCTAACGCCATGTTGGCTTATCATTATATTCAAAACCCCTGATGAAGGCAGTATGCCGAAAGCGCTCGGGTAAAATTATTATTTCAACTGTTGAAGCACATTATATTTCTCATATATATATATATATATTTTTTTTTTCCACCGCTGTCAGATAAGATGTTCGTTGCCAGAAACAAAAGAGATCATTGTTTACCTAAACCGTCAACATACAAATGTGAATTCGTCGACATTACATGCTGGCTTTTGAACTACTTCTTAGTATTAGTCTGGAATGAATCAGTAGTAATTTGCGACTGGTCAAAAATCTTGACATGTTTTTTTTCTTCGGGCCTATTTGGGGACCCGTTTATGACACCAATGTACAATCTACCGTGAGTCGATAGCTGTGCTACCTTACGCCTTATTATCAGATGGCTATGACAGGGAATATTTCATGAAGGGAGTGATGTCCGCCATCGAGAAATCATGAAGGGCTTTTGTCGGCCTCTAGGAATTCATGAAGGGAATAATGTCCGCCATCCCGAAATCATGAAGGAACTTTTGTCCGCCTTCTGAGATTCATGATGGAGGATATTGTCCGCCATTGCGAAATTGTGAAGGAGTCTTTGTCCGCCTTCTGAAATTCATGAAGGGAACAATGTCCGCCATCCCGAAATCGTGAGGAGGCTTTTGTCCGCCTCCTGGAATTCATGATTGGGTTATTGCCCGCCATCCCGAAATCATGAAGGGGCTTTTGTCCGCCCCTAAGATCCTGAAGGGAATAATGTCAATTATCCCGAAATCGTAAAGGGGCTTTGGTCCGCTTCTAAGTGTCTTTAAAGGGAATAATTTCTGCCATCGTGAAGAGGCTTTTCACCGCCTCTGGGATCTCATTAAGGTGATAATGTCCGCCATCGCGAAATCATGAAGGGGCTTTTGAACGCCTCTTAGATTTCATGAAGGGAATAATGTCTGCCATCGCAATATCGTGAAGGGGATTTCGTCCGCCAGTTGGAATTCATGAGGGGGATAATGTCCGCCATTGCGAAGTCGTGAAGGGGCTTTTGTCCACCTTCTGGAAATCCATTGAAGGGATAATGTCCGCCTTTGGAAAATCACGAGGGGGCTTTTTTTTACCCTCTACTATTTAATGAAGGGTATATGTCCACTATCGGGATATTCATGAACGGGCTTTTGTCTGCCTCTAGGGTTTCATTCAGGGAATAATGTTAGCCATTTCGAAAAGACAAAGGGGCTTTTATTACCCTCTAAAATGTTAAACAGGAGATAATGTCCGCCATCACGATATCGCAAAGGGGCTTTTGTCCGCCCCTAAGATTTCATGAAGGGGGTAATGTCCGCCATCGCGATATCGCAAAGGGGCTTTTGTCCGCCCTTAAGGTTTCATGAAGGGGGTAATGTCCGCCATCGTGATATCGCAAAGGGGCTTTTGTCCGCCCTTAAGGTTTCATGAAGGGGATAATGTCCGCCATCGCGATATCGCAAAGGGGGCTTTTGTCCGCCCTTAAGGTTTCATGAAGGGGATAATGTCCGCCATCACGATATCGCAAAGGGGCTTTTGTCCGCCCCTAAGATTTCATGTAGGGGGTAATGTCCCCCATCGCGACATCGCGAAGGGGCTTTTGTCCGCCCCTGAGATGTCATGAAGGGGATAATGTCCGTCATCGAGATATCGCAAAGGGGCTTTTGTCCGCCCTTAAGGTTTCATGAAGGGGATAATGTCCGCCATCGCGATATCGCAAGGGGCTTTTTTCCGCCCCTAAGATTTCATGAAGGGGGTAATGTCCCCCATCGCGACATCGCGAAGGGGCTTTTGCCCGCCCCTAAGATGTCATGAAGGGGATAATACCCGTCATCGCGATATCGAAAAGGGGCTTTTGTCCGCCCCTAAGACTTCATGAAGGGGATAATGTCCGCCATTGCAGAATCGAGATGGCACTTTTGTCTGCCTTGCCTATTGTAGGGGTAGGGGAAAATGGGGGAAGGGGGGGTGGGCGGGGAGAACGTTTTAACCATGACTATCCATATTTCAACCTGTTACCATACAAAGTATTGAAGACACCAGAAAAAATATCGAAGTGTAACGGTATTGTGTCATACAGAAAAACACTCTTTACCAGACAACAAAATGATAGACTCGGCCATATTGGGAAGTTTTGCCTACGATATAATAATCAAAGGTGGTTCCAATGATAAAATTAGTCTTCGATAAACTAGAAAACATTGTGAGAAAAGGCGAAAATGCTGGTTACCCAGCATTTTCGCCTTTTCCCACGATGTTTTCTGCAGCCTAAGCTCTCTAAAACACGGCAATGTTTGGTAAAGGGTTAATTCTATGCTTGAATCTACATGTACGTATCGTATAGTGGATTGTTTTATCGCCCATCTTTTACAAATATCTATGGGCCTTTTTCTTCCTAAAGACTCTTTAACTCTTTACCGGAGAACAAAATTTTAGACTTGTCCAAATTCAAAGTATTTGCAGACGACAAATTAAGTTTGGCTCAATTTATGAAGTTTGCACCCAAAAGGGTAGGAAACATCGTGGGAAGAAGAGGAAATGCTTTCTAACAGTATTTTGTATTTTCTTCTTTTCCACGATCTTTTCAAAAGCATTTTTCATTGGTTCATTAACCCTTTCCCAAACGACAAATTTTGGACTGGTCCAAATTGAAAAAGTTTGCAGACGACAATTTTAAATTTGATGAAAATGGCAGAAAGTTGTCAAAAAAGGGTAGAAAATACTGTGGGAAAAGGGGAAATTGCTCGTTACGAGCAATTTCTCCTTTTCCCGCAGTGTTTTCAAAAGACTTGTACTGCAGACACGTGAAAACCAGGGCTTGTTTGGGAAAGGGTTAAAACATTACTGTATTCTTTAGCACAGGGTTAGATACCCGTTAATTCTCTGCCGGTGAACAAAATTTTAGACTTGTCCAAATCAAAGACATTTGTATACGAAAAATTAGGTGTGGCTCAAATAATGGAATTTAGCTTTGAAAGGGAGAAAAGGTTCAAAACATTGTAGGAAAAGGAGAAAGGCTGGTAACCACGATTTTCTCCTTTTCCGACAAAGTTTTTTAACAGCCTTTTTTCTCTGGGTCATTAGAACAAGGGACTGCATGGGGAAGGGTTAACCCTTTACCGCACAATTCCGAATTATAATGACCCGTAAAAAAGAAACCTATTGAGAGCATTGTGGGAAATGGAGAAAATGCTGGTAACCAGCATTTTCTCCTTTTCCCACAATGTTTTCTATTCTATCAAAGACGAAATCCAGCGCCAGATTTGAATTGTCGTCTGCAAATGCTTTCACTTTGAATCCGTACAAAAGAAGGCTTTTGAAAACATTGTGGGAAAGGGAGAAAATGTTGCCAACTACCATTTTCTCCTTTTCTAAAAGTGTCTTCTACCCGATCAAAGACGAATTCTAACATTTGAGCCAGATTTAAATTGTCGTCTGCAAATGCTTTCAATTTGGACAAGTATACACCATTATTTGTCGTGTGGGTAAAGCGTTAAGGATCTGTTTACTGACAGATGGATTAGTTAAGTGTCAGCTGTAATACTTTAAGATTTACAGAGATCAAACCTTTAGATAATGAAAAATCGTCTCTCTTGTTTTTTTGTCTGTGTCTATGTCGTCTAAATAAGAGAAGAAGAAACAGGAAATATCTCTTGAAAAAAAGATAGACGGCGGAAGAGATATTGGAATATGAGTACTGAAATTCTTCTTTGGCTCAATATGAAGTAAAATAATGAAAATTAATTTCGCGAGAAATTGCTTCTTTTTCCTCACCGTTTTTTATTTTGTTGAAAAGGAGTACTTATGGGTCACTGAGAAACGATTATGAAATATCAAATTTCCAAATAGAACCATTCTCTATTACATTAATTTACTATGGTTTGAATTAAAGCCCCGGGTTATTGATTAGCGGTAGCAACGCTTGTAAATAATGGTTTCATAAATGTGCAAGTAAATATGCCAGTAGGAGCCCGCCGAATAAACATGTTCATATTTTTCACCAATCGCAAATCATCGTGTATTCATTCTTTATCAGTACCAAGAATTAGGTCAAAAGCCAGCACATTCAGCTACGCCGAAAAATGTCTGCTTTCCTGTACATGATTATTAGCTCGGCTGTTTATCGAAGAAAACATCGAAGTATTGCCGTAGCCCTGGCGTCCTCCTTGTCGGCGCGTCGTCGGCGGCGTCGTGCGAAAACTTTGACATTTTATAATACCGTAATCTTTGGGTCCGTATACACCAACCATTCTTAAGAACGTTCTTAGACTTATTCTTCAAGATTTTCCAAGTTTGAAAGTAACACAACTTCTGATTGGCTAAACCAAATGGTTTAGCCAATCAGAAGGTGTGTTACTTTCAAATTTGGAAAATTTTGGAGAACAAGACGAAGAATATTCTTAAGAATGGTTGGTTAATACGGACCCTGTTATTACTGAAGATATTTGCTTCAAACTTGGACAAGTTCTTAATTATCAAAATGGGAACCCATACAACAAAGGCAGGTAACCATCAAAGTATTTCTGACACAGTTATGCCCTTTTTTCGACTTAGAATTCTCACTAGATGGTCAGCCCTGTTCCTCGAAACCATAACCTTAAGTGGCCCGAGACAGGACGTTCTCAAGTCCTACGTTCTACCCTCCCGGGGGTGGGGGTGGGGGGGGGGGGCCGCAGATTTCCAGAGGGCAGTTTTTAGGGGGCAATTTTCCGGGGGGCAGTTTTCCACGGGGCAGGTTTCCTGATACCGCTGGACCACCTGAGCTATTTCGAGAAGTGTGCATTCGTGTGGAATAAATTCAATCAATGAAAATGAAATGCATTAAAATTATAATCAACAACCTCAGTATCAGTATCACAATGTTAAAAATTTCCCGGGGGCAGTTTTCATAGGAGGACAGAATTTCCGGGGGCAGTTTTCAGGAGGCAGTTTCCCGGGGGGGGGGGCAGCTTTCCAGGGGGGGCAGGTTTCCTGATACCGCTCTACCACCTGAGCTGTTCGGGTTGGTTAAAAAAGTAATGTGTTTGAAAATACAGGCGGATATCCGTTCAAGTTTCACCTGAAAAAAAGGTGACACAAGATAGTCCTTATGTCATGATATTTACATCATGATATTAATTTTCTTTTGGTGTAAGAAAATACTTTTGGAATAAATGAGAAGTCTGCAGGGCTTGGCGACATCTAAATGAAATACGATTCCTTTCATAGAATTGAATATCTTCAGACATTAGCATTGATAGTTTGTGGTTAAGCTTCGAAAAAAAAAAAAATTACAAGCAACACAGATGGTGCTTCTATTTGATATTTAACTGAATACAAAAAAAGAATGTTTGTATAATGAATGTAATTGAGCCATGCTCTGTGAAAAGGGGGTTTAATGCATCTGCAAAAAAAAAAAAAAAAAAAAAATAATAAATAAATAAATAAATAAATAAAAAAGTATCGACTCAGGTCAGCCTGCGCAATCATGGATCGAAAAGGTTTGCTATTGGTCTTTTTTTTTGCATTTAACCCTTAGGCTGCTAAGCGCGACTCACTGACCTATTGCGGACAGTGTAGATCAAAGATCAGACTGCACGGAACGTGCAGTCTGATCTTTAATCTACACTGTCCGATACGGTATTTTCTTTTCGGTGAAATCAACTTTGAAACTTAAATGTTTCAGGGCTTTTAATATTGAGTAGAAATTTTGCGTTTCATTTATTCAGCAACTTAGGTGTAACAAGGAGCATTCTAGTTCATGATTTCAGGGAAAATGGATTTTATTGATCAACAATTACACGATGACTGGTATGGTATATGCACCACGAAGATGCACTAAAACCCCTTTTCCCAGAGCACAGTTCAATTATATAATTTCGATCTCCTATAAAAATAAAAAGTATTCGAATACCCGGGAATAAACAGTCGACCACTGCTGATGAGGTTGGATAAGGCCAATTGTAAAGTCTTTTCAAAGATACATCCTTACAGCCAGAGAGAGAGAGCTGTTAAAACTTAGAAGTGTGTAGAATAGCTGAAGCTTGGCCAGCTGTGTAAACAACTAAACATAGATAAATTCCGAATATATGCCGTGTAAGGAAAGAGAAAATCGACGGATATGTCCTCATTTAAAACCGGAAACGACAAAAGCGATTTCTTAGAAGGCAGCCTAAAAATGAAATGCATTTTCTATCCGTCCTAATCTGTGCAAACTTGCACACCCGTCATGGGCAAGATTTGGCATATAGACACAAGAATGATTATAGTTCCACAAAATAAAGATAATATCAGTTAAAAACTGGTTGAACATAAAGATGAAATGGGTTAATAACTGGCTCAAAACGAGTATAGGTGTAATGTATTTATGAGGACAAAATAATTCGAAACTAGTATCTTGTTTGAACAGGCCCCAATCTCATTCGGCATACCTCGGGTGATCCGGTGATCAAATCCGTCGGCTGTATCACGTAGCTTGATATGCACCTACACGGTACATTTCGCACATCTCCGGAAGCACGCCCCTTTACCGTTATTGAAATTATAAGGCTCCTCTTAAAAATGAAAACAGTAGTAAATTTTCTATCGTTATCTTTCTAAGAATATTTCAGTCGGCAAACAGTTTGTACATTCAATTTTTAGCGTGGTTTATCAATTCCGTTGGGAGCTTTCATCGACAGATCGATAGAAGTGAATAACTTCACCGTGGTTGTTCATGTCGTTGCTAAGCGATCTATAGGGGCGCCGCCATGTTTAAGATCATGTGATTGGTAGTTCAAAATGGAAGCCTCCTTTATACAGACGAGGTTAGATGTAGGTACGGAATCGGCCGAGTTGTGACGAGTGGTCCCAATCTGAACGACAATCGGTGGCCGCAAACGCTGTCACACTGGTAACTGTTTTGATGCATTGAAAAGCAAAAATAATTCAGTATTGAAGCTATTACTTAGGTTTGACCCGAGTGGTTATTATAGAAAGAAAGTCACTTTATTTGACCTTGTGCTCGTCTCTGCTTCACGGGGCCGGGGGTCTTGATGTTTATTTCGCTGAAATATATGAGCCATGCTCTTGTAAAAGGGGCCTTAATGCATCTCCGTGATTCATTATAGCAAGCAAGCCATCACATACTCATGTCCGGTCGCTTCACAAGTAGTTTGCTGGATCTAAGTTCCGTCCGCCTGCGGCAGGAATCGAACCAGGATTCCCTGAATTATTAATTAAACACCTAAATCACTGATCCACAGATTAAAAAAAAAAAAAAAAAAAGAGCCAAGCCAGGTAACTAAGTCGGTAATGCACAGAGCTTGAAACCCAAGCGTTGTCAGCTCCATTCCCATCTCGTCCAGATTCTGTCCGTAATATGGAAATATTCACTGCGCACGGATTCATTCCTCTCTTGTCGCTGACCATTGGTTCGACAGTGCTCATGCGGAAAAGCATACAGTGGCTCGGAAAGAATGTTGTACGCGGTACTGATAACAGAAACTCTATGGAAGCATGGATAAGTGTTCTGGCCTCAACGATATAACCCTTTCCCAAACAAGCCCTGGTTTTCACGTGTCTGCAGTACAAGTCTTTTGAAAACACTGTGGGAAAACGAGAAATTGCTCGTAACGAGCAATTTCTCCTTTTCCCACAGTGTTTTCTACCCTTTTGGAGAACTTTCTGCCATTTTCATCAAATTTAAAATTGTCGTCTGCAAACTCTTTCAATTTGGACCAGTCTAAAATTTATCGTTTGGGAAAGGGATAACTGAAATAATGTTGAAACCGGCGATAAATAGCAAAAATCTGACCACCCATGAAAGACAGAAAAAAAAAACCTGACAAGGTTACAAGAATCATCACACGGTACACCAACTTATGCCACGGTTAGTTATGGTCTCTGATTGGTCCATATTTCACAGCGCAGTTAAAATCAAAGTACCTTAAAGACTTCAATATTGCCCAAATATGATGATTTATGCTTCTTCCTCAGGTGTATTTGAGTCCTTGAAAACAACACCCTCTCTAAATGCAGTCTACGTTCTACAAAACGGCTTAAACCTTAGGCTGCTAAGCACGACTCTAGGACCTTCTGCGGACAGTGCAGGTCAAGATCAGACTGCACAGAACGTGTAGTCTGATCTTGGATCTACACTGTCCGGAAAGGAGATATCTTTTCACGAAAAATACCTTTGAAAGAGCAAAATTTGGGTTTTTACTATCAGTTTAAAAGTTCCCTTTCACTTATTTAGTAGGATAAGGGTAAGTTATGATCTTTTCTTATATCAGACTGCTAAGCCCGAGTTAAGGTTTAATTGTGGACAGTTTAGATTCAAGATCAGGCTGCACATTCTTTGCATTCCGATCCTGATCTACACTGTCCGTTTAGGTTTTATGTTGTTGTTTTTTTTTCAGGGAAGAAACGAATTCTAAAATCGCGATATTCTGGGTTTTACTCCGGACAGGAACTTTGGTATGATTTATTAATAGATTAACTCATAATCTGCTAAATCAATCAAATGAAATTTTCAAGCCGATAGTAAAAACCGAAATATTGCTACATGTATTTCAAATTTGTTTATTTATTTATTTTGTGGGGGGAAATATCTCCTTATCGGACAGTGTAGATTCAAGATCAGACTGCACGTTCTGTGCAGTCTGATCTTGATCTACACTGCCCGCAAAAGGTCCGCTAGCTTAAATGCAAGATTTTTTTATTCTAAACTGAGAATGGTCGGACCAAATCGACTCTTTCGTCGCAAACTTAGATAAATTCGACTTTTTTCGAGTTCTGAAATTAGATTTACACTCCAATCTAAGATAATTTTGGTTAAGGTTTCGTCTCAGGTAACGGACGATGCACAATCAAGATCAGACTGCACGATCTGTGTGAGCAGCATGATCTTGATCTGCTCCGCACAAAAGCTATTTTGATCCCAACGAGCTGTGAAGGAGTTAAACGACTTCAATTGCATTGATAAGTGCAGATCCAGTTTAGACTGCACAGAACATGCTGTCTGATCTTGTATGAACCATGTTCTCCTTAATCCTTTCAGTTTGGACGAGTCAAAACCAACGTATTGAGTTTGAAGTCTACATGAGCCATGCTCTGTGAAAAGGGGGTTTAATACATATGGAGAAAGTATCGGCCCAGGTCGGCCTGCGTAGTCCCTGTAAGCTGACCCGGATCGAAAGTTTTTGCATTAACACTTAAGCTGCTGAATAAATGAAACCCAAATTTCTACTCTGTACTTAAAGCCCAAAACCTTGCGGTTTCAAAGCTGATTTCACCGGAAAGAAAATACCGTATCGGACGGTGTGGATCAACGATCAGACTGCACGTTCTGTGCAGTCTGATCTTGATCTACACTGTCCGCAAAAGGTCAGTGGGTCGCGATTAGCAGCTTAAGGGTTAAGTCAATTTCTTGCATTTCCAAGGACCATTCTACCTCATGATTCAGTCGGTTGTGAGACAAAACGGATTTTATTAATTCATACTTATGAGATAACTTGCTTGGTATACTGCATCACGGAGATGCATTTAATCCCCTTTTGCCAGAGCATGACTCAATTCTCGAATAGGCATTCCTTTGCTTTCTCTAAGGAAGCTGTACGGAAAGAGGTTCGGCCTCAAACTGCGGAGGTTCCGGGTTTATGTCCCGCTTTGAGCGGGTTCAAGCCTTTGGAAGTACCCCCGCGACAAAGCGGGCACTGGTTCAAGTTTCTAGGTAGCAACCATCGAGGGTGATAGATAGGAGCCGTGGTCTGTGAAAAGGGGGCTTAATGCATCTGCGAAAAGTATCGGCCCAGGTCAGCCTGCGCAGTCCGCGCAGGCTGACCTGGGCCGAAACTTTTCGCTGTCGGTCAATTTTCTGTATGTCCAAGGAATCAGTTTATCTTATGATTCAGCTAGACAAAATGGACTTTATGGATCCGTGATTATGTGATGACTTGCTTGGTATCACGCATCACGGAGATGCATTAAGCCCCCTTTTGTCAGAGCATAGCTCATATAAATCGTAGAACTTGTGTCGTAACCACTGTTAAATACGTAAATGTGCGTTTTACTCTTTACCAAACGACAACATTTTAGTTGTTCCAAATCCAAAGCATTAATTTTACAGACGACAATTTAAGTGCAGTCCAAATGACTACATAGCCTTATGGGAAAAAGAGAAAATGCTGCTTACCAGCTTTTTCTCCTTGTCCCACGATGCTTTCAAAGACTTCATTGGCAGGGTCGTTCGAACTCGACATTGTGTGGTAAAGGGTTAATTTTTTTACGAATAAATCGGAAGGGGTGGAGGTGGGGTGGGGATGGGGATGGGTGGTGGGGGCGAATAAACGTATATAAGTGAAGTTTCTGTTCTGTTATATATAGTTATACATTCTTTCTCAGGTCCCAACAGTTTGACAAGACAAAACAATGCAACAATTGGACACTTCTTTCATGCCTCTCTCTTCTATACTTTTATTGTCATTATTTGTGTTTTCAATCCTCTCACACAGGGCCCGAGTAAACATTCCGACAGATAATGAACACGACCGGGGTGCACAAGAAAAAACGTTCAAAGCTAGAGAAAATTTTGAGACAGGACCATAGCGACGTGTACTTCGACAATGAACGGCTTAATGAGGAACTCAACAAGCGGATTAGCTCCATGGAAAAGCAGATGCACCAAGATGACATTCAGAGGGGGATCGAGATAGGCAAACTTCGAAAAGAGGTCGGAGAACTTCGAGCTATACGGACTACAAGTGCGGAACAGGAGTTAAAAGAGATTTCCCACAGACCACATACAGCAGGTTTGAAAAACTTTTCTATACTGTTTGTATACTAGTGCATGAGCGTCGCTCTGGCAAAAGAGGGTTTGGTGCATTTCCGTGATGCACTGTACCAAAGCAAGACATGATTCGATTATGGATCCACAAAATCCATTTTGGCCAACAATCGACTGAATCATGAGAAAGATGGGTCCTTTGACATGCATAAAATTGACCGATAGCAAAAAGTTTCGACTCAGGTCAGCCTGCGCGGATTGCGCAGGCTGACCCGAGTCGATACTTTTTTGCAGATGCATTAAACCCTCTTTTCATAGGACAAGGCTCAACTATGTTGCTTTTAAATGAATTGAGGCCGATTTGAACAGCATGTCATTTCTATCATGGCTTACAGTGTACCTGGGCAGGCGTTTCTTTCGTTTTCTTTTTTTTTTTCTCTATACCAGAAGGAAAACTTTTGTGCTCACCCATATTGCAAGCATATGCAAATCTTGTTGTGACTCAAGCAACGAGATTTGTAAAAATCAAGAAGTAAACGGTGTGGGAAAAGTAGAAAATGCATTTTCTCATTTTCCCACAATGTTTTCAAATACTTTAATCCCGGCCAGGCTACCGAAAACAAAAGGAATGTTTTGTAAAATGCTAACAAAGAACTCAAGATAATATTATGATATTCTTGTTTTTAGTGTTTGTTGTGTTTTCGATGGTTAATAGCCAAGGTTTTACTTGCATTCATATATACCTGGCAGGCACCTATCTATACATACAAACCGGCATTTTCTCCTTTTTCCACAATGTTTTCTACCATTTTTAAGGCAGATCATGTCATTTGAGCCGCTTCCAAATTGTCGCTTGCAAATGCTTTCAAAACGGACAAGTCCAAAGTTTTGTTATCTGTTGAAGGGTCTGCAAGTGCCGAATATGTCACGAAGGACCCCTCTACCACAAGTGACATGTAGAAAAAGTCTATTCGAAGAAAAGAACACAACATTATTACTGTAATTTTATGTAAAATGAGCCAATGGTTGCAAGAAACAAGTGTTCCGTCGGAACACTTGTTTCTTGCTAGCATTGGCTCATTTCTCCCACAATGTCTTCAAAAACTATCTTCCTACACGGGTCGTAAGACTTTTCACTTGAATGGCAATTCGTCGAACACGATAAGTTTCTCTTTATGGTTTCGATCATGCTTTTTGTGTAATTGTAGCAGGCATATCCAGGAAAGAAAAGTCACGTGACATACAGAGAGCCCAGTCGGCCTGGGGACACACCGGAGTTAGACCAACAACCTCAGCTGGATTTGAAAACAACACCGAAGATTTAAACGATAACGAAAATACAGAAAACAATATCCAGAGAGGCGTAAGCCCAGTTTCAGAAGCGTCCACTTTACGGAATCCGAAAACACTGAAACGATATAAAGTGATTGACGCTAGCTGTTTTAAAGAAAACAACAAATTCCCGGAAGAGTGGTACATCAAATGTCTCCCCGCATCAGATTCTGCAATTTACAACGCGCGTAAAAAGGTAAGGGGCAAGTCTGCACCGTCAGGTTTCGGTCTGCTGGGACAGTTAAGGGAGCGGGAAAGATCAGAACGTAACATGATGTCATTTGTTAAACATAAGTTGACTTCCAACGGGCGCGATGACATGGCGGAATTAAGCGGTGTTGAACGAATGAGTCTTATATGCGAGGAACCAGTCAAACCTATACTCATGTCACGTAGACGCTTGAAAGAGTTATCGAACGTTGATAACGTTGCGGACAGGGGACCAAGTAGAAATACAGTAAGAAAGCAAGATTTGATCACTCAAAATCAATCAGAAGTTAGACATATTCATTCAAAGGTGCAACAGTTTTGTAAAGATCTGGAAGAGCTTAAGGCGAGAGAGGCTGTTGAACTGAAAGAACGAGAAGAGGCCGCCATTAGAGAGGCACAAGAGAGGATGTATCTAAAAACTATAGACATTGAACAACTGGAAAATCCAGAACCAAATCAAAAAGAAAATGACGACTCGGATGACGAACGAGAGAGAAAAAAACGGCGGTGATGTTTTTGTGATGAGATTTTTTTTTTCTAGAAATGTTTATTGGAAAGGGCATATCGAACCCTTTCGGCACCATGGGGGACAGGGGCTTTTGCGGATGGCATAGATCAAGATCAGACTGCACAGAACGTGCAGTCTGATCTTGGATCTATACCATCCGCTTGTTTAGTCAAGTCTATAACTATGCCTTAGAATAATACGCTAATAATTGTTACTGACGACTTTATGTTGCACATATATTCGGCCACGGCATTTTAAGCTTAATCATTCTGTGATTATCTAAACACATTATTCAAATAAGGTACAATGACGTCATATAATCATGAATTAAAACCAAAGTCCCTTCTCTTCATTGTGTTTTCTGTCCGTTTTCGAAAGGGGATAGTCCATGTTGAGGCATTCATCAGCGTTTAAGGAAAAAATAATTCAAAGCAAAAAATTAAATGGGTTCCTATTAGAATCTAAACCAGTGCTTCTTATTTCCATTAGATGAACTCTCCAAGTTAAAGGCGCGTTTAGACCTACTACCGGGACCATGCGTGAACAAAAGTCAATGGCATCATATATGAAGTACAATCAAACACAGCCATCTGTACTGACGGCGGCACATTTCATTGCCATGCAGTGTCTGATAAGTACATTAAGGCTTTCATTTCTCATATTCTTTTTCCGTTATGAGTTACGATCTGGCAACGTTACGGGTACCATGCAGGTTCCGATAATATCGCGCTGTCTCGCGAGACTTGTTCATTTTCTTACCATATATGGTGTCAAACCACTGTTTTTTTGCCATATTGAAAATAGAGTGGAACTGATCATCTTTGAAGCTTCACAAATCGCTTACTGGCAAAACTTTGGCTTTACCGTCTCTTGCTCTCAAAACTACAGTCATAGTCGTCAAAAAATGCATAAAAAAACAACATGTCAACCGATTGCGTTTTTCGCTAAATCCCAATCAATACAGACACCCTAAAAATTGTCCTCTCAAAAATGCCTCTTCACCGCCATGACCCCAATTTTTTGTTCCTCCACTGACATAAAATAGTCCAATCAATATATGATAAAATCAGATCTAAATGGTCCCCCACTACCTAAATTTGAAGCAAATCTAAATTATTTACCACCAAGGTCTCTCAGCTCCACGAAACAGTGCAACAAAAGTGCTACTGCAAAATTTCACATCGGACTACTTTTGACTACTACAACCCGGAAGCAATCTAGCCGTAGTGCGACACCATATGTGCAAGAGTGCTTAAAGAGACATAACTCTATCGTACTGGCGATAATAGTATTATGGCACAAATTGCAACTTTTAAAGTATGCTGTTGACACATGATGATAAAAGAGCAACTGTTTGTAAAAAAGAAAGCTCTTTATCTCCACACAGTGTTTTCCGTACTGCTGAAAAACTATACTCGTCTTTCCTGAAAACGTTTGTCGTCTCCGTAGTTTCATTAGTGTGGCTCGGAAAAAATGGATTTCGAAATATCGAGAGTCTTCTCACCGTTGGGAATAAAAAAATACAAATAACGGCTTTTTTCATTATTTTGTCAAAATCAGAAGCGTCGGGGGCGAAGTCGGCAGTATATACAAAAAGGAATATGATATTATTGCGCAATTGCATTATATATGCAACACCAAGACCAATAACCGAAAAAAAAAACAATAATAGAAATGTCAGTTTTTCTTGATCCTTTCATTGAGATGATGTGTCTACATTCTTCTTTAGATTCAGATTGTCGACAACAAGAAAAGAACTTCGCAGGGCGGAACAAGATAGATACCGTTGATACATTTTCCAAAATTATTAGCAAGCCCCAAAACTGTGAAACCTACTACTATTGTTCCAAAACATGTTGGGACAAGAAAGAATGACAAAATATCCGTAAATTCGGATTATCGAATAAGTTACATTAAACAAGTTAACTCTAAATATCAAACAATCAAGCACATTTAGGAGGAAGGCTTTTGAAAACATTGTGAAAAGCAGAAAGTGCTGGTGATCAGCATTTTCTCCTTTTCTTTCAAAGATAGCTTGAGCCAAGGTTAATTCATAGTTTGTATGTGAACCATGCCCTGTGAAAAGGGGGCTTAATGCAACTGCGAAAAGTATCGAATCAGGTCAGCTTGCGCGGACTGCGCAGGCTGATCTGGGTCGAAATTTTTCGCTACGGGTCAATTTTCTGTATGTCAACGGACCAGTCTACCTCATCTTTAAGTCGGCTGTTAAAGAAAGTGGCTATTATGGATTCATAAGTATGTGAGGGCTTACCTGGTATAATGGATCACGGAGATGCATTAAGCCCCCTTTTGCCAGAGCATGGCTTATGTGTTTTTTGAAGTTTGTCGAGTCTACAATTTTACCATTTGGTAAAGAATTCTTACCAAACAAAAAAATATTAGATATGTCCCAAATGAACGCATCTGCAGATGAAAAATTAAATCTGTATAAAATTACGAAATGTCTTTGCTTTAAAGATAGAGCAGTAGCCGCTCTGATAGCGCCTACATGCAAACGTGCCATACGGCAAACCTCGGGCGATCTGTTGATTAAATCCATCGGCTGTATTACGACGGGAGATATGCCCATACATGGTAATTTTCTTCGCCGGAAACAGACCGATTTACCGATCTTAAATTGTAAAGCTCATCTTTAAAAAAAGAAAACACTAGTCACAATTTTCTGTCGTGATCTTTCTGAATACAGTTCCATGGACACACATTCAATTTCCAACAATTTTCTAACACTTGGTACATTAGATTTTCTCGGCGGATTCCGTAACTATATCTAAGCTCAACCCAATCTCCGAGCAGAGTTGTCGTTCGTTACTCTCACCATACATCTCTGCAACAGGCTAAATGACAAGAATCTTGTCAAACCGAGGAAAACATGTTTTGTTACTGTTTAACTGTTTCATGTGTAACATAGTAAAGTAGACAAAGGAAATATGATTCCGGATACATTATAGGTGCATTCAAACTGATGAATTTACCTGTATACAATGGAACTATTTTTTCAAGCTTCTTTACTGATCAGAATCTTACGCCAATTGTAAAAAAAATGGCTGCGCCCATGAATGATGACAATTTAAACAAAATTAAAAAAACAAGTTATCGTCCCTTAAAAGACATTTAAGCTTTTCAGAAAATCCCTCTTTTTCACATTTCCTACCACTAAGTCTGATTGGCCGTATGCTGTTTGAACAGCACACAAAACAATCGATTGGTCTTTCTTTCACCGGCGTTTGTGTCGCTATTTTGAGTTATGGTCATGTGACGAAAATATCACGTGATGACGGACTACTTTCTGAGCCAACTACAGAGGTGAATGGGAATGATCCGTAGTGCAAGAGAGTGAGCTCAACCTGCCCTGTCAGTCACATGATCTCAACATGGCGGCGCCCATGTAAATCGATTACCAACGACATCATCAACCAACATGAAGTTATTTACGTCTATCAATCTCTCGGTGAAAACTGCCAACGAAACTGATAGATAATTACAAGATTTTAAGTTATGTTGACTAATGAAGACGGCTCTTGCTCAAAACCAGCATCTTCTCCTTTTCTCGCAATGTTTTGTTTTTAAAAGGCTTCTTTCTCTTTCAAAGAACCTCATTCAATTTGCTGCCTGCAAATACTATCGATTTGGACACGTCCAAAATTTTGTCAAGCGGTAAAGAGCGACCAACTTCAAATGAACATAACTTTTGCATGTAGTATAGCAAATAGTTGACGGTGTAGATCAAAGATCAGACTGCTCGTTCTGTGCAGTCTGATCTTGACCTTTCGCAAAAGCATCTTGAGTTGCCATCGGCGGTGAAAGAATTAAGACTGATCGGGTCAGCACAGAAAATAATAACCCTGACTGTTTCATTCCAACAGCACCTATTTCCATGTGGTAAAAAACACATTTTGATTTTTTACCAACTTTCTTCAAAGGCAGTTAAGCACGAATCAATTTGCGGACAGTGTAAATCAAGATCAGACTGCACAAAACATGCAGTCTGATCTTAGATCTACACTGTCCGATATGACGATATTTTACCGCCGAAAATAACTTTGAAATCGCAATATTTCGGCTTTTGATTTTTGATCCGAAATGATTGTCTATTAGCCGGTTCGTTTGGGCTCTGCTAAGAAGAGAATGCTATTCACAGAAGCGATTAGAATAGAAAGCCAATCGAACGAATTTAGAATCATTCAACATGGCGGCTTTTTACAACAAACTGCTGTTGTTTGTAGAAGAATGGCTATTTGATGAGAATGGCGCTAGCTTGTTTTGTCTAAACAGGCCTTGAACAATCCCCAAAATAGCAGCTTTGTATTCATCAGTGTAAGTCGAATTAGTGATAAAAATATATATACTTTTTATACCAATTCTAGAGATATTAGAACGTTTCGAACCCAAGACATTTCGCCCCTAAAAATTCTGAGGGCGATTCAAGACACGCGGAGGAATTAATCAGTATTTACTGTATATTTACCACCGCAAATTGGATACTGAGCAAGAGCAATCTTTTCAGCAAGTAAAAACACGAATATTTGCACATGACAACAACAACAAAAAAAAAAAACAAATGTCAACTGAAAAGAAACCATTCTTCAACTCACGTTTCGTTGGCCGCTTCCGCCATTTTGTTTCGAATCTCTGCCGGCTCTTCCAGATATCGAGTGGAAGAGAGGCAGAGCTTCTAAAAGCGGAAGACGCCCAATCGAACGCACCGGAATATCTCCTCCAATTCTGGCAGCTCTACCGTTGGCCCAAACGAACCGGCTATAGGAAAGGCTGCCAGTTTGCTGAAGTCAACAACTCTAGACTGGTTTTCCATATTCATCCCTTGTTCTCACGTTTCAATTGAAAACCCGACTGATTAAGAAAGAGCACCTGCAGCTGCGGTATCCAGTTTTGTAATATCAACCCTAAAGCCGATCGAACGACTCAAAGCAAGTCTGCGGACAGCGTAGATTAAGCTCAGACTGCACAGAACGTGCAGTCTGATCTTGAAACTACACTGTCCGATATGCTGATATCTTCTCCAGCGTACAGAGTATTGAAATAACGATTCTTAGATGTTTAATCTTGGCTGATAGCATTCATTTAATTTATAAAGCGGCGTGAAGTTTGAAGAAATGTTGTAATTAGAACCTCTGACGAAAACAAGAACTATTTTCATTCATTTCAAAGAATTCAGAATGCATTTTGTTTGCCTCAATCCGTTACAAAACATTCCCGGCTTTTAACGACCCGGGGAAAACAAACTCATTTAAAACATTGTGGGAAAAGGAGAAAATGCAGGTAACAAGCATTTTCTCCTTTTCCTACAAAGTTTTCTATCCACTCGCCGAGAAATTTTAGCAATTGACCAATATTTAATTTGTCGTCTGCAAATGCTTTCAATTTAGACCAAGCTCAAATTTTGTCGTTTTGTTGAGAGTTAATTAATATTTAAAAAGAGACCTATTTATCCATATCTTTAACCCTTTTAGCTGCTAAGCGCGACTCACTGACCGTTTGCGGACAGTGTAGATCAAGATCAGACTGCACAGAACGTGCAGTCTGATCTTGGATCTACACTGTCCGATAAGGAGGTATCTCTCTTCCAAAAATACCTTTGAAATACAGTTTGAAAGTTTCATTTCTTTTATCTAGCAGGATAAGAATTAAAAGGGAGTTGAATTAATTCTATTTATATTGTCAGTTACACCTTTCTTTGGCAATTCAGGCATATTTTTTCACTTTTTCATTTTCATTTTTTTTTTTTTTTCTTCAAACTAGATTTAGATCTGGTTAACACTTAAGCTGCTGAATAAATGAAATACAAATCCCTAAAAGTCCAAACATTGAGGTTTCAAAGTTGATTTCACCGGAAAGAAAATACCGTATCGGACAGTGTAGATCAAAGATCAGACTGCACGTTCTGTGCAGTCTGATCTTGATCTACACTGTCCGCAAAAGGTCAGCGGGCCGCGATAAGCAGCTTAAGGGTTGAAAAGATACGACTATCCGTGCGAGACATGCTCTGGCAAACGGGGGTTTAATGCATCTCCTTGAAGCATTATACCAAGGAAGTCATCACATAATTATGGACACATATAATCCAGTTTGTCCAACAACCGATTGAATCAAGAGGTACGCTGGTCCTTTGACATGCAGAAAATTGACCAATAACAAAAGGTTTCAATGCAGGTCCATACTTTTTGCAAATGCATTAAACTCTCTTTTCACATAGCATGGCTCATTTTTCTTTTCTCCAAGGATGACGTGTATATATTCTATGTAATCAGAATAACGGCGCACTAATTCTTTAAATTTCTGGATTTCACATTTACGGTATCCTGCTTGGCGATTCTTTTGGGCCTTGCCAAAGGGAAAATGGAATCGAAGAGCACCGCAAGAAAGGATCGAAACCAGATTATAAATCAATTGCTATGGTCCATTTTAAAAATGCAATGCCTGGTACTTAAACAATTCCGAGGAAGAAGACATAGAAGATATTTGTTTTTTTTTTGTGAAAGATCGAAAATTATTTCATCGAGTGTGCCACTGGTGAAAATATTAGCGATGATGTTCCGATAATGTTCACGATAATCCATCATTATTTCTCGATAAGCTACCGAAAAGCATGAAATAATTTTGACAACATTATGAGGAAAAAGTAGAAAATGCTTGTCCCAATCATTTCTCTCTCCTTTTTCACTTGCCGAGCCCCGGCAGAGCAGTCTGTAACGTACAGGACTTGAGAAGAGGTGGTCGCGGGTTCGAATCACCAGCTCGTCTAATTTCTGTCCCGTAGATTGATGAAATGATTCATTCCTCTCTCACCGCTGATAATTGTTTCGATGGAAAGCAACCAGTGTTTTGGGAAGAATATTGTGCGATGTACTGGATTAAGAAAAGAAGAAGACTCCGGGAAAGCATTGACAGGTGCACTTACCGCAGCGATATACAGGGGTAACAACCTACGTCATAGCATACGTCATCGGAGACATTTTAAATCCGCCATTTTCGTTTTAAAAGGTAAGTTTTTCAGCTTGTACATTATTGTTATTGAAGATCTGTCCAAACAAAGCAGTGCATATGGTACCTGACAACTTTCTTCGTTAGTATACATTAATATTTTGTTCATTAGTTTCGTTGATTTTGTAATTACCTCCGCACAATTTGCGAAGCCGGTGACACATGTGCGATTTAACAATAGATGTCGTATACACTTCAATTGTGTTGAAGTGTTTAGAGCTACAACATTGTTTCATGGCATTTTGATTTCACGAATAGGACAAATATATTTACCGTCACCAGATGAAGTAGGTATTCTAAGTAAATTTTAGATACATATATCTTTTTAAAGTAATTAATCTGCACTTTGCGCACAAAATGGCGGCTATTCAAAATGTTTCCGACACCTCTGCTATGACGTAGGTTGTCACCCTTGATATAAGTGAAATAATGTTGCAAACGACGTTAATTCCCTTACAAGCAATGACTCTATCATTACTGTTCCACTTTATCAAAATAAAAAAAAAAAAATCAAAAACAAATCAACAGCACATTTTTTCTTTTGTTGACTTCATCATAAGAGGCCGGGGACGAGTGTCCTCATTGCAGAAATTTCTTCCGTCATTCATTAATTCAAGACTTAAACACTTAGGCTGCTAAGCGCGACTCACTAACCTTTTGCGGACAGTGTAGATCAAGATCAGACTGCACAGAACGTGCAGTCTGATCTTGGATCTACACTGTCCGATAAGGAGATATTTTTCTCCAAAAAGTAAGTTTGAAATTACATTATTCGCGTTTTTTACTATCGACTTGAAAGTTTTATTTCAGTTTTTTAGCAGGATAGAGGTGAACAAAGAGGCTTCTTCCTGCACGTCTTGAAAATTCTCTTTAACCCTTTCCCAAACAAGCCCTGGTTTTCACGTGTCTGCAGTACAAGTCTTTTGAAAACACTGTGGGAAAAGGAGAAATTGCTCGTAACGAGCAATTTCTCCTTTCCCCACAGTGTTTTCTACCCGTTTTGAGACCTTTCTGCCATTTTCATCAAATTTAAAATTGTCGTCTGCAAACTCTTTCAATTTGGACCAGTCCAAATTTTGTCATTTGGGAAAGGGTTAATTCTGATAATGCGCTTCTCTCTTTTTTTTTTACGTAAAACTTCATCATCTTTGCCCTTTTCCGCTTCGGCGGCGACTGCAGCCATCATTATCTTCCGCTAGGTGGCATTTTTCAAATACATTATCTATCAGATATGGGCATTCTGAATACAGAACCGGACTATTTTTAAGGCGGGAATCAATGCAACGAATTTCAAAATAAAATATACGTTTACTCTCTAAAACCTCCCTTGTACGATTCATCCAGCGATGGTTAGCTAACATATAACCTATGCACCATCCATTTATAAACATAGCCCATGTAAGCTTGGGAAAAAGCCCCGGTATAAGCCCAGCAAGATGGGGGCGTTATTTTTGTTGTCAGTCTGTTGCACACATCCCGGTTTTCCCCTTGTCTATATTTAGAAACTGTCAGAGATTTGCAGTAAAAGTTGGTGTTTAAAAAAAAAAATGTATATTTTTTTTCCCGTTTGAAATCATTTTGTTTTTAAAGAAATTTGTAGCGAAAAAATGTCTTGATTTTTTTCCACAGATGTATTATTTATTACCATTTTCCGTCTGCACTTTTTAAGCGGCAATTTAGGCACCGCGTATAAATATTTGTCCTTTATTTGTCCAGTGATGCGTCATAGCAGACAGGTCAAATCTTCGAGAAACATGACATGCGCAGACAACGCGTCAGCCATTGCACCACAGTGAACGTGGTATGTGACGTCAAAAACGTGATTTCTTTCACAAACCTGAAGACATTATTTAACTCTTTATTCAACCCATTACCAAACAACAATACTTTAGACTCGTCCAAATCGAGAGCTTTTGCAGACGTCAAATTACATGAGGCTCAAGTAATTGGATTTGTTTTAAAAGGTTAGAAAATACTGTGGGAAAAGGAGAAAATGCTGGTAACCAGCATTTTCTCCTTTTCCCACAATATTTTCAAACGTTTTCATTCTCGGGATGGTGTCATTACATGGGATTGTTTGTTCAAGAGTGTAACCACTTGGCCACGCAGAGGCTCTGTAGAGAACTGATTGATTGACTGTATGGTGTTTAACGCCGTTTCCAACATTATTTCAGTTATGTCGCGGCGGCCAGTGCACCTATCTATGCTTTCTTGGGGTTTCTTTTACTAGTCCTACGCACAATATTCTTTCCAAGCCACTGGCTTCTTTCTCACATAACAATCGTCGAAACAACGGTCAGCAGTGAGACTAGAATGAATCCTGTCGCAATGACTATCATCAATCCTAGGAAAGAAATTGGCCGAGCCAGGGATCGAACCCTCTGTCGACTCTGTCGGTACCGACTGAGCTACCCAGGCGCGGCCCCTGTATAGAAAAAGACGCCATGGATGAAGAAAAAAAAAAAAGATTACAAAGCTGAACCAAATGGAGGGAAAGTTAAAAAAAAAAAAACCCTAAAAATTGGGATCATTATATTAATAAAACCTTGCATCACATTACGTCGCAGGCGTGTGTGTGATTGTATTTCTTCGAAACATGCACTTTAGTGAGAATTGTATGAAGTCTTCGTTTGGCCACCATCATTTCGGTTTAAACATTTGAGTCATGCTCTGTGAAAAGGGGGCTTGATGCATCTGCAAAAACGTATCGAACCATGCCAGCCTGCGCGAACTGCGCAGGCTGGCATGGGTCGATATATTTTTGCTATCGGTAAATTTTCTTTCTTCATGTCCAAGGATCATAGCCCCCATTATACCTCATGATTCAGGCAGTTGTTAGACAAAGCTGATTTTATGCATCCATGATTACTTGACGCATTGCTTAGAATGATGCATCACGGAGATGCATTTGACCCCCTTTTATCCAGAGCGGCTCTCATCTAATGCAAACAACTTTTTGTCAGGGTTTCTTCGTGTCTCAGCGCTTAAGTGTAGGACACTCAACCTGGAGGCCCTCGATTCGAGCCTCTTTGAAAGAAATGGGTGTTTTATTTGACTGTCCTCAGGCAAGGCACTTGAGAACCCTAGCCTAGCACTGGTGAAATGCAAGACAAACATGATCATGTGAGCTGTCTCCGTGATGTGACTGAAATAATGTTGAAAGTGGCGTAAAACACACACAAGTCTAGACTCGCCAATACTGAAGAGGACAAATTAAATGTAACGCAACTATCATAAATGATGGGACCTGTCTGGGAAAGGTAAAAAAAAAAAACATTACGGGAAGAGGAGAAAATGCTGATGATTTTGATCGTGTCGTCTGGATATGCTTTTGATATGGACCAGTCTAAAATGTCGTCGCCCGGTAAAGAGTTATCTCTTCACCACAAAACAAAATTTGGACTGGTCCAAATTCAAAGCATTTGCAGACAACAATTTTGATGTGCCTAAAATGATGAAATTTGTTTTTGACAGGGTAAAAAACATTGTGGGAAAAGGAGAAAATGCTGGTCACCAGCATTTTCTCCTTTTCCCACTATGTTTTCAAACGCCTTCTTTGTAAGGGTCGTTAAAACTCGGAATTGTGTGGTAAAGTGTTAAATCTACGATTTCGTGATGTATTTAAGTCAAAATGTCGATGGTGCGGACGGGATTCCGTAGATTCTATTTGCTGCTATGGCATCTGATGAACAGTTAAAAAAATAATTGTACTTTAACTATAAAATGACATGCTTGTTCAACAGACAATCATTTGGTATCGGTAAATTTATTTTTCAACAACCTCCGAGATTAATATGCAGGTAGGAAACTAAAGTTTGTCTAAAAGTTTAAGCCTGTTTATTTTACGTTGATTGTGAAACAAGTTCTTACAACTTATATTAATCTTTATCGACAATCCTTAGTTTCAACGACACCGAGGAAGAAGCCTTTTGCAAACATTTCAGGAAATGGAGAACCTGCGGACTGGGCTGGCTGACATGGTCGATACTTTTATGCAGATTCCTTAAATATTTATTTATTTATTTTCAGATAGCGCGGCTTATTCATCAACAAGCTTTAAAAACATTGCATGAAAAAGTATTGTAAAGCAATGTATGTACAAATAAAGCAATTACATTCAAAGAAATTAGCGTAAGATTTCTCATGTCGCTTTAGATCCGGTCTATCTATGACCCCTCTTGACGCTTCTTGTCGTTTTTAAAGGGACCGATACAAAAAAAAAACGCGTATTCCTACGTTTGCTTCTTCCGTCTCGTTTGGCGCTCGGTTTTAAAATTATGTTTTAATGATAGTAAAACAAAAAAATTAAAAACTAATTGTAATTCTTTTTCAGTGAAAGTGTATTTGTCGACATATCTGTCTTGTATCGTGTATGTTTCTCTTGGCTTATTGTTAACGTCACTTAAGTCTTGCATTAATGCTAAACTAAACAACGTGTTTTCTTGATGGTACTATTTTGCCAGGTACTGATTTTGTGATATTAGGTACTAAAGAATGTTATTTCTTGAGCTCAATTTCCCACATGGTAAATCCGAGTTGAGATGCTTCGCCCTCCACCTCAAAAATCGAAACACGAAGCATTCCTTTGCCGCTTTATAGAACGTCATCCACATCAAATTTCTAAAAGCTTACACTGTTAAACGATCAAATAAACATTTCCAGGCGAGAGTAAAATGCCAAATAGTGCGATTTCATCAAAGTTCTTCTCTCCGTAAAATTTCCCTATCGGACCGTGTAAAACAAGATCAGACTGCACGTTCTGTGCAGTCTGATCTTGTTTAACACTTCCCTCAAAGGCGCAATGTGTGGAGCTCAGAAACCTAAGAGCTAAACAGTACTACCAATTCGGAGTATGAAATGATCCTAAACCTCTTACGTCCATGCAAATGCATAAAGTTATGTTCATCTTTACCAACAAATTCTTCATTTGCCACAATATTTTCAAAAGTCCACAGGTACACGAGGGAAACAGTTGTCTATAGGGAACAATTCATTCCATGAGTCCCCGCACAGAAATTTTGCCAAGCTAGGAACTCTAACTTATTACATCCGGATCGCTAATACCAAATAACTTGTATTCAGATCTAGACCCTAGCCGATATTTGAAGAATATATCCTGGGATATACAGCATCTTTGGACGTCTTTTCTAACTGCACATGTCGATTTAATTTGTTTTACACCTACAACTTTCCTCTGTAGCTTTGACTGAAGGACGTCCTGGACAGAGATCAGACTGCAGAGAATACCTGGTCTTATCTTTGATCTGCAGCTTCCGCCACAAGATTCTATTATATAACCCGTTTGCATCATCACTTTGCAAGTGAATAAGTAAACATTTGTATATTTGACATTGTAAAAACCATAAATGAATCATACTGTGTGAAAAGGGGGCTTATTGCATCTGCAAAAGGTATCGATTCATGTCAGCCTGCGGATTCCGCGCAGTCTGACATGGATCGAAACTTTTTGCTGTTTGTAAATTTTCTGCATGTCAAAGCGCCATTCTACCACCAGACTCGATCCAGTCTATTGTTAAACTAAATTTAGCGCGACCTAAGGACCTTTTGCGGACAGTGTAGATCAAGATCAGACTGCACAGAACGTGCAGTCTGATCTTGGATCTACAATGTCCGATAAGGAGATATTTCTCCCACCTCCCCATAATTTTGAAATAGCAACAATAGCGATTTTACTAACATTAAAGTTTCATTTAAGATATTCAGCAAGTTAAGGGTAAAATTGTTATTTTTACCCAAGGCGATATCAGTACATCACATTAAGCCTTTAACTACTAGCTCAAGAAATTCCGCTTTTTTAAGAGGTCTCAAAGAAAATTTCCACAGCTATTGAATATGAATTGCATCATAGTCTACCATCTGGTAGCGGATGGTGTAAATCAAAGATCAGACTGCACGTTCTGTTTAGTCTGATCTTGATCTAAACCATCCGCAAAAGGTACTAATGTCGTCATCAGTAGTGAAAGAGTTAACGTTTCAACGGTTTCTATAAATATAACTCGCCAAGTTCGTGAATACTTCTCAACGTTAAAGTAAACATTACTCACCAAACCACTGAATACTTTTCATGGCTTGAGTGAACACTACTCACCCATTTCGTGAATACTTCTCATCGTTTAAGTGAACATTACTCAACAAACTATTGAATACTTTCCATCTTTTGAGTGAACACTAATCACCGATTTAGTAAATACTTCTCACTGCCCTTGTGAACACTACTCACTCTTTCTGTGAGTATTTTTCACTGTTTGTGTGAACACTACTCATCGATAACGTGAACACTTTTTAACCGTTAAGAGAACATCACTCACGCATTTAGTGATTAGCTCGCACTGTCCAAGTGACTGCTACTCACACCATTTGTGAAAACATCTCAATGTTTAAGTGAACTTTGTTCATCGAAATCATGACAGTACCACTCATCGATTAATATTCTACCAAACGATACTAATTTGAACTGGTCCAAATTCAAAGCATTTGCAGACGACAAACGGCATGACAAACAAAACATTGCTCCACTAGTGAGAGTTGTCTGCGATGGAATAGAAAACATTGTAGGAAAAGAAGAAATTGCTGGTTATCATCATTTTCTCCTTGATCCAAAATGTATTCAAAATTTTTCTTCCCCAGGGTCGCTAAAATCCGTGATTGGTTGGTAAAAGGTTAATTGAACTGTACTCATCGATTTAGTGATTTCTATGAATAGAATTTTTCCCACAATGTTTTCTACCACTACAACGACAATTTCAGTCATTTGAGACACCTTTAATTTGCCGTCTGCAATTGCTTTCAAATTTGGATCAGACTATATAATTTTACCGTTTGTTTAAGAAAGTTCAATGAAAGCATGTATGGCTGCCGTGCCCGCCGTGATATAAATAAATTGTCTTGAAAACGGCGTTAAACACAATACAAACAAACACTTTAAATATTACACAATTGTTATCTGTTGCCATTTTCTTGTTTTTCTAGTACATTTATTTTAGTTAACCCTTTCCCAAACGACAAATTTTGGACTGGTCCAAATTGAAAGAGTTTGCAGACGACAATTTTAAATTTGATGAAAATGGCAGAAAGTTATCAAAAAGGGTAGAAAACACTGTGGGAAAAGGAGAAATTGCTCGTTACAAGCAATTTCTCCTTTTCCCACAGTGTTTTCAAAAGACTTGTACTGCAGACACGTGAAAACCAGGGCTTGTTTGGGAAAGGGTTAACACATCATACTTGTAGTGCAATTGCTTCTCACCGTTTTCATGACTAACCCTTAAACGCGACTCACTGACCTTTAGCGGACAGTGTAGATCAATTTTTTTCTTCCGAAAGGTTGTAAAAAAATCGTGATTCTTCGGTTAAAGGTTTAACTGCTGAATGAACAAAATACGGCAAGAAAAGGAAAAAAAAAAAATTAATTTAATCAAAGCGCTGAAAGTACTGTTACGATTTGGGTGCTCTTTACCATACGACAATTTCTAGACTGGCGATCGCCAGTCTATTACCATGGAGACTGACACGGATTCAAATGTAAACAAAAAAGACCAACAATCGCCAAAGACTTCCCGACAGAAAATAATCCCTTTCTATAAAATATCCTTTTTCTATTAAATATGGCAATGTTGACATGAACCACAAAATCTCTACCACTCCAATTGAACGACGTCTACTTACAAAAGTCAACAGTATCACTCATTTTCAATATTTTTCATCTTTTATATTTCACAGAACCTGGCCATACCCTTGCTGTTGCAGACGACAGTGACGCTTATTGGTTGCCCAATAATAACACGGGATGAAAGTTATAACAACAACGAACTAGCTTTCTTCAGAAACACAACAACATTAGAAGAACCGTCACCAAGAAACGGTAACATACCCAAATCTAACATCTATTCGGCTAACAAACGTTCGTACAACATAACAAACATTTTCCAAAGCTATGCGCAAACGCATCAAAACTCGGCAAGAGACTTTGAGGAACTACTTTCCTGCAGAAGTATTGTATCGTGGCGTGACCTCGGACCGCTTCACTACCCCAGGTTTTTAAAACAAGTACAATGCCACAGAAGAAGTAGGACTTGCATGGGTGGTTTCTTTTCGTGTGTCCCAGTTTATTACCCGGTCAAGGTACTGTCAGAGAGGAGAGAGAATGAGTCGACAGATCTAATGATACCGTCGTCATTACGATTGGGCTGGAAGTTCATAAACGTGGATGTATCCGTCAACTGTGTGTGTGGTGTATAATAAATTCTAGGCTATTGTATACAAGATGTAGGAAAACGAAATTCAAGAAAGTACAACGAAGATTGAGTGTTTAAGCAAAATTTAACCATTATCTTACTAAGTAAGTGAAATGAAATTTTCAAACTCATTTTTGGGGAAAAAAAAAAAAAAATCTCCTTATCGGATAGTGTAGATTAAGATCAGACTGCACGTTCTGTGCAGTCTGATCTTGATCCACACTGTCCGTGAAAGGCCAGTAAGTCACGCTTAGCAGTAGATTGGTTACCCCCCATGATACAGCAAGTGTTTAGGGATCGGTACAGGCTACTGAAAACGGGCAGAATACTGCCCGTCTATTTTTAGAACAGCGATATCACGAGATTCTGGGGACTCTGACCCTCGCTTCATGTGCTGTAAAATTTCCGATAATTTAGACCTCACAAATAAGTGAATTGTATATATAATATTACCTTTTAAAATTAATTTCTGCTGTTATTAATTTAGTTTCGATTACGAATTTCATATCGTGCAAACAATAGCTATGTTACCTATACTGCCAAACTGGAAATGTGTAAGATGCTCCGATTGGTTATTCAATGATATTCATGTAGCCAAAGAAAACCATCGACACAATAGCCTGTTCCAGTTGTAATATGTATATTTACAACGGGAACCAGTTCAGCTTTGCAGCCTAAGGGTCAAAGCATTTTCCTTTTATTGATATGGTACCATCGTCATTACGACTGGGCTGCAAGTTCGTAAAGTGGATGTATCCGTCAACTGTGCGTGTGGTGTATGACATTCTAGGCCACCGTAGACATGTAGGAAAATTCAAGAAAGTACAACGAAGATTGATTCTTAACAAAAAAAAAAAAAAAAATCTCCTTATTGGATAGTGTAAATTACGATCAGACTGCACGTTGTGTGCAGTCTGACCTTGATCCACACTTTCAGCCAAAAGTCGGTAAGTCACGCTTAGCAGCCAAAGGGTTAGAGCATTTTCCTTTTTTCGATATGATACCATCGCCATTACGACTGGGCTCCAAGTTCATAAAAGTGGATGTATCCGTCAGCTGTGTGTGTGGTGTATAGGACATTCTAGGCTACCGTACACAACATGTAGGACAACACAATTCAAGAAAGTATAACGAAAATGTATTCCCTAGGGAATCCAAACATAAATGAGACGCGCTCGGGCAAAATCGGGCATCCCTGTGATGCGCTGATTGATTGATTGTATGGTGTTTAACGCCGTTTTCAACATTATTTCAGTTATATCACGGCGGCCAGTGCACCTATCCATGCTTTCCTGGAGTCTCTGTCACCAGTACTCCGCACAATATTCTTTCCAAGCCACTGGCTGCTTTCCCACATAACCATCGTCGAAACAATGGTCAGCGGTGAGAGAGGAATGAATCCTGTCGCAATGACTATCATCAATCCTCAGAAAGAAATTGGCCGAGCCGGGGATCGAACCAGCGACCTCCTGTTCTCAAGTCTTGTATGCTACCGACTGAACTACGGGGCTCGGCCCTGTGATGCGTGATGCCAAGCAAGTCATAATTCTAATTACAGAACTATAAAATCTATTTCGTAAAACAAACAACAGAATCAGAAGGTAGAATGATCTTGGGCATACAGAAAATTTACAAATACAAAAAGTATCGACTCATGTTAGCGGATTGCAGAGGCCGACATGAGTCGATATTTTGTTGTAGCTAAATTAAATCTCCGTTTCACAGAGCCCGGCACATAAAAGGGAATTTTTATTACATTTCGTTTAATGGTCATAATCAAGAAGGAAAAACGTTCCGTTACGTTTTTTTTACCAGACGACAAAATTCTAGCCTTGTCTAAATTAAAAGCATTTGCAGACGTCAATTTCAATGTTGCTCAAATGGTGCAACTTTTCTTTGATAGGGTAGAAAACATTGTGGGAAAAGGAGAAAATGCTGGTTACCAGCATTTTCTCCTTTTCCCACAATGTTTTCAAAAGGCTTCTTTCCCAGGGGCGTCAAAAGGCGGCATTGTGCGGTACAGGGTTTTAATTAATGAAGGTCGTTGGTCATATCAAACGTTCTAGAAATGTGTTGAAGAACATGGATGCCCCAGCCCGCCCTGTGCCTTGCGTAAAATGGCGCCGCGTATTGAATAAGTAGAAGCTGTTGTGCAATGCATTCATCAAGGCAGACATGTACGATATAAAAGGGAAAATCAAGCAACACTAATAGTATAGGTAAGAAACGCGTTTATTTTGCAGTCAAACACCTCGCACAAACATATTCCTACAGTAAGATGTATAAAAAGTTTACATGAAGTTTTTAAAATACAAAGGGCAATAATAGTTGGTGGAATTCACCATCGAGCGAGCTTGACCAATCATTTCAGCCGCATTTAAATTGTCGTCTGCAAATGCTTTGAATTTGGACTAGTCCAAAATTTTGTTGTCTGGTAAAGAGTTAGTGGGCCCAGTGAAACTCTAAGCCGATTATTTAAACTCTATACCAAACGACAAAATCTTAGACTTGTTGAATTTGATTATTATACGTGTCTTGTCTTTGTCAAATAACAACGAAAGGAAACGTCCATTAAAAAGGAACACAAAAACTTAAGTTCGAATCGGGCCGTAACTCCCACAATAAATGGTGGACTGCATCTTTAATCGAACTAAGTCTATAAGTTTAGATAAGATACGCTCGTGAATAAAACTGAATTCAATACAAGAACGTTTTCGAAAGATTATGCTCGGAAACCAGCATTTTGCACGAAAATAAAGCTGGTAAAAGGTCATAACTCCCTAAATAATGGTTAAATTTTATTCTCCATCAATCTTGGCCTTTATTTACTGAAATTATACCTGTGTATTTAAAATGAGTAAAATAGTTATATTTTCGAAAAATAGAAAGAACTCAGGAAATCCGCCCCCCCCCCAAAAACAAAAAAAAAAAAAAAAAAAATGAAGGTGGAAAAGGGCCATAACTCCAACGACGATACGTACATTTTTATCCAAAATGACAGTCGTCTATATACTTTGAATCTAATTTACAAATATTTTCAAACGATAATGATTTAATGTACGTATGTGCAGAATGCGGACAGTGGTGATACAGCAGGCCCCTATTGGTAATACCATATACCCCGTGGAATATTTGGCGGACAAAATCTCATTCCCCTGATTATTAAATGAATCTGTTCATTGGTTCCGTAAACACATTTTACGGAACTTTCGACCAATGAATAGACAAGTTATAAATCAGTTGTGCAGAAGAATTTTCCTGGTCTAATTTTCGTAAAAAAAAAAAGAAACAATTAAGTTTAGAAACAAAATTTCGAATATGCGTCAAAGTTAGACTGCACACTGAGGAGTTTGCAATTGAAATTGGATTTTGATCGTTTGATCACTTACATTTATTGCTAATGCACATAGACAAAAACGTAATTTCGACATTCAAATATCCAATGTGTGGGGGAATGTTGTGTGGAAAGGGGAGATAATTACGTCAGTACCAACAATGAATCCATGCCAGTCAGACAAAATATCAATTATTTGGTTATAAATAGAGCCATGGAGTTTTGTTTTTTACTAAAAGCGTACAGAAATCTAAGTATATTCTAATCAACCCTTTACCAAACAATCCTATGGATTGAGAGGCTTTTGAAAACATTGAGAGAAAAGGAGAAAATGCTGGTAACCAGCATTTTCCCCCTTGCTCGAAATATTTTCTAGCCATTGAAATATAAATTCCCACGAATCCTTTTAATTTGGACAGAAAAAAAAAATCTTCGGATAAAGGGTTGGAACGTTCATTTGTTCACAGTGAAAACGTATATTATATTTCATTTATACAGCATTCTAAGCTTCTTCTACTAGTATCCTAAGCTCACAATTTAGGCTTGATTTCTGATCAAACCTGAAAAAAACTTACTAAGTATTTTCCAGAATATTGTTCTTGCAATAACTGTTAAACGACTGAAATAAATAACACTAAGTAAAGTTTAAACATGACTTTTGTGTTTCTTTTTGTCTCAAAATAGAGCTTGCTTTATAGGCCTCTTTTGACCCATTACCACACAATGACAAGTCTTAACGCCCCTCGGAAATTAGACTTCGGAAAACATTGCAGGAAAAGGAGAAAATGCTGGTAACCAGCATTTTCTCCTTTGGGACAATGTATTCTTACCTTTCAGAAACGAATCCAATCATTTCAGCCGCATTTAAATTGTCGTCTGCAAATGCTTTGAATTTGGACTAGTCCAAAATTTTGTTGTCTGGTAAAGAGTTAGTGGGCCCAGTGAAACTCTAAGCCGATTATTTAAACTCTATACCAAACGACAAAATCTTAGACTTGTTGAATTTGAAAGCACATGACGACGACAAATTAAATATGGCTAAAATGATGAGATTCATCTTTAGGAAGATGGAAAATAATCTTGAAAATGGAAGAAATGCTGGTTACCAGCATTTTCTCCATATCCCACAAAGTTTTCAAGGATTGTTAAAACTTGGCACTGTTTGGTAATGGGTTAATTTTTGGAACAAAAACCAATCTTGTGTTTTTTACACCCCGGAGGAAGACGGCTTTTGAACACATCGTCGGAGAGAAGAGACAATGCTGATACACAGCATTTTCTCCATTTCCGAAAATATTTCTAAAACCTTCATCCTTAAAGATGAAAACACTGGATTGTTTGGCAAAGGGTTAACTCTTTACCAAACGAAAAATTTTGGATTGGACCAAACTGCAATCATTTGCAGACGACAAATTAAATGCAGCTTTAATGGTGATTTATGTATTACATAGGGTAGAAAACATTGTGGAGAAAGGAGAAAATGCTGGTTACCAGCATTTTCTGCTTTTCCCCACAATGTTTTCAAAGCCTTTTCTTACAGGGCCGTTAAAACTCGGGATTGTTTGGTAAAGGATTAAATGATTGGGCACGGAAATTGTCGATCACAATCAGACAGTACGAAATGTGCAGTCTGATTTTGGGTCAACACTATCTGATATCTGTGCTATTCTAGCCTAGCCCGCCTTTTAACTCTTTACCAAACGACAAAATTTCAGACCAGTCCAAATTGAAAGCTTTAGTAGACAACAAAATAAATGTTTCTGAAAAATTGAAAAGTGTTTTTGGTAGAGCAGAAAACATTGTGGGAAAAGGAGAAAATGCTGGTTACCAGCATTTTCTCCTTTTCCCACAATGTTTTCAAAAGGTTTCTTTGCTCAGGGTCGTTGAAAGTCGGGATTGTGTGGTAAAGGGCTAAGTCTAATTTGATCATAGTTTTGATTTTGATTATTTTGGTTCAGCTAGGTCCATCTGGACCCTTTACCCTGCAATAAGAGTTTATGTTGGCCCCTAGTACCAACATTAGCACGGAAAATTACAGCAGGCAAAGTCCCAGCATTTTTAGTAGCAATCATCCTCTGTCAAACCTGGGAAATGGGAAAAATTTACTGTTAATGGATGAAAGAAACAAAACAATAGGTAGGTAATGAAATTAATAATAAAATGGGAATCATTTGTAAACCATTTATTACCAGAACAAATCATTCACAGACCTCCAGATAAGAGGGTGTGATAGTATTCTAAATCCATTATTTCTCTTCCAAACCCTATGTTGTGGGTACTCAGCAGAATCGCCTTGATGAGATGATTCTAATGAGTACCCACTACTTAGGGTTTAGTGGAAAGTGATTAAATTTTTTAAATTTTGAACTCAAAATCACTCCCTCTATCTGGAGCTCTGTTTCAAACACAGGAAATGTTATTGTATTTACTGTGTAACTGACAAAAAAAAAATCCAAAAGTTTTAGCGAAGTGCTTACAGACAAGGACCAAGGTATGGCTTGATTCATAGCATTTGCCTTTTAACCCTTTCCCAAACAAGCCCTGGTTTTCACGTGTCTGCAATTCAAGTCTTTTGAAAACACTGTAGGAAAAGGAGAAATTGCTCATAACGAGCAATTTCTCCTTTTACCACAGTGTTTTCTACCCTTTTTGAGACCTTTCTGCCATTTTCATCAAATTTAAAATTGTCATCTGCAAACTCTTTCAATTTGGACCAGTCCAAAATTTGTTGTTTGGGAAAGGGTTAAGGAATGGAAAACCTTATGGGACAAGGAGAAAATGTTGGTGACCAACATTTTCTCCTTTTCCCATAATGTTTCAAAATGTATCCTTTGTGAACACACAGGATTATTTCTGACTCATGTTTTTATATATCTTTTGACTTTTATCTATTCATGTTCTAATTCATTTCCTAGAGAAAACATGCTTGTTGCTGAAGACAGTGAAAACACCTTTGCAGAAAGAGCAACAAACACCATAAATTATCATGTTATCTTTGAAACAAGAGCATCCAATGCAGGTGCCCACACTCGACTGAAGTTGCTTTTTGGTAAAAAACTGAGATGAAAAAAGGGGCATAACTGAGTCAAAAATGGTTTGAAGGTTACCTGCCTTGGTATTGGTTCCCCGCTTTAGTTTGTAACAATTGGCCCAAAGCTTGAAAAAAATCTTTAGAAATAACATAGATAATAGGAAATGTTAAATTTTTGCAAGACAGAGACAATGCCAGAGATAAAACGATACCTCCCATGTTTTCTTCAAAGCAGCCAAGCTTAAAATATCAGAATGTGTAGATCAAAGATCAGACTGCTTATTTTTTAGCATTCTTTATCTTGATTTTCAGTGTTTCTATCCTAGAAAGCACACAAAACTCTACTTTATACCACAAAATAAAATTTTGGAGGCATCCATGTTGGAAGGCATTTACAGCAACCTAATTAAATTTGTCTTTGACAGGGTTAAAAACATTGTAGAAAATGGAGAAAATGCTGGCTAGGAGCAATTCCCCTTTTCCCACAGTGTTTTCAAAGGCATTTTTCTTGAGAGCTGTAAAAATATGAGATTGTTTGGAAAAGGGTCAAGGTTTAAAACAAAGATTTTCACTTGAACAGTTCCAGACACACATACTGCAACTTCAGTAAGCTTTCTCAAAGGAATCACATTTGTACCAAAAACCAGCCTGGTATGTTCACTGACATACACGACAGCACATGCTTGTTACTTAGCTAAACAGGATATGTTCGTGAATTCCACTGTACATGTTTGTCAGTCTCAATATCTTCATAATTTATGTAGACTTAACCCTTAAAGTTAAAGTGCCTTTCATAACTACAGTTGCCCTTGCAGCCAGTACAGATCAAGATCAGGCTGCACAAAATGTGCAGCTTGATCTTTGATCTATACTGTCTGCTCTGCTGAAACATTTTAGACAAAAGCAACACTGAAATTGTAATTATTTGGGTCTTATTTCTAGAATTAAAAAGTCTGTTGGGTTTATCCCTTAACCACACAATCCCGACCTTTAACGAACCTGAAGAAATGGGGTTTTGAAAACATTGCGGGAAAAAGAGAAACTGCTGGTAGCCAGCATTTTCTCCATTACCCACAATGGTTCTATCCTTTCAAGGACAAAGTTCATCATTTGATTGACATTTCTTTGGTAGTCTGGAAATGCTTTCAGTTTGGACTAGTCTCAAATTACGTCGGTAAAGGGTTATTTGACGCTCTTAGTGTTAACATTTTCACACTTAGCTAGGACATCCTTATCGAGGCAACACATGTTCTTTACAAAGCTAGACAGTACAAGACAGTCAGGTAGACTGTACATGCTTCTCACTTTCTGACTGAATGCCTACGAGTAAGAAAGACTGTACATGTTTGTCATCTATGTAGACTGAGTATCTTTGTCTTTTTTTAGGTAGACTTAACATGCTAATCACTTCGCTAGACTGTGTATATTCCTCACTTATTTGACTGAACATTTTCTTTGTGCAACTAGACAGTACTACTTTACCATATCAGTTGCATAGAATGCACAGCTTTCTCACTTATATGTGAGTGAATGTCTATGACTTGAACTGTACATGTTTGTCATTCTGATAGCCTAAATACCTTCATTGCTTAGGTAGACTTAACATATTTAAAACTTAGCTAGACAATGTATGTTCCTCTCTTATCTACATTTTACATGTTCCTCACAGATAAACTGTATATGTTCCTCACTTATCTAGACTCTGTATGGTCCTCTCTTATCTAAACTGTATATGTACCTCCCTTATCTAGACTGTACATGTTCCTCCCTTATCTAAACTGCATATGTTCCTCATATAAACTATATATCTTCCTCTCCATGTTCCTCACTTATCTAGACTCTGTATGGTCCTCCCTTATCTAAACTGTATATGTACTCCCTTATCTATACTATACATATTCCTCCCTTATCTAAACTGTATATGTTCCTCATATAGACTGTATATCTTCCTCTCCATGTTTCTAACTTAGCTAGTTTGCTCATGTTCATCAGTTAGCTCCTCTTTGTATGTTTGTCACCTGGATAAACTGTGCATGTTTGTCATTCACACAGACTGTACAACTTTGTCACTTTGAAAGACTAGGTAAGTTCCTCATTTAGCTAGACTGTACATATTAGACAGCTTCATGGCATTATCAAGGGAGTGAATGTTAACTAATAACTTGCTTATCTGCTTCATCTGGTCCCTGCAAGGAGGAAAAGAAAAAGCTAAGTCACCCGAATTTTCACCCATACAGCTTAACCCTTTCCCAAACAAGCCCTGGTTTTCATGTGTCTGCAGTACAAGTCTTTTGAAAACACTGTGGGAAAAGGAGAAATTGCTCATAACGAGCCATTTCTCCTTTGCCCACAGTGTTTTCTACCCTTTTCGAGAACTTTTTGCCATTTTCATCAAATTTAAAATTGTCGTCTGCAAACTCTTTCAATTTGGACCAGTCCAAAATTTGTCGTTTGGGAAAGGGTTAAAGCACAACATACATTGCCATAGCAGAAAGTGAAGATCAAGATTAGACAGGATAAAATATGCAGTCTGATCTTGGAGCCACACTGATAATTTGAAGCATATTCTGGCAAAAACACTTGAAACAGCATATTTTGGCAGTTTTCCTTAATCTTTGTCCTGCTAAACAAGAGCACTAAAATTTTCCAAGCCAATAGTAAAATCCCAGATTTTGCTATTTCAAAGGTATTTTTGTGAGCAAAATTATCTCCTTATCGGACAGTATAGATCAAAGATCAGGCTGCATGTTCTGTGCAGTCTGATCTTGATCTACACTAGAATAGATCAAAGATCAGGCTGCATGTTCTGTGCAGTCTGATCTTGATCTACACTGTCTGCAAAAGGTTCTTGAGTTGCGTTTAGCAGCCTAAGGGTCAATACTGTAAAAGTCTGTTTAACTGATTCCTTACTATCAGGGTTAAACCAGTTTGATGCGTTATTGGGTATCAAAATTGTGTTTGCTTAGAACATCTCCAAATTCAAAGAATATGCCTTTTTTTTTTTTTGGCAATAGCAGTTTGAAACTTTGTTATTTACCACAAGTATCAATACCAGCTGGTATCTTTTTTCCCCCTTGCAGCAAATAAAGTTGGAAACATTTTGACAAAAGGAAAAATTGCCAAAATGGGTTAGCAATTTCTCCTTGGTTAAAGCAATTTCTACTTTTGTCACAATGTTTTTCCTTTTTTATAAATAATCATGTACCAAAGCACAGTATATTGACACTCTATATTTCATAAGAATGCTATCAAAGTTTTCTACAGCCAATTTCTATGTGACTTGATCAGTCCTATTATCTTTGGTGAGCAATATCAGCTATGTTACTTTATTTTACAAAAGGTTTGCAAATTTTGGCCAATACTTTTAATTATCACATAAAACCTTCTCCAGCCTTGTATTAAACCCATGACTTATTTTCGATGAATATACTGGTGTATTATCTTTTTTTGTGATCTGGTTCTGGTCAATTTGTAGTTATGAGTGTGTGAAGCCGGTGAAACAAACCACAGCACATGCCGAAATTTGTACTACTTTGTCATTTCGCAGCAAATGACATCATTGTTGCCAATACGTAAAAACGTGCACAATTTAGCCAATACTTTAAACCATACATTCCATTTATAATGAACAGCTCAATTTATAGTTTCACAAACCTAAGATCTCTTTTCTGTAAATCTGATGCTGTTGAACAGGCCTTATCCACAAGCTGGGCAGCATATACAAGGAAGCGACAGAGATTTTGAAGCTGAGGTATTGTTTTATCATCGTCTAGACTTTCAAACCATGACTTTGGGAGGGTGGAGACAATCTGAAAATTCATTTCAAGCAGAATTTGATATAACATTGATAGTGTAAATTTGAGGAAGAAACTAAAAATAATGTATAATGTACAGAATAACTGCATCTTAACTCTTTACTAAACAACAAAATTTTAGACTGAACCCAATTGAAAGCATTTGCAGACGACAAATTAAGTGTTGCTAAACTGATGATTTGTCTTTTTGATAGGGTAGAAAACATTGTGGGAAAAGGAGAAAATGCTTGTTACCATTATTTTCTCCTTTTCCCACAAAGTTTTCAAAAGTCTTTTCTTTCAGGGTCGTTAAAAGTCAGGATTGTGTGGTAAAGCGTTAAAACTGTTCTCTTTCCTTCAATGTTTTCAGCAGATATATAAGCATGTAAAACCAATAAATAAACAAACCATGTTATTGCATTTCTATGACAAAAAAAGGTCTGTTCAATACCAAATGATAAACTTGGCCAATATCAGCAAACTCTGCTAATATGAAAAAAACTTGGTCAACGCCAGAAAAACTCTGCACCATTATGTGCTGGCCAATATGATGTGCAACACACGAAAAGGGACCTTCAATTTGCGTAAAGTGTCGTCTCGGATTAGCCTGCGCAGGCTAATCCGAGACGCCACTTTACAACTACATAAGATTTTTTCATACAGTAGACTTTCGTGAAATGGAAAATCACATAAAAATCAGGAAGCTTCGTCTCGGATTATTCACAGACTGCACAGGCTGATCTGGGACGACACACTTTTACGCATATGTCTGAAGGCCCTTTTTCGTGTGTTGCGTGCCATATGTAATCCAAAAGCGACAAGTCCAGGCCATTATAATAAAATTGTTATTTATCCAGTCATTTTGTATTGGCCAAGTTACAGGTCCTCTGACCTGTAACATGGCCAATACGTAATATGACTTGATTAATCCTTTGCCTGCTAAATAACTTGAATAAAAACTTTCAAGCTGATGGTAAAACCCCAAACTTTGCTATTTCAAAGGTAGGGGAGTAGGAAAATATTCCCTTGTCGGACAGTGTGGATCCAAGATCAGATTGTATGTTCTGTGCAGTCTGATCTAGATCTACACTGTCCGCAAAAGGTCTGTGAGTTGTGCTTAGCAACCTAAGGGCTAATAGTATTGTAGTAAAAAATAGGTAAACACAGTGGATCCAAATTCATCCAAGTGCTTCTGTTCCCTACTAACGTCTATGTCTAACCAAACCAATCTTCTGGATCACTGAATCGCTTGGTCTTCAATTCTGATTTGTTCACTTACATTATAGACAGTCAATTTACATTTATCAGGTACCCCATTAGCCCAGTCATTTTTAGAGTTTTTCTCAGTTCAGTCCTGATTGCAGATTTGTGGATTAAAGATTAATATTTGTGCACAAGAAAAAGACTTCCTGCATTTTTTTCCGTGTTGCAAGATTTCTGGTTTAATGGAGTCTGGATTATTGTGACTTAACTAAATGTATTTGAGCCAAGCTCTGTGAAAAGGAGGTTTAATGCATCTGCAAAAAGTACCGATTCAGTTCACCCTGTGCAGTCCCACAGGCTGACCTGGGTCAAACTTTTTGCTATCCACCAATTTTCTGTATGTCAAAGGACCAGTCTTCCTCATAATACAGTTGATTCTTAGACAAAATGGGTTCCACAGATCCATAATTATATCATGACTTGCTTAACTCTTTAACCACACAATTCCGACTTTCAATGACCCTGAGGAAGAAGGCTTTTGAAAACATTGTAGGAAAAGGAGAAAATGCTGGTAACCAGCATTTTCTCCTTTTCCTGCAGTGTTTTCTAATCTGGCAAGGGCAGATTTCATCATTTGGGCTACCTTTAATTTGTTGTCTGCAAATGCTTTCGATTTGGGCCAGTCTAAAATTCTGTCGTTTGGTAAAGAGTGCATCACAGAAATGCATTAAGTCCCTTTTTCCCAGAGCATGGCTCATTTATACACGGTATCATTGTCATTACCGCCATACATAAATTTGTACCCATAGCAGAAGACAACATTGAAACAAACCTCTTATAAGGCATCAGATCAATGCAAGTCAGGGTTTTATACACAAATACATGTGAAAAACATGGTGGTAAAAGGAGAATTTGCATGTAAGAGTAACAAACAATTTCTCCTTTTGCAATGGTGATTTCAAAACTGCTCTGCAGCATCCCACAAAAGTCATACAGGACACAATGTGTTAGATATAAAACTCAACTGGTCAAAGAACTTACAGCCTGACATTTCTGCAAAGTTTCTCCGCTAAAGGGCGCTGTTTGTAAACCTAGTAGAATGTATCTGTTGAGCAAACCATCTAACGCAAGGCTCATCAACACTTTCACAGAGAGAAATCCGTTCCAGGATAAAATGTTCCCTAGCAACTGCAGAAATACACAGAAACGATAATATTACTAATAATAATGTTACTATGAAATGTCCCTAAATGCTACAAACTTCAAAAATCTACTAACTCTTTACCAAACAACAAAAATTTAGACTCATTCAAATTGAACGCATTTGCAGACGACAAAATAAATGTGACTCAAAAATTGAAATCTGTTTTGGGTAGGGTAAAAACATTGTGGGAAAAGGAGAAAATGCTGGTTCCTAGTATTTTCTCCTTTTCCCACAATGTTTTCAAAAGGCTTCTTTGTCAAGGTCGTGAAAACCCAGGATTGTTTGGTAAAGGGTTAATTTTAGTTCTTTCTGACCTTCTTTAACCCTTTACCAAACAATCCCAGGTTTTCATGACCCTGGGAAAGAAGGCTAAAGATTGTGGGAAAAGGAGAAAATGCTGGTAACCATCATTTTCTCCTTTTTCCCCCCACACTGTTTTCCACCTAATCTGAAAGGTAAAGCTCATTTTTACCAAAATTAAATTTTTCGTCTGCAGATGTTTTGAATTTGAAAGAATGTAAATTTGTTGTTTGGGACAGGGTTAACTCTTTACCACATGACAAAATATAAGATCTGTCCAAATTGAAAGTCAGTTGTTGCTCATATAATTATATAATACGTCTTTGAAAGGTTAGAACTTTTTCTCCTTTTCCAACCATGTTTTTAAAAGCCTTTTTCATCAGGGTTGATAAAAAGTCAGAGTTGTTTTGTAAAGGGTACACCCAATACTGTGCTGGCTATTTTAAGACCTACTTCACCAGAGCTGCGCTATAAAGGAGTAACATTATATCAGAGACATCAGCTTTTCCATGTAACCATTCTTGAAACAATCTTCAGTGATGAAGAATGAATAAATCCTTAAATGGTCTTTAGATGGGTAGGAAACTTTGTGGGAAAAGGAGATAATACTGGTTAACAGCATTTTCTCCTTTTCTCACACTGTTTCTCAAAAAAGCCTCTTTCTCAAGGTTGTTGAAACTTGGAATTAACTGGTAAAGGGTTAACTTACTTTTATGCATGTCCATGATTGTCGGTGGAAAAACACACTATGTCCTGAGTTCCTGTTTTCTAGCACACTGAAAATATTAGATACATTTTCTGACTCAATGAAAGAAACTGGCTGCCCATTATCCCTTTATAAATCAAATTCTTCTGATTAACTCTTTACCAAACGACAAAAATGTAGACTTGTCCAAACTGAAAGCATTTGCAGACAACAATTTAAAAGTGACTCAAATAAAGGCATTTGTGATTGATAAGGTAGAAAACATTGTGGGAAAATGAGAAAATGCTGGTTACCAGCATTTTCTCCTTTTCCCACAATGTTTTCAAAAGGCTTCTCTCTCAGGGTCGTTAAAACTCGGAATGGTGTGGCAAAGGTTTAAGGATATGACTGTACCAATGCCCATTCCTATATAATATCTATAAAACTTAGCCATGCCCCATGAAAAGGGGCTTAATGCATCTGCAGAAAGTATCAACCCAAGTCAGCCTGCACAATACATGCAGACTGACCTGGGTCAAGAGTTTTTGCTACTGCTCAATTTTCTGTATGTCAAAGGACCTGTCTACCTCATGATTCAGTTGGTTGTTAGACATGAAGGGTTTTATGGCCCCACAATTATGTGATGATGGCTTAGTATAATTCATCACAGAGATGCATGAAACCACCTTTTACCAGAACATGGCTGAATTTTCTGTATCATCAAATTACAACATTGCAAGATATTGAGAAAAAAAAAGCAACCGTTTGTAACAAGCGATTGCTCATTCTCTGTCGACGTCTCCAAAAGCTTCATATAACATGGGGAGTCAAAATATCATAGTTTTAAAACTAACGTGTTTGTTTCCATTCAGTACTAAAGAAAAACCATTTTTATTTAACCCTTTACCGCACACAGCCACCTTTTAATGACCTTGGAAACAAAGCCTTTTGAAAACATTGTGGGAAAAAGAGAAAATGCTGATAACCAACAATTTCTCCTTTTCCCACAATGTTTTCAGCCCTATCAAAGAAAAATTGCACCGTATGAGCCACAATGAAATTGTTGTCTGCAAATGCTTTTCATTTGGACAAGGCTAAAATTTTGTAATGTCGTAAAGGGTTAAACAAATTAATTGAATTACTTTGTTTGTATTGGAGTTTAAGGCCATTTTAACAGCTTAGGTAATATCATGGCGGTCAGTGATGCACCATGTGTTTCCTGGCTTTCTCAACCAGTAATGACACAACTTCCTTTCCAAAGCCACTGACTACTTTTCTCACATGCATCAGAGGTGAATTGAATTACTCTTTTCCGATCAAACTAATAGTGATTCAATTTATGTTATATCTACTATCCTTCCCTGCAGAATCATTTTCCATTTTGAGAAAGACTTTCCAAAAAACAAAACAGAAAAAATGTATGCCATAGAGGATATTTGTTTTTTTCGGTGAAAGATAGAAATTTATTTCATCATGTGAACATCATTGGTAATATTTTCACTCGTGGCACTGGGCAGTGCCACGAGTGAAAATATTACCGATGATGTTCAAAGATCGAAATTTATTTCATCGAGTGAACACCATCGGTAATATTTTCACTCATGGTGCTGGGCAGTGCCACGAGTGAAAATATTACTGATGATGTTCACTCGATGAAATAAATTTCGATCTTTCACAGAAAAAAACAAATATTCTATTTATTTCATGCTTCTAACGCCTTTTTTTGTCGAGACTTCCATAAAAAAAAAGAAAAATGAAATCGGTACTCTCACTGGTCGTACCCGTGTAATATCGAAAAATATTTTCACTGCTATTTCTCGATATCCTACTGGAAAGCATGAAATAAAATATACAACTTACTTCTTGGGATACAAAGGCATGAATACATCATCATCCAGGGTTTGTTTCATTCTACTCACTAATGCCTTCAATAATATCTGTAAAGAAAGAATAATTTTTTCATTCAGCTTCATTAGGATTGATTGATTGATTGTATGGTGTTTTAACGCCTTTTTCAACATTTTTTCAGTTATATCGCGACGGCCAGTGCACCTATCCATGCTTTCCTGGAGTTTCTTTTTACCAGTACTCCGCACAATATTCTTTCCAAGCCACTGGCTGTTTTCCCACTTCATTAGGATATTATCTTCTAACTACGATAAAATCCCTATCACCCTCAGGTCACCAAGCACAGCTTTACTTGTAAATGTGTTGATCGTGGTTATACTGGCCTTTTGCAGACAGTGCAGATCAAGATCAGACTGCACAGAATGTGCAGTCTGATCTTTGATCTACACTGTCTGCCAAGTTAGCCAGCATTTTCTCCTCTTCCCACAATGTTTTCTACCCGTCCTTAGACAAATTACCATTTTCAGTCACACTTATTTTCTTGTCTGATTCTAATTGGACAAATCTAAAATTTTATCGTTTCAATTAATCTCATTCCAAATATTAATCCAGTTATACCAGGTGCCAGTGTACCCATGCCGTACTAGACTTTCTTTTCTTTGCAAAACAACCTTACAAAGCCACTGACAGCTTTCCCACACAATTAAAACAATGCTGACTTGTAAGAGAGGAATAAACTCTCTCAAACTAATAATCCATCCCTGACAGAGCTGTGATTTGGACTCACAACCCCCAGATCCCAATTCAACAACCGTTCTGTATTGCATACTTAGTCTAATTCTCTAGAATTGTCTGAATTTAAAAGTAACACAATTTCTGATTGGCTAAAGCATATTTGGTTTAGCCAATCAACAATTGTGTTACTTTCTAAATTTATATGAGCCATAAAAAGTATCGACCCAGGTCAGCCTGCGCAGTCCGCCCAGGTTGACATGGGTCAAACCTTTTTTCTATCGGTTTTCTGCATGTCAAAGGGCCAGTCTACCCAATGATTCAGTGGGTTGTTAGACGAAATAGATTTTATCATGGATAAGGGAATTCAAGCCCAGTTGTGTTTTATTACTACCTGTGTGTTTTTGGACTGAGCAGTCAGTGTAGGGTAATCTCTCTGAAGCTTTTTCACAAGATTCACGAATCTACAGGTCTGAGTTGTAGACAATGGGTCCCACTGGGATTCTGCAATGTCTGAAATAAAAGTTCTTAGTGCTTCAAATATGTTTCAGAGCTCCAGATTAGAGGTTGTGATGGTATTCTAAATCCATTATTTCTCTTCCAAACCCCATGTTGCGGGTACTCATTAGAATCGTCTCTGTGAGACGATTCTAATGAGTACCCATAACATAGGGTTTAGTGAAGAATAATTAATATTTTCAATTTTTAAATCAAAATCACTCCCTCTATCTGGAGATCTGTAATTATATGATGACATATGACTATGTGATTTGTATGTTTTAAAACAGCAACACCTTATTACACTTGAACAAATATTTCTTCCATGAAAACACAGACAACAATGAAAGCAGTACAAGGAAGTATGGAGCATAAATGGGAGGAGGTTTTCGGTAGTTGCAGGACATTCAACTGCACCACTCTCTGTATAAGTCCTACAGATTTATTTTCAGCCACTGGGAAAAAAACTTGCGTTTTTCTTTCTTTTTTAAACTATAACACTGCAAGCACTTTTTAACAATCAGTCAGTTACTGTACTTCTTCAGAAGCACAATGCACTAGGTTAGAATTAGAAACTAAATCAAATGAATAAAAAACAAAAAAGCATACCACAGTGTTGAGTCTCTCTCTCCTTCTCTTTCTCTCTCTTTGTCTCTATCTCTAGTCTCTCTCTCTCTCTCTAATACTCACATCCTTCCGATAAAACATGGACAAATTGATTTATTTATGAACTTACTTGCAAGCTTTGGCAGTACAATTTTATCAACAATTGCCGGAATTATCTTGTTATCATCGTCCTCCTTATCTATCAATTCTCCCTCTTCATGGCCGTAAAACAGTAGAGACTCATACCACTGCATTTCTTCAAAATCTTTACATTCCTCCTACAATGCATTTCAGGTTGAAATTGCAAAAAAATCAGTCTAATTCGAGTTAACCCTTTACCACACAATCCCGAATTTTAACGACCTTGTGAAAGAAGGCTTTTGAAAACATTCAGGTACAACGAGAAAATGCTGGTAACCAGCATTTTCTCTTTTTTCCACAATGTTCTTTGTCCTTTTAAAGGCAAATCTTTTCATTTGAGTCATCTCTATAATGTCCTCTATTAACGCTTTTGATTTGTAGTATTTTGTCCTTTACCCACAATGTTTTTCTGTCCTCTCAAAGATAAATCTCACTGTTTGAATCATCTCTAATTTGCCATAGGCAAAGGCTTTCAATTTTGAAAAACCTAAAATTTTGTTGTTTAGTAGACATAAGTAAGCCGTGGAAAATTCATTTTTTGACCAGACAACAAAATATTGCACTAGTCCAAACCAAAACATCTGCAGTCACCGAATCAAATGCTACCAGCATTTTCTCCTTTTACATCAATGTTTTACAAAAGGTATCCTTCTTGGAGTTCTTAAATCTCAGGACTGCGTGGCAAAGGGTTAATAAGTTGTTTCAAAAGTAAAAAAGATCAAAGAAAGTTGAAACTAACCTCTAATGGGTTCCAATGGATAAGCTGGAGACGTATAAATGGATTCACAAGTTTCGGTAAACAAATGCCGATATATGCCTCCCTGTACGTATCTCCGTACTTGTGCTTCCAGTCTATAAATCGCTCTCTAACACTGTCCATCTCGCTGAAATCCTCGACCACATCTTCAAATAATTCTTCGGAGAATTGGAATATTTCATCTACAATGTGTAATAAGAGAAAGATCTTGCTAATGCTCTTACACTCAATTACTCTTACTTTTACATGCTTAATTCAGATTGTGCAAGATTGTTCAGATTATGTCTTTTCTTACATGTAAATTTACTAATATACAGACAAGATGACATATTTAGATAATCTGCTAGATCACATGATAATATTTTCAAATCATGTGACAACAAATAGGCACCAACAGTAACAAGTTACAGTGATTACTTGGCAAATATCAGAGAGGTCACATGGTACAATTTCTGAATGGCTGCAGGAAATTGATGTAGATCAAGGTGGGTTTTCCTTTAAACATCTGCATTAAATTAATTTTTTCTGTAACACTGACTACTGATGAAGCTCAACAATGATTTCTGTAATTTTTTGTTTACTCTGTTTACACACTGATGTTTCACTGATTGGACAGTGAACCAACCATGAAGAAGGCTACTTAACTCTTTCGGCGCCAAATATATAAACCTGTTATCTTCCAATGGCTTAAAATGCCATCCATTGAAACTGAGTAAGATCTTTACTTCATAGGCTTGAAAACACAATTGGACGACTTAGATCAAAGATCAGACTGCACGTTCTGTGCAGTCTGACCTTGATCTATGCCGTCCGCAAAAGACCACGTTTTCGCCTATGGCGCTTAAAGGGTTAAACATCACATTTTCTTCAATAGTTCTGAGAAAATTGGAAGTCCTTGTCTGGAAGTGGAAAACATAAAAATTTGCACCATCCAAAAGGGTAAACCAAAAGTATTATGTTTAAGCATTAACTTCTGTGAAACCAAGTCATGCATTCCTTTTCATCCTATAGTTTCCTTTTTAAAAGACAAAAACGACAGTGTAAAGATAGCTAAAACCATTGACCATTAAGGTCTGGATAGCATTTTAAAGTCATACACCATATTAACCCTTTACCACAATATCCTAACTTTTAACCACCCTGAAGAAGCCTTTTGAAAACATTGTGGGAAAAGGAGAAAATGCTGGTAACAAGCATTTTCTCCTTTTCCCACAATGTTTTCTACTCTTCAAAAAATAAATTTCAATTTATGATTCACATTTATTTTGTCGTCTGCAAAAGCTTTCAATTTGGAATGGTCTAAAATTTTGTTGTTTGGTAAGGAGTTAATTAAATTGTAACATATCTAGAGTGGTTGGAGAATAAAACAGGAGGAAAACAGTTTAACCCTATACCAAACAATCATGAGTATAATAACCCAGAGAAAGACAGCTTTTTAAAACATAAGGGGAAAAGGAGAAAATGTTGGTAACCAGCATTTTCTCCTTTTGCTATGATGTTTTCTACCTTTTCAGATATAAGTTCCATCATTTCAGCCCTATTCATTTTAGGCAATGCTTTCATTTGGACGAGTCTAAAATTTTGTTGTGGTAAACAGTTACAGGGCTTGTCCTATAAATTAGATCTATAACAACTTTTAGAGTGAATCATGAATGCAGCCCTAGGAAACTGTTCAAAATGAACCACTTCTCCACTTGTCAGGGTGTTTCCAAAAATATACTATTGCTGTATGTATTTAAATGCGTCTACAGGTGGAAAATGCATGTACAGGCATCACTGCACTGGAATACAGTATAAAATCTCCACCTCTCTCCTGCTTAAATTTTGTAATTTCTGAAAGATTTTCCTCGTCGTCAGATGACAGCCCATCATGGTGTCCTGCAATGTTTTTCCCCTCTCTAGCTCTTCTTCTTCTTGATCTGAAATTGTATAGAGATTGATTGGTGTTTTATGCAACTTTAAACATTCCCTTATACATGGAAGTCCTGGGTTTCCCCAGATCCTAGCTCGGGCACTGAAGTGTCTTGCCCAGGGATACTCCCACAAAAGAAGAGGATTTATCTCAGGACAAGCAAATTGCAAATCCTACACCTATCCCTTGGGTCATGAAGCATCCAGTATCAGGTAAATTCTTAGTCAAATATTAACTACTCAGCATCTGCAGATAACACATGAGCCATGCTTGGTGAAAAGGGGGCTTAAAGTATTGAACCATGTCAGCCTACGCAGGCTTACCTCAGCCAAAACTTTTAGCTATTGTTCAATTTTTTATATCTCAAAGAACCATAGCAGTCCAACATACCACTGATCAAATTACACAGAGCAAGTTACAGAACCCGCACACTGTAGCTACCCATTGTGTATGCATTTCATATTTTTCGAAGACTGACCTGTCTGCTATGACATCACTATCCTGTACAGGATAATTATTGGTATGTGGTGGGCATAACTCAAAACACAAGCCTGTTTTCACTAAAAATTTATCATTTGAAACAGGAAAAATAATTTGAAAAAAAAAAAAAAAAAAAAAAAATTGTTTACTGCAAATCTTTGTATATTCATATTCAGGGAAAACTTTCAAACTAATATCTTGTATGTGCATAATCCAGTTACAGTGGAATGCTGGTGATATTGTTACAAATGTCATCGCAAAACACCATCTCAAAATCATGTTCAGTTGAAACTTTACAAAAGACTGCCATAATAAAAGATTCATGAATCGTACTATTTACTGTTGTTTTGGATAAGCATGTATTTTACTTTGAAATTTGCTGCATCGATTGCCATATTGAAAAGTAGTCCAGTCCTGTACCCAGGATGCTCAAATCAGCCAAGTTAGTATTTGAAAAATACAACCTAGAGAAAGATAATGTGTACTTACCTTCTAGCCTCCCTCTCTGCTGTTCGTCTTTGACGTGCCTGGTTTTCAGCATCCATTACCACATTAGCTTTGCCTATATAACAAAAGTAAAACCAGTTTTAGCCAATTATCATTATCACACAATTTTCTATCCTTCATGCTTTAATAAAAGGATGAGATTAGGTTTGTCTTTATCAGCCACATACTTTATCATCTCAATCTTAATTCCAACCATTGCTGTCTCATTGTCTCAGTAAAAAACATTCTTTCTGTTCAATACTTTTTTTTTTTAAGTCTCTTTGGACAAGTGCTAAACATCACTGGTTTCGCACGCTCTCTCTCTCTCTCTCAATACACATGCATAAAAAATAAATTTAAAATGCCGAGGTCTATAGGAAATAAAAATCTCAGTTAGATTAAATAAAAAATCTTTTTTTAGAAAAAGAACTTCAATAGACTGCAAATACTGGTAACTTTTCATTAAAAACACTGAAAACACCATAACTGCCTTTTCTTCTAGACTACTCAATCAAAAAATGTAATTGTTATCGGGACCAATTTTTTTTTTTTTTTTATACAATCTGAATGCTTAAAAAAGACAACTATTTATACAAACAACTATTTAAACCTAAACCTTACCTCTTTTTCGAATAAATGATGCAAGTAACAAAAATTTAATGGTATAACACTTGTACATGTATATAGAACTTCCCCACCCACCATTTTTTTTTTTTGTCTATAAAAAAAAAATCAAATAACTTTTTACCATACAATCCTGAATTTTAATGACCCTAATGGAGAAAGCATTTGACAAGATTATGGGAACGGAGATGTGGATAACCGGCGTTTTCTCCCTTTTCCAACAATATTTTCTGTCCCTTTTTAAGACAAAAACCAGCGAGTGACTCCAAAAAAATATCATACAAAGCAGTGATAAAAATAACTCCAGGAATGCATAAATGTGCACCCTTGCCACTGTGACATAGCTTTTAACATAAATATAGCCAATATGATATTGAGAAAGGCATCTGCTTCAAATTTGTCTTTGAAAGCAGTGAGATTATGAAAATATTTAAACTTCAAAAAGTATAATTAAGTTCCATGGATAATTTTGTCTTAAAATAGACAATGAATATTTTTCAGCCTGCCAGTAGGTTTACTGGCAAACGGAAAACAAGCAGATATCAGATCTGATTGGATAACATCAGATACCGACTTGTCATGTAGGCTTGACATTGATCTTGGACGTCTTGCTGACGACGACTTGCTAACTTCAAAGCTCTTGTCCGCAGTAGATTATTCATTCTGGATTCTAGATTGTTTATTTCCGGAACCTGTGAGACAAAAACAAAAGACAAGGTATAACAATTTTTCTTTGAAATAGGTACCTACGTAATTCATGTATCTGGGGAAATAAAGCCATGAAATCAATATGTCTAAACAGCTGAGCATACATAAAATGCTAGTTTGCTTTCAAAGAAAATACTCATGTTCCAATTGATAACTACTCCAGGACTGGTATTCACCAACCATTCTTAATTTCATTTTAAGTTTCATTCTAGATTTAGAAAGTAAAACAACTTCCAATTTGCTAACCCATGTAGATAAGCCAATAAGGTTTAGGCAGTCAATGGTTTAGCCAATCAGAAGTTTATTTACTAATTTAGAAGATTCCTGAGAATAAGACTTGCAATGTTCTTGAGGATGATTGGTGAATAGAAACTCAGATGATGTTCAAATGATGCTCAAAATTAACCATTCATCTTTCGATCTAGTATTTATATAACTGTGAAGAACATGAGTTGTCAAAACACTATAAGAATGGGACAAACTGCTTTAAACCAGAGATAGGCAAATACCACAATTTCATCCATGCTTGACTAGTTGCTTTCAACCTGGATAAGCTTAAAACTGGTAACAAGTTATCCCTTAACCAAACAAACTATCCTGACGAAAAATTGACAAATTTCAGGATGCTTGATAGTGTGGTTTCTAATCCAACAACTGGCCCAATAAAAATTGCTAATAGCCTGTCAGTTAAGACTTAACCCTTAAAGCGCCTTTCACGACTATAGTTGCCTTTGCAGCCAATGTAGATCAAGATCAGGCTGCACATAACGTGCAGCCTGATCTTTGATATACACTGTCTGCTTTGCCGAGACACTAGACATGAAAAGTGACCACAAAATTGCACTTATCTTGGTTTTATTCTAGACTGAAAATGTCCATTGGGTTTATTAGGCGCTTTAAGGGTTAAAATCATAGAGTAGTTTGTAATGATGCTATACAATCAGATAACAGAATCAGGTGTAACTTAAGATGGGTTTTGTCCTGTATCTTGCACTAACCATCCCATAACATAACTTAGTCTTCTTGGAGTGTTACCCATGTGGGCAACCAGTTGCAACAATACACAAACACAGAATCAAATAATTAAGCCTTTATCAGTATTCAGAGATATTACAAAATGTCACAGTTTTCACATCATGACAGGGCTATGAAAATACCTCAACATTCACTTCAAAAACAGCCAAGCTGAAAAGAACAGCCAGGTCTAATATCTGTGAAAACATTGAACATTACTAAAGGTGGAAATTCTCCCTATTTGTCAATTTCCTCTTGGTACTAATTTCTTATGACGGTAATTTTCTTATGCCACAACATTCTCAAAGTGATCAGCTGGAAGACGGAAAAACAGTCAGGAGGTAATGAATTAACCCTTTACCACATAATCCCATGCTTTAACAACCCTCACTAAGAAGACTTTTGGAAAACATCGCGGGAAAAGGAGAAAATGCTGGTAGCCAGCATTTCCCCCTTTTCCCACAATGTTTTCTACTCTATCAAAGTCGAAAGTCATCTTTGAGCTACAATAAATTTGTCGTCTGCAAAATTTAATGATTTCAATTTGGTTGAGTCTAAAATTTTGGTAAAGTGTTAACAACGCAGATTGGTTGTTAGAGTATTTCATGACTTAAAATAAGATTCAACACCACCTTAGACAAGCCTGTAAAATTTCATCAAAGGAGTATAGTGCAATCAGGGGACAGACAGACAGATAGACAGACAAAGCAACATGGATGACACGCAAACCCTCCCATAACTACATGGCCCCTGCATTTTTTTTTTAAATAAATAAATAAATATATAAATAAATAAATAAATAAATGTAGTTTCACTATTCAATATACTTTTCTGAACTTTTCTTAACTCCGAAATCACTTGACAGGTAAAAAAAAAAAAAAGTTTCATATTTTTTTTAGGAACAATTGAAATAATTCTGACATGACCTAAAACAAACATTTCTTCTTTTGAACAAATGAAATAGTTCTGACATGAACTTTTGGCTGTAAAAAAAAATACTATTCACACCCAACCCACATATTCACAGAGAGAGTGCCATCCCAACATGAACTTAGAAACCCACCTTTTCATTCAAACATTCAACCAAGTCGCGAACATACCCCCTCATTTCTTGGAAGAACCGATATCGGCTCTCCAAGCCAGAGACGCTGTTTTCACAGGTCTCGATAGATTTCTTCGAATCTTCAAGGTCATCACCCAGCTTCTCCGACTCCAGCGTGTGAGCTCTGTGTACATCTTTCATCCCAGTAAGCCTGAATTGAATAAATACAGACAGGGAATTGTTCCATATATATAAGATCTGACCAAGTTGGCATTTGAGATTTTATTGAGTCGTTACCAAACCACAAAATTCTGGACTTTATCAAATTCAAAGCACTTGCAGACACATTAACCCTTTCCCAAACAAGCCCTGGTTTTCACGTGTCTGCAGTACAAGTATTTTGAAAATAATGTGGGAAAAGGAGAAATTGCTCGTAACGAGCAATTTCTCCTTTTCCCACAGTGTTTTCTACCCTTTTTGAGACCTTTCTACCATTTTCATCAAATTTAGAATTGTCGTCTGCAAACTCTTTCAATTTGGACCAGTCCAAAATTTGTTGTTTGGGAAAGGGTTAATCCTTTACCACATACTCCTGAGTTTTAAAACAATCCTGAGAAAGAACCCTTTTGAAAACATTATGGAAAAAGGAGAAAATGCTGGTAACCAGCATTTTCTCCTTTTCCCACAATGTTTTCTACTCTTCCCGAAACGATTTTCAATATTTGAGTCACGTTTTTTCTGTTGTCTGTATATGCTTTCAATTTGGACTAATCTAAAATTTTGTTGTTTGGTAAAGAGTTGATAAAGACAGGGAACTGTTCCTTATAACTCTTTCACTACTAAGTAAATGAATTTCACTTTTACAACATCTACCAATACAGTTCCTCTACAAGGTGAAGAGCCAGTTCAGTCTACATCAAGAATAATTAAGTGGACAGTGTACATCAGAGATCAAACTGCACATTGTAAGCATCTGATCTTGATCTACACTGTCCACAAAAGATTCTTCATTGTTTATGGTGTGAAAATAGTGAACAAATTTACTTCAAACGCCCTTGTAGAGCTTTATATGTGATCAATCTTGTCAGCTGATGAAAAAGAAATCAATCACTACAGTTTTGTTTCACAGATTGCTGACTCCAGAGGTACAATATTAGTTGTATGGTGAAGTGGCAGGGGACTTGGAAAGTCGTTCACAGCTGTGGAAAATCATGTCTCCCTGAGCTGAGGGTGAGGTGGGGACATGATTTACCACAGCCGTGAACAAGTTTCCAAGTCCCCTGCCACTTGACCGTACAACAAATTTATTATACTGCAAAGTTTTACCATTCCAACATGTATTCAGCAAAATTTCTATGTTTTATGGTCTCACAAACTGAGTATGTTTACGAAATCGAATTTCTTTTCTGTGTGCCCAAAACACACCGAAAAATGACGTCACTGTAAACTGACGTCAATATATTCTGAATAAAATGTGCAGTTTGGTGCATGAAGTCACTGCATTTGACATTCAATGTATATTCATTTAAACACTGATTAAACAAGTCTAAGGTAAGTAACTATTCATTTTATGATTTGTTGGTAGAAGTAAACGACCATTAGTTGTTTCAGCCGATCATCAGTTTATCATTTTTTTTTTTTTTTGTAATGTTACAATGCATGACCTTAAACACTTCACACTTTGTTTTCATGACGATCTGATGCTGCCATCTTTGATTTTACTGTGCTGTACCCTGGGAGCTGCCAGTGTACAGCACTATATATTCAGAGCATATTATCCAATCAGATCCCAAGAAATTTCTTGGCAGTATAATAATGGTCTTTTGACTTGCAGAAATATTTACAAATAGCACAATGTTCTGACCCATGTTAGCCATGTGAGGACTGTGCAGACTGACCTGGGTCAATATCTTTTCCAGACCTATTAAACCTCCTTTTCAAAGAGCGTAGCTAAATTGAAGAAAGATAATAAAGCCAACCTTTCTTTTAATCGTGACACCATAGTTTCTAATGTCAAGTCTTCCATCTTACTGGCTAGTTTCAATGACATGTCTGGCTGGTTAAACACACCATCTCCACTGTTCTTCATCGTCGACTTGTTCCCTTGGTAACCATTTGACACGGAGGTCATGGATTCCGATGTGTTGTCCTGGTCCTGGGCATATAGATCCTGAGTGGACTGTACCTGTATCATATACATACAGCTGTGTAGTCCTTTAGTATTTACCAAGCAATAATATTCTAGACCAGTCCAAATTGAAGGCATTTGCAGACGACAAAACAAATGTTACTCAAAAACTGAAAATTTTTTTAGGAAGGGTAGAAAACATTGTGGGAAATGGAGAAAATGCTGGTTACCAGCATTTTCTCCTTTTCCCACAATGTTTTCAAAAGCTTTTTCTCAGGGTTGTTAAAAGTCGGAATTGTGTGGTTAAGAGTTAACTCTTTACCACACAATCCTGACTTTAGGGTTCAAAAAGTTCAAGAAAAGGGACTACTTCCGCAGGACAAGTGACTTAAAAAAAAAAATGCATTTGCCCTGCTTTAATCCTCACTCGTCCCTCTTAGACGGGGCAATACAATGTAATGGGAAGAAGAAAACACTTTTTTTCCCAGACAAAATGGAAACATATCTTATACTGTCCTTTGTAGAAATGAATCTTAAATACTGGGTTTTACTAACCGGTACCATTTATATGGCCAAGTTAAAATAAACCCGTAACAACAAAGTTTTTCAAACTAGTCTCTGGAAAGAATTACATAAATATAATTCGTTTTAGTAAGGAGAAAAATCGCTTGTATCTAATTACCCAAAGCGCATGAAAACATTTTTATTTGCGGTGAAATGTACGAGTTATATCGTTAGGCTGACTAGAAACCTGTCTGCATTTAGATTAGGGACGAGAACATTGTATATCCAGTTTCAAGATTTGATTTCCTGATTACCTTCAATTCACTAATTCAGTGGATGGCCGTTTTGCAGCTTGTAATTTAAACATGAGTCATATTCTGGCAAAAGGGGGCTTAATGCATCTGTGTAATGTATGATACCAGGCATATAATCATATAACCTGGGATACATAAAACTTATTTTGTCTAACAACCAGCTGTATCGTAAGGTAGACTGGTCCTTTGACATGCAGAAAATTGGCCAATAGCAAAAAGTTTCGGCCCAGGTCAGCCTGCACAGACTGACCTGGGTCGATACGTTTGGTAGATGCATTAAGCCCCTTTTTCACAGAGTATGGCTCATATTATTTGAAAATCTAACTGTTTATTACCAAATTAAATACTAATCTTAAAACCTGTTTACTATTTACCACTCGTCCTGCTGGGCAACCATGACGGATAATTCTCTTGTCTCCACCTATTTCTTACTCATAAAAAAGAGCAGAAGAGTGGATTCTTTGGACCCTGGACTTTCAATGACCCTTATCAAATCCAATCATACAGGCCTCTCTTCAAACAGTACTAAATTTCCATCTCACTTTGAGAACAGAAAAATCCATCCACTACCTAAGTTTTGACCTTAATTACTCATTTGATATTTATCCATTTGTTCATTTCCATTCATTAAATCAAAGATGACTTACTGTAAAACACAATCAAATTTAAAACTTTTTTCATCCTACTTTGGAAATATTTAAAAAATGCTGGCAAATGGTAAGAGATCATGTAGAGCAGGTAATAAAGTTGGACACCTTGTCTAATAAATTAGTTTTAGCGGGTGAAGCAGGTCACAAAATAAATTAGTTTTAGCGGGTGAAGCAGGTCACAAACCAAGTGCCTTTGAGATTGATGATAATCAGTGTGAAAAGATTCATTCTTTTCTCACAGCTTAAGATTGTTATCCCCTGCCAAAGGCGGGGCGCATATGGTTTTTGCATTGTCGGTCTGTCCATTTAACCTTTTGTCTGTCCATCTAGACAGATATCTTTTAACCCTTTCCCAAACGACAAATTTTGGATTGGTCCAAATTGAAAGAGTTTGCAGAAGACCATTTTAAATTTGATGAAAATGGTAGAAAGGTCTCAAAACGGGTAGAAAACACTGTGGGAAAAGGAGAAATTGCTCGTACCGAGCAATTTCTCCTTTTCCTACATTGTTTTCAAAAGACTTGTACTGCAGACACATGAAAACCAGGGCTTGTTTGGGAAAGGGTTAAAATCAAAATTAATGAAACTTCATACACATGTTCCTTATGATAGATAGTCTGCTGATATACTTTTTTGATTTAATACCGTGTCATGGAAAAAGTGGGCTTTTTTGGCAGGGGTATTATTTCAGCAAAATAACTTGTTTCAATAAAAAATTTTGTGGTAAATTTTGTGTTACAGCTTGAGCAGACATTTGTGCCATGAACTAATAAAAGGAACTCCAGGGCACATAGACTGGTGCATGGCTGTTTTGATATGACTAAAATAGGGTTCAACACCAAACAAACAAATTCTATTACAACCTACATTACCTGCTGTAAGACTGTAACACCTTTATGTATCTGCTGTTCTTCCCATTCTCTTTCCTGGTCATCTTCGTCACTCCCTGTCAACAAATGGATACCAACAAATTGGCGTTGTACTCACCAACAAATCTAAATTTCATTCATGATCTAATTCTATAATCTAACATTACACAATTTCTGATTGGCTAAACAAAATGGCTTTGCCAATCAAAAATTGTGTTACTTTCAAATTTAGAAAATTCTTGAGAATTAAACTGAGAATGTTATTCAGGATAGTTGGCGAATATAAGCCCTAATTTACAAAGTGTCGGGCTCATCACCAACTATCCTACAGACCTCCAGATAAGAGGAAGTAATGGTATTCTAAATCCATTTTTTCTCTTCCAAACCCTATGTTGTGGGTACTCATTAGAATTGTCTCAATGAGACGATTCTAATGAGTGCCCATAACATTGAGTTTGGTGGAGAGTGTTTAATATTTTCAATTTTGAAATCAAAATCACTCCCTCTATCTGAAGCTCTGATCCTACATTGTGCTGTTTGTCCATTTCCATACATCTGTTAGTTCAGCCAGTAAGACATTTAATCACCATGAAATTTAGAAAAGTCCATAGAATTAGACCGTAGTTCTGAATAGTTGGTATACGTAAATACTGTCCCATATCAGCAAAGTACAGGACTCAACATAGTTGTCATGTTTTTTAATGTGTTAATTTGTAAAAGTACAATAATACTGTTAAAATGGCATTGCATTAATTGTTAATTAACAAAATGGCCCCTTATTTAAATAACCCGAAGAGGGTGTTTGAAAATATTGTGAGAAAAGGACTGAAAAACCAACCATGTTCTGCACGTAGAAAGTCATCTTTCATCCTCTGTCTCTCTATAGCTGATTTATTCGCTGAAAAATCGATTCTTTGATCCTCGTCATCTTCGTCACTTTTGTCATTATCGTCATCTCTACAAACAGAAACAAGGTTACTTTTCACATTCACTTTTATCACAAATCAATACCAGCAGACTTCTGAAAACATTGAGGCAATAAGAGAAATTTCTTAATAATGAGAAAGTTCTCCTTTTGCCCCAATGTTTTCCCTATTGATATATTAACTGATACAATCTTAATGTCATTAAATATCCACATTTAACAAGAATGCTGTCAGGGTAGTCTATTAAAAATTAATTTCTGGAGGTAATTAAAATTAGGAAAAAAAGCAAATCTGTTTTTCAACTTTGAGGTTGCTTTGGTAAGAATATGTTACAAAGTAGCAGACAGTGTAGATTCAGGATCAGACTGCACCTTATGTGCAGTCTGATCTTGATCTACATTGCCTGCAAAAGAAACAAAACTTATGCACGGCTGTCTCAGCATGTATGACAAAGAAATTTTGTAATCAAATTTTATACCTGACAAGCCTTGATGAGCTGTTTTCATATTTCACAGTATCATCTAATGGCAGAAAGTCACCAGTGTCCCGAGCCATCTGTCTCTGCTTTCTGATCTGGTGAATGGTTGTGGCATCAGGTATCTGGCCCCCTTAAAAAGTTTAGATATAAAGAGGTACAGATATGGGAAAATTCTTTGGAAGTTTCCAAGTGTAATCACCAATGTTACCTTAGATCATTTTAAAAAAGACTTAACTCTGTGGCTACTCAATCAAATGTTTTCATGATTGAATCATCCTTTGCTTTTGATTTACTCTTCAGTCTTCACCATAAAACAAACTTTTTAGAATTGTCCTCACTGAATGTTGACAAAGAATAAAATGTAGCAAAAGTGACTGACTTGTTCTTTTATAGGGTAGGAAACACTGTGAGAAAAGGAGAAATGGCTGGTTACCAGTATTTCCTCCTTTTTCCACCATGTTTTCAAGTCTTTCTCAAGATTAGACCTAGCACTTAAAATAAACAAGTTATTTATTTCCAAGTTTTGACTTAATTTTCATTTCTATTACAATTATTTCAAATTACTATAAATTTACATGGACTACATAGAAAGCACATAAAACTGAACAAAGTAAGAAACATTATGTTGTTATTTTCATTTCTTATCAGTTACATCTCTTTCCAAAGTATGTACCAGTTTACAAACTGACCAACTTTTAGACTTACTTTGAAGCAAAAAGGTTCGTAATTCACAATTTAACTCTTTACCACACAACAAAATTTGGACTCAACCTAATTGAAAGCAACTGCAGACGACAAAATAAGTGTGACTCAAATGATGAATTCTGTCTTTGATAGAGTGAAAAACATTGTGGGAAAGGGAGAAAATGCTGGTTACAAGCATTTTCTCCTTCTCCTGCAAGGTTTTCATAAGCCTCTTGGTTAGGTTGTTAAATGTATCTCAAATGAAATGATTAATTTCTATAAGGGCTGAGAGGAGGCTCTAAAAAGACAAAAATGCTGGTGACCAACAATTTCTCCTTTAACAATGATGCTTTGATATGCCTCGTTCCCTTGGGTTGTCAAAACACAACACATCTGGGTAATGTTTTAAAAAGCCATCTTCCTCAGATTTGACAACCCTTACTAGAAAATCCCAAGTTTTAACAACATTGAAAGAGAAGGTCTTTGAAAACATTGTGGGAAAAGAAGAAAATGCTGGTAATCAGCATTTTCTTCTTTACCAACAGTGTTTTCTAATCTAATCATCATATCACCTAGATTTAATTTATTGTCAGCAAATGCTTTCAATTTGGTCCAGTCCAATTTTTTTTATTTGGTAAAGAGTAAAAATATGGGATTGTTTGGTGAATGGTTATGTGTCTACTTACTCTTCAACATCTTTTTAAACGTACTGTCTTCATCGCTTTCCTCTGCCTCCAGTGCATCTGCCTCTTCTCCGTTCATTGTCAGGAATTCTTCCCGAAGTTTCTGTGTATTGAAACAAAAAAGAGTGATTTGAATAACTGTGCCCTTTTTTGCCTTCTATCTAGCATTCTCTGCATAATTCTAGATTATGGATGTAAAACAACTGCTCATTGGCTAAACCATTCCCTAAGAGAAACTGCATTGCTTTGAAGTTTACAAAATTCTTAAGAATGAGAATTAAAATCAAATTTGGGCCATGAACTGTGAAGAGGGAGTTTAACCCTTTACCACACAACAAAATTTTAGCCATGTCCAAATTGAAAGCATTTGCAGACGACAATTTCAATGTGGCTCAAATGGTGCCAATTTTCTTTAATAGGGTAGAAAACATTGTAGGAAAAGGAGAAAATGCTGGTTACCAGCATTTTCTCCTTTTCCTACAACGTTTTCACACGGCTTCTTTCCAAGGGGCGTCAAAAGGCAGCATTGTGCGGTAAAGGGTTAATGCATCTGAGAAAAAAAAAAAGTATTGACCCAGGTCAGCCTTCACAGTCTACGCAGGCAGACCTGGGTCAAAACATTTTGGTTTTGGTAAATTTTTTTTCATGTCCAAGGACCAGTCTACCTCATGATTGAGCCAGCTGGTGGACAAAATTGATTTTATGGATTCATGCTTTTATGACGGCTTGCTTGGTGTAATGCATCAAGGAGATGCATCAAGCCCCCTTTTGCCAGAGCATGGTGCATTTACATTGCTAGGTAAAATTGGTCCCAGATTTCGAGCTATTAGAAATATAACATGTATCTGAAACAGAATATTTTGAATTTGTCAGTAATAAAAAATTTAAATAGCCTGCACAATTGTCCTTGTTAAGGGGAAAAAAATGTTATTTCATAACAATTAACCCTTTACCACACAATCCCGAGTTTTAACAATCCTAAAAGAGAAGGCTTTTGAAAACATTGTGGGAAAAGGAGAAAATGCTGGTAACCAGCATTTTCTCCTTTTCCAACAATGTTTTCTACCCTATCAAAGAAAAATTGCACCATTTGAGCCACATTAAAATTGTCGTCTGCAAATGCTATCAATTTGGACACGGGAAAAAATTTGTCGTTTGGTAAAGAGTTAAATCAATATTAAAAAAATCTGACAATGTGATTTCCACATCTATTTCAAAGGTGACTATAAATTTTTACCTTAATTCTATCTTCTACTTCAGCCTTGTCTTTTTCTGAATCATTTTCCGTGGTGGAAACATCCACTGGTTCCTCTTTGATCTCCTTTTTAACATCTTTTAATTCAGCTTCTCTCTCCATCATTGATTCACGCTTCAACTGCTTGGCGATCTTTTTGCTGTAACTGGATTTCTTAATTTGAAATGAGGTGTCACCTGAATAAACAGAAGGAGAAAAAAGCTTTGTAACTCTTTACCACACGATCTCGACTTTTAACGACCCTGAGAAAGAAGCCTTTTGAAAACATCAGCATTTTCTCCTTTTCCCACAATGTTTTCTACCCTTCCCCAAACAGATTTCAATTTTTCAATCAATTTAATTTGTTGTCTGCAAATGCTTTCAATTTTGACCTGTCTAAAATTCGGTCGTTTGGTAGAGTTAACTCATTACCACACAACAAAATCTCAAACTCAACCAGAATCAAGAGCATTAGCAGTAGACAACTTAAAGGTAGCTCAAAAGCTGACCTTTGTCTTTGCTAGGGTAGGAAACATTATGGGAAAAGGGGAAATGCTGGTTACCTCTATTTTTTCTTTTCTCACAATGTTTCTAAAACGACTTTTTCTTGGGACTGTTTGGTTATGGGTTAACCCTTTCACTTACAAAAAATTTTTGACTTGAAATTAATGCTGGTGACAATTTCAGAGTAGGTACAAATGAGCTGAAGTTCTCTGATTGGATAGAAAACATGGTGAGAAAGAGAGAACATGCTGGTTTTCAGAAGATGTCTCACCCAAGGTCCTTAAATTACATGTTTGATTTGTAAAGGGTAACCCTTTACCACATTTTCCCAAGTTTCAATGACCTTGAGGTTGAAGGTTTTTGAAAATAAGATGGGAAGAGGAGAAAATGCCGCTTCCGACAGTGTTTACTTTAATAATCTTTCAAGGACAATTTCAATGATTTGAGTAAAATTATTGTCTACAAATGCTTTCAGATTTGTGAAGATCCAAACTTTTGTTCATTTGGTTACTTTGGTAACCAAAAGATCCTCTGTTTATCTAATCTGAAGAGGATGTTGCTGTTGATACAGAAATTAATGCTAGATAGAAGTGAGTTTTAACACAGTATTTTCCACAGACTTCAAACTGGACTTATCCACTGAGCCTAATTTATACAACGTTTTTTTCTGCAAATATCTTGGTATTTGGTGAGTCTCAGTTTTCAAGTATGTTGTCTACTCTTATTGAGAATAAAGCCACTAAACACAATAAGTAAAAGTGTAAATAAAAAGCGACTGAATGAACGATGTATTATGCTGCTTTCAACATTATTTTAGTCCTTATACCAAGGTGACAGATAAAAAGTGATGAATTCTTTTAACGCATTAAATTAAGACGGACGACCTTGCACGATGGCGAACTCTCATTAATCTTAAAAATTACTGTTCACTGCAGATACAGGCTCACTGACCAACAGGCAACAATATTTCCTGCAGTACTACATCATTGATTAACGTGACTTTCATGTACAGAACAATAATTACAAGCGCTGCCTCAGACACGAAAACCCATACCTTCGTCATGATCGAAGCTGAGGACCCCTTTTGATTTTTCTTTCTTCTTCTTATCTTTTGACTTCTTGATTTCTGATATCGGCTTAATGTCTAGGGTTTCGCTGCTTTCTTCGGTTTCCATGTCCTCTTCCCTATTTTCGTCGTCAGAATCATCTCTGACGATTCTTTGACGAAAATTTCTTTTAGGTTTTCGAAACATGGTCGCCATTTTCTTATCCCGCTGGTTCCGTGCTTTTCTTCAACAGAGGGAACCACTTGAAATAATAGGCGCCAAAATTTGAATTCTGAGCCCAATTTTGAAATTCCCTTGTACAGAATTAACTCATGGGCATGAGGGGCGGATGGGGGCCGGGGTTGATGGACCATTAACCCTTTACCGCATAATTTCCAGTTTTTCTGAAAAAAGATGCATCTGAAAACATTTGGTGGAAAAGAGCAATTGCTGGAAACCAGCATTTTCTTCCTTTCCCACAATGTTTTCTACCCTTCCCCGAACAAAATTCAATTTTTGAGTCGCTTTTATTTTAAAGGTCTACAAAATGCTTCCAATCTGGACAAGTCTCATTTTGTTTCGATTGGTATTTTAAAGCGTAGATCTACATTCTTAATTTGGGAGAGTGGGGGCTGTTGTCTTGTCCGTCCCTATATAGAGGATCTTACATGAGTGTTTATGTATTTATCATTTTTATCAAACGAGTTGACTAAAATTATATGATGCGAGCCTTGGTGAGCGTCAAATATATTTTAGTCAACGAGTTTGATAAAAATGATAACACGTAAACACGAATGTGAGATTCTATTTATCACATAAAACGAATGACAGACAAATAAGTATCCTGCATCATCACCTTCAGCCTATATACCGTTCACGGGGTCATGTTTATAGTTGTAGTTCGGTTTCAAATGTGTACATACACAAGTAGACAGCTCTTTGACATTTACACTGAAAGTAGAATGAAACAGTTCCTAAAGGGGATGATTCCACCTATTTCCGCAATTTTGTTGATTTTAAAAAACTTCAGCTGCATTTTTTTGGTTGTAATTACACATGAAACTAATAATAAAAAAAAAAAAGAAAAACTTTCCACGCGTATACGCCTTAGCAACAATGACGTCATTTTTCCGCGAAACGGCGTAGCAGTATAAATTCCGGCACGTGCTGTGGCTGGTTTTTCCGGCTTCACGCCCTCATGACTTAATCATGAGGTAGACTGGTCCTTGGACATGCAGAAAATTGACCAAAGCGAAAAGTTTCGGTCCAGACCAGCCTGCGCGGACTGCGTAGGCTGACCTGGGTCGATACTTTTTGCAAATGCATTAAGGCCTATTTTCACAGAGAATGGCTCATGTAAAATTTTGTTGTCGTGCCAGCTGCCATCTATGCATTCAAGGCCAAAATATGTATAATAGACCAGTCTGCAGTTGCGTAACAAGGTTCATAGAATCATAGAATCGTTCAGACGTCTATTTAGATCAGTCACAATATAGACATGTCCATATTTAAAGCATGTGCAGAGGACAGATTAAATGCAGCCCATATAGGCATAATGATATTTCTCTTTTAAAGGATGGAAAACAATGTTGGAAAAGGGGAAAATGCTGGTCGTCTTCCCGAAGGCAGTTAAAAAACGAGACTGTTTGGCAAAAAATTATCGATGTAGGTATAAATGATATCACTCTCTAAACTGACAAAACGCCTCATTTTCCCCTTTTTTTACATAACGCACAAGGTGCGTATTGTGCGTTATTGGCCCTACGCCTTCGGTCTGAGCCTACTCAGTCTGACAGAGGTTAAAACTTTTTTTTTTATTTGCATTTGCAAAAAGGAAAAGATCTGTCTAGATTAGGAAGAGTATAGGTCTACCTTAGCTCTACTAGGTGCGACTTATGGTCGGATCATAGAATATACCTATATACTGTCAGGTACAAAAGCTTGGTTTACCCATTTAAAAGCACAAGTTACTAAACCTATGCCTTTTCGCAGATAGGGTCTTGGTACTTTTGATTAAAAAAAAAAAGCAAGGACTGTAATACACCTGGACTGATTTGTAATTTCAGCATCAAAAATATGAATTCGATCTCTTTCGAAAGCTCAAAACACAATCCACCGAACTCGGCAAGATCCTTATCTCATATATACTTAGCTAAAAATAGGGGGACAGCTAAAGGACAATCTACTGGAATTCATTAAAGATTTTTATCATGTCTAGGCGTGACTGAAATAAGCAGACGGTATAGACCCAAGATTAGACTGCACGCCATCTGTGTCATCTGCAAAAGCTAGGAACACGTCGTTTAGAGATATTATCTCTTTGCATGACAACAAAATTTTGGATTCCTCCAAATCATGTGGGGGGCGGGGGGGAAGGGGACATTTGCAGACGGCAAATTAAATGCGGTTGAAAAAGATACAGTTTGCCTTTGAAAAGGGTAGAAAATATTGTTGGAAAAGGAGAAAATGCTGGAAACCAGCATTTTTCTCTTCTTTCCACAATGTTTTCAAAATGCTTCTTTCTTAGGCTCTGAATTGTTGGGGAAAAGATTAAAGCGAAAACATTAAGTTGTCATAAAATTTTAGTTTTAATTCGAACAGGCGCCAGTGAAATCTCTGTATGAACGTTTACGAATGATTTCCGCGCCATTTTTTTCAGTTACACCTGTTCCTAACTTAATAAACCAACAGTATTTGGTTACCAGTCTAAATGCTAATTCCTGTTTATAAAACCAGTATATTAATTAGAAATATAAATTATAATTACATTATTTTTCTGAGAGAGAGAGAGAGCTAGACAGACAGACGGACGGACCGGTTGGCGGATGGACAGACGGACGAACGGGCGAACGGTCGAACGGATGGACGAACGGGTTGATTGACGGACGAACGGAAGAACTGGTGGGCGGATGGACGGACTAACAGACGGACGGACGGACGGACAGACAGACAGACAGAGTATGTCGCAAACTAAGGTGTGTAGCGGTGGGGTCATTGTAACCATACACTGTCATCTTATATGGTCCCCAACGGCAATCTTGGCTTATTGTTGTAAAGGCCGTAAGGCAGCCACAGCTTTTATTCTGTCTCCGCAAATTAACTGATAAGCCTCTGTGAAGAAACCGTTAAAAATGTGAACGCTATGGTTATGGGATGCGACCATAGAAATGACGTGGCAGCCGTGCTTTTGACCATGGGCGGCGGCCGATATTTAAACGTTACCGAGACTTGGAGATGTACACTTGTTTTTTGGAAGTGGTATCATTTCAGTGAGACAGTTTGCCCATCCATCCTTTCACTTCCATATGAGCGACTTTAAGGCTTTTGGTGGCTTTGTAAATCAAGATCAGACTGCACAGATCCTTCATTCTGATCTTGCTACTTCAGCTTCTGTGATTCGAGTCTAATTGATGACGAAAAAATTATCTCAACTTGTCAGTTAGAGAAGCCTCATTTTAGCCTAATGGGTCAAATAATTGATGGTGCAAGACAGACATTAAAAGCCTGTGAAAAGGGGGCTTAATGCAACTGCTAAAAGTATCGACATAGGTCAGCCTGCACAGTCCGCGCAGGCTGACCTGTGTCGAAACGTTTTGCTATGGATAAATTTTCTGCAAGTCCAGAGAACCATTTTACCTCAAGATTTAGCCGGTTGTTAGACAAAATAGATTATATAAATACCCCCTTTTTCCAAAGCATACCTAATGTTATAAAACCAACCAGCTTTTCTCGTTGAGGAAAAACGTATAAAAAGTGCTATTTATGTAATATCCTCCCTGGCTTTCATTAACTCTTTACCAAACGGAAATATTTTGGACTCCGTCTAATTGAAAGCATTTGCAGGCGACAGAATAAAGGTAGCCCAGGTGATGGTTTCTGTCTTTGATAGACTAGAAAACATTGTGGGAAAAGGAGAAAATGCTAGTTACCAGCATTTTCTCCTTTTCCCACAATGTTTTCAAAAGCCCTCTTCTACAGGGTCGTTAAAACTCGGGATTATGTGGTTAAGGGTTAATAAACAATTAACCCACATTAACCTACAGAAAACCATTATTTCCGAACTTGATCTTAAAATGAGAGTGTTTACCATACATTTGGATAAATTTAACCCTTAGGCTGTTATGGGCGACCCACTGGCCTATTGCAGACAGTGTAGATCAAGATCAGACTGCACAGAACGTGCATTCTGATCTTTGATCTACACTGTCCGATAACGGGATTTTTTTTTTCTTAAAAAATAAGTTTGAAATAGCGCTATTCAGGTTTTTACTAACGGTTTGAAAATTTCATTTTACTTATTTAGAAAGATGAAGGTTAATAGTTCCCCCGGTTACAGTTTTCTTAATCATCACACTTTTGCGAACAGTGACTGTATTCACCAATCATTCTGAAGTGCATTCTTTTACTAATTCTAGTTTAAGAAGTAACACAGTTTTTGATTGGCTAAATTTTTAAAGGGAGATATTTTTAGAAATATCACCAAACTTCCAAAAATGATCCATCTTTGAAATACATGTAAATGACGCGACAGATGGCAAATCATCCGCAGATAAGAAAGATAAATGTAAGAAAAAAAAAAATCATTTTTTCCCTCAATGAGTTACGTAGCATCTTACGGTATTTTTAGATTTCGCACAATAATTCAGCAAAGCTTTGTCGGAATGTCACAAGATCGAAGACATTCCTCGATTATCATTCGGTAAACCTCGGGTGATCCGTTGATCAAGTTGGATGTAGTTACGGAATCGGCCAATTTGTAACGAGTGCTCGATTATGTGGGGTCGAATTCAAATACTCGTAAGTACGATGACGTCATGTTTGATCTCATAAAAACAGACGGAGTTACCGAATACGAAGCGACCAACCTGGTATTTGTACGCCAAATCGGCACTCTTTACTGCATGTTATCATCCAGTTTATTAGTTTATTTACCTTCACTGCGAAAAATATATTTTATAGTATTTGTTACTGTTTAACCCTTTCCAAAACGACAAATTTTGGACTGGTCCAAACTGAAAGAGTTTGCAGACGACAGTTTTAAATTTGATGAAAATGGCAGAAAGTTCTCAAAAAGGGTAGAAAACACTGTGGGAAAAGGAGAAATTGCTCGTTATGAGCAATTTCTCCTTTTCCCACAGTGTTTTCAAAAGACTTGTTCTGCAGACACGTGAAAACCAGGGCTTGTTTGGGAAAGGGTTAAAAAAGTTGTCAATTTGCAGTAAATAAAATCTCAAAAAAAAAATTAACATTATACCGAATATTTTCTGTAAGTATCGAGTTAGTGAGTTAAATATGTACTAATCAGAACTGTTTGAGTCATGCTCTGTAAAAAAAGGGGGACTTGATGCATCTGCGAAAAGTATCGATCCAGGTTAGCCTGCGCAGTCCGCACAGGCTGACCCTGGCCAAAACTATCAGCTACTGGTCAATTTTCTGTATGTCAAAGGACCAGTCTACCTCATGATTCAGTCGGTTGTTAACTCTTTCGGCGCCAAATAAACAAACCCCGCCTCTTTTGATGGCTGTAAATACAATCCACTGAGTCTCTGGAAGATTTATATCCTATAGACTTGACCAAACAAGCGGATGGTATAGATCAAAGATCAGACTGCACGTTCTGTGCAGTCTGATCTTGATCTATGCCGTCCGCAAAAGTCCCTGTTTTCGCCTATGGCGCTGAAAGGGTTAAACGAAATGGACTTTATGGGGGTCCATAATTATGTGCTGTATTGCTCGGTATAATGTTTCACGGAGTTGCATTAAGCCCCTTTTTGCCAGAGCATGGCTCATTTGTGTTTGAAAACTATGTATTAAATTCCATTTAAAGCATTCGATTTGCTCGTATTGGAGTTTATCGCCGTTTTAACAGCTTAGGTCATATCACGGCGGTCAGTGCACCTATGCATGTGTCTCCTGGCTTTCTCATACCACTGCTGACACAACTTTCTTTCCAAGTCACGGACTACTTTTCCCAAATGAATCAGAGGTGAAAGGCGAAAAGTCGCCTGAAAGAAAGTTTGCCACAACCGGGTATCGAACTCACCACCACCAGGTCACAAGTCAGCCACGCTAACTACTGAGCTACCCGGGCGGGCTTTAAAGCATTCGAACTAACCTCGTCTTTGTGAGCCTTCTCCGAGACACAATCGAATGAAAAAGCCGTAAAGTTTAAAATTAAATTGAATTCGTAATTCTTCTTAAAACATTTACTGCAGACAGAGATCAAAAGTTTAAACAATTTAATAAGACATAACAGAGACTCCTTCTTGTTCCTTTTTTTCTTTCTTCTCTTTCATTGTCAAATATATAAACTCGTCTTTCGACGGCACATAATACAATCAACCGAAACTCAAAACCATTTTCATCTTAAAAATGCTTGACATAACAAGCGGACGGTATAGATCAAAGATCAGACTGCACGTTTTGTGCAGTCTGATCTTGATCTATGCCGTCCGCAAAAGCCTTTGTTTTCACATACATGTATTCGGACTAAAAGGGTGGAACATATGTTGGATTTTGGCAAATGGAAGATAGATGGAATTCACGTGTACTTTTTGCAGTCTATTTGTAGTGAATTCGGAGCTTCTCCAGACAGTGTTGATATACAGCTGATGTTTGCAGGACCGTTTTAGTAACAGAATGCATTAATTGACAGGATTGATCGATTGATTGATTGTATGGTGTTTAAAGCCGTTTTCAATATTATTTCAGTTATATCACGGCGGCCAGTGCACCTGTCCATGCTTTCCTGGAGTTTCTTTTACCAGTACATGTACTCCGCACAATATTCTTTCCAGGCCACTGGCTGCTTTCCCACATAACCATCGTCGAAACAATGGTCAGCGGTGAGAGAGGAATGAATCCTGTCGCGATGACTATCATCAATCCTCGGAAAGAAATTGGCCAAGCCGGGAATCGAACCAGCGACATAAATTGACAGGAAAACATGGACAAGCCAAGTGGCAACTGTTTCTTAAATCTGTACCAGATGACAAAACTTTGGACTCGTCCAAATTGAAAGCGTTTGCAGACGACAAATTAGATTTGACTCAAAAACTGAAATGTGTTTTTTGGGAGGGTAGAAAACATTGTGGGAAAAGGAGAAACTGCTGGTTACCAGCATTTTCTCCTTTTCCCCCAATGTTTTTAAAAGGTTTCTTACTTAGGGTCGTTAAAACTCGAGATTGTGTGGTAAAGGGTTAAATTTGTACCAGACGACAAAACTCTATACTTGTCCCATCTCAAATCGCTTGCAGACGACGAGTCAAGTTCGTCTAAAAAGATACGAGTTTCCTTCCATACAGTATGAAATGGCATAGAAAAAGGAGTAAGTTTTGTGTTACCAGCATATTGTTCTTTTCCTACATTTTCCCCCCAAAAGAATTCTTTTCAGGGTCGTTAACACCAATATTTTCCGTTAATCATCTGTTTGGAATACAATGTACCTGGTATAACTCTAACTCGATAAACCTTTCATTAACAGGTTATATATTGTTCGTTTGGGGGAATACATGTTTAAAACCACGAAACGTGACGAGATTATATAAACGTTATCGATATATGGGTTTATAAATTATCTCGTCACGGTACGTTATTTTAAACCTGTTATCCGAAACATAAACAATATTATCAACTGATAATGAAAGGTTTATCGAGTGAGGGCTATATAGTTACTTAAGGCAACTTATTGACCAATTTGGCCGGGCGTATTTTTTTTTTCTTCAATGTCAATTAATGCAGATACAATACCTACGTCATTACAATGAAATGTTTCTTTTATTCGGCGTAGCTGAATGGGCTGGCTTTTGACCTACTTTTTGGTACTGATGAAAACTGAATAAACAGAAATTTGTAACTGGTCAAAAAATGTACACATGCTTATTGTAATATTGTGATACCAGCATTTTCTACTTTTCCCACAATGTTATATAAATTATATTATCTACACTTATTTTGTCGTCTGCAAATGCTCTCAATTTGGTTGAATCCCACGATTTGTCGTTTGGTAAAGAGTTAACCCTTTCCCAAACGACAAATTTTGGACTGGTCCAAATTGAAAGAGTTTGCAGACAACAATTTTAAATTTGATGAAAATGGCAGAAAGGTCTCAAAAAGGGTAGAAAACACTGTGGGAAAATGAGAAATTGCTCGTTACGAGCAATTTCTCCTTTTCCCACAGTGTTTTCAAAAGACTTGTACGTAAAAACCAGGGCTTGTTTGGGAAAGAGTTAAGCTATTTCGCGACACCGCGCCCTGGTCTAAGTATTCAATGACGCCGGAGATATCGCGGATTTGTGTTGACTCTAAGAGTCTAAAAGCTCATCAACTTACAACAACAAAAACAACAACAGTAGCAACAACAACAAACAAACAAACAAACGACATAAGCAGCAGCAGCAGCAACAATAAAGACAACAAAGAAACTGCATCAAATCTGACAGGTATAATGATTTCACGGAATGAACGTTTTAACGCCCCGCTGAGTTACGAGTTTCTGTATATAACCGAGAGTACTCTGATACGTTACCGCAGCCAGTCGACCCTTTACTTCTTACAACGGAGGACTTTTGAAAACATTCTAGCAAACGAAGAAATTGCTCGTTACCAGCAATTTCTTCTTTTGCCACAATGTTTTCTTACGTGTTCATGTGCTTTTTCCCCCTTCATGTTGATAAACTGTATTTGACATTATTTCTTATGATTGTCGCCTATTGTCTGTTTGTTTCAGGAGGAAATGTGTTAATTGTCGGGTTGTTTTAGGAGGGAATGCGTTAATTGTGTTGCTATTTTCATGACAATGCACGTCTACAAAACACTTAATCCTGTCTGTTCTGCAGCCTTCTGTGTTTTTTTTTTTGTTTTGGAGATTATCTTCATAAGCCTGTACGACATTATTGTTGGTTTTCCGGTGTTTAGGCACAGGTTTATGATACGTGGTTGCAAGTTTGAATCCTGGTACAGGCCAATTTCTACCCTTGGATCGATGAAAGCATTGGCCACTGAAACTGCATTGGTCTATCTCGGGATACCGATATTTTCATTGCTCGATCATCGTATACCGTTACTAAATATAGATATATCGCCACTATATCGTACAATAACAAGTGTTCATGCGCCAATGTGCTATTTTTAGTAACAGTGTTCGATCATCGAGCAATGAATATATCAGTCAAAGGCCTGTAAAGAAAGACACTGCGACGAGGTATTACATTCCCATCTCACTGCCAAAGATTGTTTCGATGTTGTTTAAGCTAAATAGAAGCATGTGGCTTTGAACGTGTTTTAACCCTTTCCCAAACGACAAATTTTGGACTAGTCCAAATTGAAAGAGTTTGCAGACGACAACTTTAAATTTGATGAAAATGGCAGAAAGGTCTCAAAACGGGTAGAAAACACCGTGGGAAAAGGAGAAATTGCTCATTACGAGCAATTTCTCCTTTTCCCACTGTGTTTTCAAAAGACTTGTACTGCAGACACGTAAAAACCAGGGCTTGTTTGGGAAAGGGTTAAGCATTGTATTGGTGAAGAACTCCAGGAAATCATAGATAGATGCACTGGCGTTTGAATTGCCGAAAACGGTCTTATCTTTTTCAGGGCTAAATATATCAACTTGACCTCTTTTGCCAGTTGAAAATACAATCGGTTCAAATCCCCAGTTCGGCCAGTTTCTTTCCGAGGATTGATGATAGTCATCACAACAGGATTCATTCTTCTTTCACCGCTAATCATTCTTTCGACGATGGTTATGTGAGAAAGGAGCCAGTGGCTTACGAAGAATGTTGTACTGAGAACTGGTAAAAAAAAATACATGGAAGCATGGATGTGTGCACTGGACACCGTGATATAACCGAAATAATGTTGAAAACGGCGTAAAAACACAATACAAAAACTATGATCCACTGAAACCAAGAAATGTTTTTTTTTGTCCTATAGGCTTGGCAAGTCACCGTGTAACTATGGATCCTTAACCCTTAATGCCATGAAACCTACTTAAGTTGTTTTTTCAGACGATGTAGATCAAGATCAGACTGCACAAAACATACAGTCTGATCTTAGACCTACACTGTCTGCTACCGTGTTACATATTTTAACGGGCAAAAAAAACCCCTTTAAATAGCAGTATTTAGGGCTGTTTTTCCTAATAAAAAAGGTCCAAATCATTGATTCAGAGCCTTAAGGGTTAAAATCCAGTTTGTCTAACAACCGAATCCTGAGGTAAAATCGTCCTTTGACATGCAGGGAAGTTAACCAACAGCAAAAAAATATCGACCCACCTCAGCCTGTGCGGACTGCGCAGGCTGACATGGGTCGATACTTTGTACAGATGCTTTAAACCCCCTTTTCACAGAGCATGGCTCAATATTGTTTTTATTTGCCGTGTTGGCACTGAATAAGTTAGATTGATAGTTCTGTTTGTGTTTGTTGATGTCTGTATTTTTAACACTGTACATTCATTTAAGCCTTAGGCTACTAGGCGCGACTCGCCGACCTTTTGCGGGCAGTGCAGATCAAGATCAGACTGCACAGAACGTGCAGTCTGATCTTGGATCTACACTGTCCGATAAGAAGATATTTTTCTCCCTCCAAAAATGGTTTGAAATAGCATTATTCGGGTTTTTACGATCGGCTTACAAGTTTCATTTAATTTATTTCGCAGGATAAGGGTTACTATATAAAAGAAAGAAGGCTGAACAGAAGCAAGCACTGTGAACAGTTAACCCATTACTGTACACATTTTCACGCTCATATCGTATTCTGTTATTGGAAAACATTGGGGGGAGGGCAACTGCTTGCAACAAGCACACCCCCTTTTCCTACAGCGATCAACATATCAGTAAATATAGATAATTTCTTTACCATCAGCATTTATACATGTTTATCACTTGCGGTCAATTTATGACTGTCTAAAAATAGCCGAGCTTCATTACCGCAGGGGTTGCTGATTCGAATTCCCAGCTCGACGAATTTCTTTCCGAGGATTGATGATAGTCATTGCGATAGGATTTATTCCTCTCTCAGCGCTGATCTTTATTCCGACGATGATCATGTGGAAAAGCAGCCAGTGGCTTTGGAATAATATTGTGTGAAGTACTGGTAAATAGAAACTCCTGGAAAGCAAGGATAGCTGTACTGGCCGCCGTGATATAGTCGAGATAATGTTGAAAAGGGCGTTAAACACCATACGATCAAACAATCGATCAGTTTAAAAATAGCCAAACTAATGGAGAGTCCATATTCTTGATATCTTTAACAAGCCTGAAGGTTCCATTGAGGTAAGAGAGATCACCTTGCCAGCACAAGTTCGAGTTCTCGAATCCCAGCTCTGGCCTACCAAAGGCCAAATGGCTATGGCAGTTATGGCTTCTCTCCGCAGGGCAGGACTACAAAATGATATGAGCCATGCTCTGGGAAAAGGGGATTTATGTGTCTGCAAAAAGTATCGACCCAGGTCAGCCTGTGCATTCCGCACAGGCTGACCTGTGTCGAAACTTTTTTGATATTTTGTAAATTTTCTGTATGTCCAAAGACCATTCTACTTCTAGATTCAGTCGGTTGTTAGAGAAAGTGGATTTGAAAGGATCCAAAATAATGTGATGACTTTTTTTGGTACATGAATGATGTATCCCAGAGATGTATTAACCCTTTCCCAAACGACAAATTTTGGACTGGTCCAAATTGAAAGAGTTTGCAGACGACAATTTTAAATTTGATGAAAATGGCAGAAAGGTCTCAAAAAAGGTAGAAAACACTGTGGGAAAAGGAGAAATTGCTCGTTACGAGCAATTTCTCCTTTTCCCACAGTGTTTTCAAAAGACCTGTACCGTAGACACGTGAAAACCAGGGCTTGTTTGGGAAAGGGTTAAAGTCTCTCTTGCTACAACGCGGCTCATACAGTTACTAACGCACATAATTGTCTTTAGAAACAACAAAACAACAACCTCGTCTGATCGACGTAAATATGCAGGCTGAATGTACTGCAATTGTTTTAGGCGGATCAGTCGCTTCGCTTTATTCATGGTTTTGAAGCATACGTTTAGGATATGAAGGGCGAATTCCGGTGTAGATCAAGATCAGACTGCATAGAACTTGCTGTTTGATCGGAATGTTTTATGGGATTAAACTGGCCATTTGAAGAGTTTCCTCTGAGTTAATTTGTCGGTGTTATTTTAGAATTTAAGTATTTAAGACGTTTAATACCTCTTTACGTTTCAGCAGATGTTACAGAATGATTTAGTCAGCATCTCAGATTTATTTGTGGATAAAAACCTCAATTTATGTTGATTGTTTCGTATCTACGAAGATCTCCCGCGTGGCTCAGTAGTAAAGTCGCACAGTAGAACTCGTAAACTGGGGGCCACGGGTTGGAGTCTCACTGGAAGCAGTGATTTTTTTGTTGGAGTATCCTTGGGTAAGACATTTCAGAGCTCTAGACTAGTCCTGGTGAAATCCAGGACATATATGAAATATCAGATATCGCCGTGATATGATTGAAATAATGTTGAAAGCGGCGTAACACGCAATCGATCGATCGATCGACTGAACTAAAGACGCACCCACCCACCTCTGTTTCATCAATCAATCAATCAAAGAAGGGCTGATTGAACTTAGAGTTGACTTTCTGGTAAGAAGGGGAAAAAAAAAAAGAGAAGAAATCAATTTGCAGCAATAAGCAAGAAATTGGTTTTATCGTTGTGCGCTTTGATAACTTGTCTGTAACATAAGCGGCTGTTTGTATATGATAGAAGCGGCAAGGGATCGTTTCAGATCTCATAATTTCTCGATCAAAACGTGATATACTACATGCAACAGGAAATTTAAACCAACAGTTGTTTTGGAAGTTTTGCATGAACGTGCGTAATCTTTGTTTTGAGTGGGAATAAAGTTTGGGGGCATTGTTATAAAACTTGGATGTTTCTGTTTACATATTTCATTCTTCTTAAATTGACGGAATCAAGATAAACTCTTCACCAGACAAGCGTCAAAAGTTTGGACTTGTCTAAGCTGAAAGCATTTGCAGACGAAAAATAAATGCGACTCAAATTACAGTTTTCTTTTTTTTTTTGACAGAAAAAATTGCAGGAAAATGATGAGATGCAGGTTACAGACATTTTCCCATTCATCCCAATGTTTTCTTTTTAACCCTTTACCACACAATCCCGACTTTTAGCAACCTGAGAAAGAAGCCTTTTGAAAACATTGTGAGAAAAGGAGAAAATGCTGGTAACCAGCATTTTCTCCTTTTCCCACAATGTTTTCTACCTGATCAAAGACAAAATTGCACCATCTGAGCCACACTGAATTTGTCGTCTGCAAATGCTTTCAATTTGGACCAGTCTAAAATTTTGTCGTCTGGTAAAATGTTAAAACCTGCCTACTTTCCAGGGATCGAATTTCCGATGATTCTTTTGTAACGAATAAGGACTCCCGTTACTGCGACGGGTAGTTATTCAACTTTTTTCTAAACAATCCATTGTTTAAAGCTTAATGAAGAAAACATTTTGAAAACATCTTCGAAAAAGAGAAAAATGCTGGTAACCAAAGACGAAATGTTTTATACCGTTTAAAAGACAAGTCGAATCAGTTTTCATTCACATTCATTTACAGTAGTCTTCTTTTCATTTGGACAAGTTTGAAATTTTGTCGTCAAATTAAATATGGATCAAATGATGAGATTTGTCCATGAAATGACAGAATAGAATGTTTTCAAAAGGCTCCTTTTACTCGCCAAGACTCAGGACCCGGGCTGTGTGTCGTCAAATCAAATGTGGATCGAATGATGAGATTTCTCCATGAAATGATAGAAAAGAATGTTTTCAAAAGACTCCATTTTCTGGCCAAGACTCGGGACCCGAGTCGTTTCAACAGTCAAGTTTTATTGGGTGCCTTGCTGAAGTGTATTGTAGACGCTTCTTAACACTTAAACTGCTAAATAAGTGAAATGAAGCTTTCAAACCGATATCAAAGTCATAATTCTCTCTTTTTTGTTTTGGAGAGAAATGTCTTCATATCGGATGGTGTGGATCAAGATCAGACTGCACAGAACGTGCAGTCTGAACCTGATCCACACCGTCCGCAAAACGTCAGTGAGTCGCGCTTAGCAGCTTATGGGCTTATGGATTAAACTATTCTTCATTTTCGATCAGTTCCAAAGAATGTTTTCAAAAGACTCCATATTCTCGCTGAAATTCGGGATTATGTGGTAAAAGGCTCTTCCCCCCTCCCCGTCCTTTTCAACAACCAAGTTTTTTGGATGCCTTGCTAGAGTGTATTGCATACGCTTTGTTAAACTGTGCTTCATTGTCGGTCAGTTCCAAACGCAGTGAAGTTCGTTAACTATCGAGACTTATAATTTTGAACGTGTTTGTACCTGAGGGAATATGAATTTAAACGTGAAATGTAAATTTTAAACTTTTACTGGTGAGTTTTAAATCATTAAACGGATTGTTGACAATGCCAGAAAACATAGTCTAGACTTAGGAAATAAGAAAAAAAGGTTTAAATGTAAATTCGGTAGCCATGTCGTTTGAACATATTGGGGAGAATTGTTCTAAATATGGACAAAAGAATCCCAAAGCCAGCGTCGAACAGAAACATTCCAACGGAAAGGATATCAACGTACTGATACTCGGAATGCCTGGAGTCGGGAAAACAGGTACTTTATTGTTTTTCCTTAATCATTGACGCTTGTTGGGAGCAATTCCCCCCCCCCCCTTTTTTTTTTTTGCTACAGTGTATTCAAAAGTTGTTTACTGCGAGATGATAGAGACCCTCGGCAGGCAGTTAAGTCTTAAAAAAGATAACTGAGCCACGATCTGACGAAAGGGGGCTTAATGCATTTCTCTGATGAATAATAGCAAGCAAGTCAGCACATAATTATGAATCAATAATAGCAACTTTTTTTAAGCCTTAAGCTGCTAATCGCGACCCACTGACCTTTTGCTGACAGTGTAGATCAAGATCAGACTGCACAGAACGTGCAGTCTGATCTTAGATCTACACAGTCCGATTCGGTATTTTCTTTCCGGTGAAATCAACTTTGAAGCCGCATTGTTTGGGCTTTAAGTATTGAGTAGAAATTTGCGTTTCACTTATTCAGCAGCTTAAGTGTTAAAGACCGACCGAATCATGAGGCAGACTGGTTCTTGGACATAGCACATAAAATTGACATTGACTAATAGCGAAAAAAATCGGCCCAGGTCAGCCTGCACAGGCTGACCTGGGTAGATACTTTTCGCAGATGCGTTAAGCCCATTTAGTGCCAGAGCATTGCTCATTTGTTTTCAGAAGAAAGCAGATTTTTTGGCTCCTTAATGTTTTCTCAGTTTCTGAAGTACGAGTATAGTGCATATAAAAACATATTTTTTATATACTTACATGTACGTTCAGTTGGAATCTCCGTGGTCCAACGTTAAATGCGTCAGGAGGATGTGTACTTGAGCACGGCACTACAGAGCCCGAGTCTAGCACCGGTGAAAGTCAGGAACTGATTGATTGTATGGTGTTTAACGCTGATTTCAACATTGTTTATATCGCAACGATCAGTGCGCCTGTCTGTACTTTCCTGGATTTTCTGTTACCAGTGCTTCGCACAATAGTCTTTCCAAGCCACTTCCTGCTTTCCCACATAACCATCGTCGAAACAATAATCAGTGGTGAGAGAGGAATGCATACTGTCGCAATGACTATCGTCAATGCTCGGAAAGAAATTTGCGGAGCTGGGGATTCGAACTAGAGAACTCGAGTCAGGTACGATACCGACTGCTCTACCGGGGCTCGGTGAAAGTCATTGATGATATGGACATGTGACTCGTAATATAATTGAAATGCACATAATACTTCCATACCAAAAATTGTATAGTTGTCTAATAATGACATTTTTTCTGTTCGTGGACCATCTAAGTATCCGTAGAGAGTTGAATAAAACCAAAGTACATTAAAAAAAACCCCAAATAATTGCAACTACATGAATACTCTAGTCCAGAGTGCCTTAGCAAAGCGGGCAGTGTAGATCAAAGATCAGACTGCACATCTTGTGCAGTCTGATCTTTATCTACACTGGCCGCAAAGGTACCTGTGCTTGTGACAGGCGCTTAAATGATTAATTCCGACCGTGGGAAGTTAAGGAAAACGAGCTATCACCAAAATGTCAAATAAATATCAAGAGTAATTTTAAACCTTGTCTATTTCGTTCAGAAAAAGGCCAGTAACTGCTGGTGAAAAACGTTTTTACAGTACTCAAAAAAAATTAACTGTTTCATTGCCAATGCCGACTTGGACAGCTTTTGCGGATGACGTAGATCTAAGATCAGACTGCATCAAAACGTACAGACTGATCTTGGACTTACACCAAAATCAGCTTCAAAATGCAAGTGAAGTATACTTGTTAACCTCGGGAAATTTATGTGGCAGCGAAAGAGTTAAAGCATTTGAGCCATGCTCTGTGAAAAGGGGGCTTAATGCATCTGCAAAAAAGTATCGATTCAGGTCAGCCTGTGCAGTCCGCGCAGGCTGACTTGGGCCGAAACGTTTTGCTATTGATCAATTTTCTGCATGTCAAAGGACCAGTTTACCTCATTATTCAGTCAGTTGTTAGACAAAATGGACTTTATGGATCCATGATCGTGTGATGACTTGCTATAGGTATAATGCATCACAGAGATGCATTAAATCCCCTTTTGCCAAAGCATGGCTCAAATATCTGTCTAGAACATGAACTATACTGAAATCTTTTGACGCACATCATCCCCCGCCTTTTACCATCTCCCATCCACCATCCCCCATCTCCCATCCTCTATCTCCCATCCCCCATCTCCCATCCCCCATCTCCCATCCCTTATCTCCCATCCACCATCTCCCATCCCCAATCTCTTATCTCCAATCTCTCGTCTCACATCCCCCATCTCCCATCCCCATCCATCATCCTCCATCTCCCATCTCCCATCTCCCATCCCCCATCCCCCATCCCCCGTTTCCCATCCCCAATACCTTATCTCCCATCCACCATCTCCCATCCCCCATCTCTTATCTCCAATCTCCCATCTCCCATCCCCCATCTCCAATCTCCCATCCCTAATCCCCAATCTCCCACTCCCCATCCCCTCCCCCCATGTTCCATCCCCCATTCCCCATCTCCGCCCGGAATAGTCTAGATATATAGATTCATAGGATTTTAAAGATTTTTGAAAAGGGTTGATTTTTTGAGAGCCTAATGGACGAAATGGGCTTTTTCAACAATCATAATAAACGGGTGGAATACTGCAATTTAAAAATAGTGTCATGAAAAAAAATTGTTACATGGTAAGGGACAGTATGGATCCAAGATTAGACTGCGCGTTCTCTGCAGTCTGATCTTGATCTACACTGTTCGCACAGCAATCATACGTTTAGGTCAAGTGTTCTAAGGGATAAACTACTTGAACGCCTCGTTATAGGAGACCAATTTATATATAACTTCCGGTCTGGCAGCCAGTGAAGGAAATGTTAATAACAAGGCCCCTTATTCCCTTTCTCAAACGACCCCGAGTTTTAATGATCCTGAAGCAAAAGGCTTTTGAAACACTGAGGGAAAAGGAGAATATGCTGGTAAACAGCATTTTCTCCTTCAGGTTCTCACGATGCTTCTCTTCCCTCTTTAACCCTTAAAGCGCCTTTCACGACTATAGTTGCGTTTGCGGCCAGTGTAGATCAAGATCAGGCTGCACAAAACGTGCAGCCTGATCTTTGATCTACACTGTCCGACTTGCTGAATCACTGGAGACAAAAGTAAACATGAAATTGCAATTATTTTGGCTGTATTTCTAGGATGAAAATGTCTGACAGGTTAATTTGGCACTCTGAGGGTTAAGACGAATCTCATCCATTGAAGTACTGCCTTGAAGTCACTAGCCGCTTTAGCTGTAACAATGTTTAGCCACTGTCTTGAGGTCACTAGCCGCTTTAGTTGTAACAATGTTTAGCCACTGCCTTGAAGTCACTTGCCGCTTTAGTTGTAACAATGTTTAGCCACTGTCTTGAGGTCACTAGCCGCAACAATATTTAGCCACTGCCTTGAAGACACTTGCCGCTTTAGTTGTAACAATGTTTAGTCACTGTCTTGAAGTCAATTGCCGCATTACTTACATTCATACATATCTTTATTTGCATAGAATACAAACATATTCATAGCACAATGGTTAACAGAAATATATATTACACAAAGTAAGTAGGACAAGGAAGATTTAATAGGGAAAAAAATGGGAGAAAAAAAATGTTAACAGAGAAGGTATCTGTTGTATACTCTTTCTGAATAAAGGGCGGGTAGATAACACTGGGATCAATTCTGCATGTACATGCATGTTGATCACAGTCCACATTTCCAGCCAAAGAACAAAAGGTATCGGACATTTCTATTTTATAGTAAGTAAGGTAAGGTATTAGACATTTCAGATTTATAGAAAGTAAGGTAAAATGACAAGATTTGGTTATTAAAATACAATAATATAGCAAGGTACTCTGACGAGAAAACTAGACAATTTCAAACTGAAAGCATTTTGCAAACAAATTGTTAGTTGTAACAATGTTTAGCAGCCTATCAGACATGTTGTCTTTCTTTTTCGGTAAGGTCTCATGATACCTTTTTATGATTTATCAAGAACAACAACAAAAGCCACATGTTTATTTCGAATCAAATATCACGTTATAATCGTTTTTGACAATTCGGTTGTTTTAGAGCCACCTGTTTATAAAATAAATGTTGCATGAACGGATAGATAATCTGGCCAAAGCAAAACTCCTATGTCTGTATGTGCTTCTGTCCATCCGTCCATGTTTGTTTCTAAGTCTGTGTGTCTGATTGTTCTATCTGTCTTTCTGTCAGTCTATCTGAATACCTGCTGCTCATATATCTCTGTTTACCTGTTTCCCGTCTTTCTCTACTTCCACTTAACTATTATATTTGAGTAACCTCATGTTGGGTTAATCGTGACTTTTATCTTCTTGCCAAAAAGCATCGTACGAAAGAAGCCTGCAGATATCAGTTAGTGTAAACCTGTCTGGATATATCTGTTTGCTTGTCCATTTAAATCTTTCAGCCCTAAACGTATAGAGCCGACCTCTTTTGAAAGTTGAAAATACAGTCCAGTGAAAATCAGAAATGATTTTTATCATAAAAACTTTATTACATAAACGGACGGTATAGATCCAAGATCAGACTGCACGTTCTGTGCAGTCTGATCTTGATCTATGCCGTCCGTAAAAGCCCCCATGTTTTCGCAAATGCCGCTAAAAGAGTTAAATCTTATCTGTAGCTAGCTGTCGAATATTTATGATCCAGCGGTCAAAAAACATGTCTGGTATTGCAGTTTATTTCCAGTGGTTTTGAATTATTTGGCTGTAATTTATGATCCCCAAAGGCAAACGGCCGTGCGTTCAACTTACCAGGGATGCATGTTCTTTCAATTATAGCCAGAGCTGTTGGGGTAAATTTTGTACTTTGTATATAGAGTGACAGGTAGAAAGTCAGCAGCACTTGGTATTCATTGAAATATATCACTGCCCGTATCACCAACCACACAGACCATTCTGATGTATGTAATAAAACTGTCATAGAGTTTCCCATTCCTTGAAGTAACAGAAATAACAAGGACAATAACGCCGTCGACGACGACAAAGCCGATGACAACGTCGACAATAATGACGACAACAAAGATGACGAAAGACAATTGCATCCAAACAGAAATACTTTCCGTTCTACCATTCTATCCTAAAGAATGGTTCAATATTCTAACAACAAATCTCACTGTTTTAGCTAAACTTAATTGCCGTCTCAATACTCTCAGCGCAGGCTGGCATGGGTTGATACTTTTTGGATAGACCATTGCATCCAAACAGAAATACTTTCCGTTCTAGTATTCTATCCTAAAGAATGGTTCAATATTTTAACAACAAATCTCAGTTTTAGCTAAACGTAATTGCCGTCTCAATACTCTTTTTCCCCTTTTACTTGGACCGGTCTGAAATAATGTCGTTTGCTAAGCAGTTCGATGATAAAATCAAAGCACTGAAAGTACTTATATAAGGTGATGGTAGAAATTTGCTAGCTTTTAACAGTAGACCATTTCATTTAACAATTGATTCATCTGAAGGGTGACAGCATTTTTTCTAAGACTGATAGCACTATTTCATGATTATTTTCCATATAAATGTGCGTCTAAGCGTTTTACATGCGAATTTAGGTGTTAAAAATGGTTTGGGGTGTAATGATTGTTTTGGGGGGTATTTTTGTAGTGGTGTAGTGTGTATTAGTGGGTTTTTCTCTTACTTATTCATCCGCGATGCAGATCTTATAAACTAGGCCATGTCAAAAATATGAATCAAAGCAAAGTTTTGATCTAGATCTAATTGGAGAGGTCATCAGACCTCTCCAACGGTGGTGAGTTTAAAAGGCAGACTGCCTCAGATATTGCTGTCTAAATCCAGTATTTTGGCGAAATTGTTCTGACACGCAGTCTGTTTCGTGATGGTCTTATAAATAAACCAAAAGTAAAAGACCGAAACAAGAAATAGACGTGGTTTGTTTTTTATATCACGGATTTCTAAAAATATTTGTTATATTGATATGATTTCAAATTAGAATGATTGCAATTTTTCATTAAATAAATAAGTCTAAGCAAAAACAAGGGAAAAAAGAATTTTGTTAAAAAAATAGAAAGAACACCGCGGGAAAAGATCACGTGACTTAAAAACCCAGGAAGAAGGTCATGTGACTGTTAAGTAATGCATAAGAGGCTTCAACGTAATCACTTAATGCCTTACTTGTTTGTTTACGTGTGCCAAAATATATTGAAAATAAAAGCCTATGAACTATTTGAAAACATTGATGTTGACCTCTCCAGGCTTCTTTTTTAAAGAAGACAACTTGTTTCTGCAACATTTAGTTGTAAGGTTCATCGTTCGTGTAGTCTAATTAGCTTGCACAGTTCTTCAATCTTCATTTTATTTTCACATTTCAAGCGACATAGACGCACCTCTTCATTGATGTACGAGGATCTATTTTTCTTGAAACAGAGGAGTGATTTGTCTTCACATAACTTATGTTTAACGGTTGAAATAAGAAGGCAAACACTGAAATCACCATCTAAAAATGACATTCTAAATGAACCTCGCTCTGGCAAAAGGGGGCTTAATGCATCTCCATGATGCATTGTATCAATTAAGCCATCTAATTTAGCAACCGACTGAATCATGAGGCAGACTGGTCTACTGACGTACAGAAAATTGACCAACGGCGAAAAGTTTCGGCCCAGGTCAGCATGCGCGAACTGCGCAGGCTGACCTGGGTCGATGCTTTTCGCAGATGGATTAAGCCCCCTTTTCACAGAGCATGACTCAAATAAAGAATACATCCTGCATAGGTAGAAAAAAATTACCACCATCATGTGTGTGTGTGTGTGTGTGTGTGTGTGTACTCTGGCAAAAGGGGGATTTATTGCATCTTCGTGATACATTATACCGAGTTAGTCATCACATAATTATGATTGATTGATTGTATAGTGTTAAACGCCGTTTTCAACATTATTTCAGTTATATCACGGCCACCAGTGCACCTATCCATGCTTTCCTGGAGTTACATTTACCAGTACTCCGCACAATATTCTTTCCAAGCCACTGGCTGCTTTCCCACATAACCATCGTCGAAACAATGGTCAGCGGTGAGAGAGGAATGAATCCTGTCGCGATGACTATCATCAATCCTTAGAAAGAAATTGGCCAAGCCGGGGATCGAACCAGCGACCTCCTGTTCTCAAGTCCTGTACGCTACCGACTGAGCTACGGGGGGCTTGGCATATTACATAATTATAGATCCATTATAGATCCATCAAAATCCATTTTGTCTGACAACCGGTTGAATGCTGAGGTAAAATCGTCCTTGGATACGTGGAAAATAAATGGACCAATGACAAAATGTTTCGACCAAGGTCAGCCTGCGCAGTCCGCGCAGGCTGACCTAAGTCGAAACATTTTGCATATGCACTTAACCACCTTTTCACGGAGCATGGTTCAATTGTATATTTTTTCAAGACGTATCTTTTAACAGTTTCAGTGGATATTACTCTCAACCGTTGAAATAGGTCGAGTTTATGTATTTGGTACAGAAAGGGTGAAACTAAAATAAACAAGAACCATTCTGTGCGTGATGCAGTCTCAAGCACGCCTTATTTATTTAACTGTATTAATAAACAAATAACTTTTTTTTTTATTAACGCAAATAAACACGAAAAAGCAAAAAAATATACTTAACTCTTTACCAGCTAATTCCGACTTTTAGCGACCCCGAGAAAGAAGCCTTTTGAAAATATCGTGGGAAAAGGAGAAAATGCTGGTAAACCAGCTTTTAACAATTCCGAGAAAGAAGCCTTTTGGGGAAAAATGGGAGAAAGGGAGAAAATGCTGGTAACCAGCTTTTAACGACCCCGAGATAGAAACCTGTTGAAAACATTGTGTAAAAAGGAGAAAATGGTGGTAACCAGCTTTTAACGACCCCAAGAAAGAAGACTTTTGAAAACATCATGGGAAAAGAAGAAAATGCTGGTAACCAGCTTTTAACGACCCCAAGAAAGAAGACTTTTGAAAACATCATGGGAAAAGAAGAAAATGCTGGTAACCAGCTTTTAACGACCCTAAGAAAGAAGACTTTTAAAAACATTGTGGGAAAAGGAGAAAATGCTGTTAACCAGCATTTTCTCCTTTTCCCACAATGTTTCTAAACCTCCCAAAACAAATTTCAAATTTTCGCTCACGTTTATTTTCTCTCGCGTGCAAATACTTTAAATTTTGGAATATTGTAAAATTTTGTCGATTGGTATCGGGTTAATTAACCGGAAAAAAAAAGAAGAGGGAATCACTGCACCTGTTAGGATTCGCATATCTGTTTTCGACCCTCAAAAAGATAACAAAAAAAAAAGATGAATAGAAATGCTGTATGGAATAAAAATTGCCCCCCCCCCCCCTTTACTGAGTACATTTAACATTTAGCCTGCTAAATAACCAGAGCTCCAGATAGAAGGAGTGATTTTGATTATAGAATTGAAAATGTTAATTATGCTCAATCAAACCCTATGTTATGGGTACTCATTAGAATCGTCACGTCGAGACGATTCTAATGAGTACCCACAACATAGTGTTTGAAAGAGAAATAATGGATTTAGAATACCATCACTCCCTCTTATCTGGAGCTCGGTCGATAGTAAACCCGAATAATGTTCTCTCAAACTTTAGTTTTGGAGAAGATATCTCCTTATCGGACAGTGTAGATCCAAGATCAGACTACACGTTGTGTGCAGTCTGATCTTGATCTACACTGTCCACAAAAGGTCAGTGAGCCGCGCTAAGCAGCCTAAGGGCTAACCCTTTACCACACGGTCCCGACTTTTAACGACCCTGAGCAAGAAGCCTCGTGAAAACATTGTGGGAAAAGGAGAAAATGCTGGTTACCAGCATTTTCTCCTTTTCCCACAATGTTTTCTACCCTTCCCGAAACAATTTCATTTTTTCAGTCACATGTATTTTGTCGTCTGCAAATGCTGTCAATTTGGACCAGTCTAAAATTTTGTCGCTGGTAAGCAGCATTTTCTCGTTTTCCCACAATGTTTTCTACCCTTCCCAAAACAAATATCATTTTTTCAGTCAAATTTATTTTGTCGTCTGCAAATGCTTTCAATTTGGACACATCCAAAATGTTGTCGTTTGGTAAAGAGTTACACCTTTTACTGCACAAGCTATTTTTGGCTACCCCTCCCCCCCTCCTCGCCAACAATAAACAAACAAACAAACAAACAAACAAACAAACAAATCTTTACAACAAGTCAAAGAAACGACAGACGTGTGAAAGCAGAGAGAAATGAACCATGCGCCGGCAAAAGGGTGTTTAATGCATCTTTTTGATGAAATATACCAAGCAAGTCATTACGGAGTTGAGCCATGCTCTGTCAAAAGGGGGCTTAATGCATCTGCAAAAAAAAGAAAATCGACTAAAACTTTTTGCTATTCATAAATTTTCTACATGTCAATGGACTTCTCTACGTCCACATCCAGTCGACCGTTAGACAACATTTTCTAGATACATAATTATGTGATGACATGCTTGCTATAAGGCATCACGGAGATTCATTTAACCCCCTTTTGCCAGGGCATGGCTCAATTATAGATCCATTATAGATCCGTATTTATCCGCTCTGTCGGACAACCGGCTGAATTCTGAGGTAGAATGTTCCTTGGACATGCTGAAAATTTATCAAAAGCAAAAACATTTTGACATATGTCAGCCTGCGAGGACTGCGCAGGCTGGCATGGGTTGATAATTGTTGAACTTTTTGAACTTGCATTAAACCCCCTTTTTGCAGAGCATGGCTCAAATATGTTTTCAAATTGAATGGAAAATATTGTGGGCATAGAAGCAAAATATTCTGTCCCCACAATGTTTTCGAAAGCTGTAGATTGCGAGAGGGTAAATATATACCGGTATTTGTACAGTGCCGCTTTAACCCTTAGGCTGCTAAGCGCGACTCACTGACCTCTTGCGGACAGTGTAGATCAAGATCAGACTGCACAGAACGTGCAGTCTGATCTTGATCTACACTGTCCGATAAGGAGATATATTTCCGTCAGAAATACCTTTGAGACGGCAAACTTTGGGCTTCTTTTTTTTTTTACTATCGGCTAGAGAATTTCATTTAACTTATATAGCAGGATAAGGGTTAAATAGCTCTTTGACCGCTAGGTACGAGGTTTGTGGTTTTTTTTTTTCGTCAAAACTTTGAATTGCGATATTTCATTTTGTTTTTAAATTGTTACGCGTATTTTAAAATCCACCTGACAAACGCATTTGACAACCAACTTCTCTGTGTAACGCTTTATGCTTTTAGAATTAAATGGAAGGTACAAGGAATTTTGATAAAACTGTACATTTTTCCCATAAAGATAAAAAAAGAGAAACATAAAGCTATGTATATCTACCCACCGGCTTTAGATACTTCTTATCAATTTTAATGCCCTTTTTTTCTTTCACAGATAAGATCTGATACTTCATGTAACCGAAAACATTGAAAAACAAGGAAAGTTTGACAAATACAAACAATCTAAGCGATCTCCTTTAAAACAATATCGAAATTTTCAGTCGTAGAATAGGAAAAAAAAAAAATTCTTTTGTTGCAGTTTCGTGGCAATACATCTTGAATCTGCACTATCCTCCAAAGAGCAAATGTTCGACTTCAGCGCCGAACGCATAACCTTATGAATCAAATATGCAGCTAAAACTTTGTAAACATCCGTGTAGGGAAATAAGGATAAAGCATGGAAATCAGGCACTGAAACATGAATAAATGTGAAATGGGAAACCATTTGGAAAAATGAGAAAAAATGTTTGTTATGCTGTCGCTGCGTTATACGACCGGAAGTAAAGGGCACACAACCGCCAACAAATATATCGCCACTATGGAATATAGAGCTTCTATCAACTCACGATGCATTATAGTACCAAGCAAGTCATCATAAAATTATCGATCGATAAAATTCATTTTGTCTAACAACCGGCTGAATCTGAAGGTAAAAGGTCTTTGGACATACAGAAAATTGACCGAAAGCAAAAAGTTTCGACACAGGTCAGTCTGCGGGGATACTTTTCGCAGATGCATTAAGCCCCTTTTCACAGAACATGCCTCAGTTATAACAGTAATCATCTTACACGGACGTTTTTTTTTTTTTATGCAGTGCATTACATTTTGAGAACATTGTGGCAAAAGAAGAAATTACTCGTTACGAGCAATTTCTCCCCACAGTGTTTTCAAAAAGTGGTCTCAGTGCTGCATGACGAGAATATCACGTTTGCAAGCGGTAATAGGTAAAAAAAAAAAACTGGGTAATAGTTTCTCAAACAACAAAGTTTTAGATTTGTTGAAATTCAAAGTATTTGCTTACTGCATATCGAACGTGGCTCATATCACACGATTTGTGAGTGGAATGACAGAAAACCTTGTGAGAAAAAGAGAAAATGCTGCTTACTAGCATTTTCTCCTTTTCCCACACTGTTTTCCGAAATCTTCTCCTATAGGATCGATAAAACTTGGGATTGTGTAACAAAGGGTTAAACAGATGAAGGTCTGGAATTAAATTGGCGAATCCGACATGTGTATGTTATTGCATACGTACTGAGTTAATTGGTTTCTTGAAGGGAAATATATATGAACCATGCTCTGTGAAAAGGGGGCTTAATGCATCTGCGAAAAGTATCGACCCAGGTCAGCCTGCGCAGTCCGCGCAGGCTGACCTGGGTCGAAACTTTTCGCTGCCTGTCAATTTTCTGTGTGTCAAAGGACCAGTCTACCTCATGATTCAGTCGGTCGTTCAAAAAATGGCTACTATGGATCCATAATTACCTGATGGCTTGATTGGTACAAGGCATGGAGGAGATGCATTAAGCCCCTTTTTGCCAGAGCATGGCCCAATTATAGAAACCCTCGTTAACTTTGAGGCTACGTAGTCGGATTCAATACACTTTTGCGGTCTGTGTAGATCAAAGATCAGACTGCACAGAACGCGCAGTCTGATCTTTGATCAACACTGTCCGATACGTAGATGTAAGCTTTTATGTTAGCTTTTTTTTTTTTATTTAATCGACGGAAAGATTTTTAAAACTGCACTTATTTTGGGTGTTATTTTTGGATGGAAATTAACAGTTTACTTATTTTTACAGTTTACTTATATTTACAGTTTACTTATATTTACAGTTTACTTAAATTTACAGTTTACTCATATTTATAGTTTACTTATATTTACAGTTTACTTATATTTACAGTTTACTTATTTACAGTTTACTTATATTTACAGTTTACTTATATTTACAGTTTACGTATATTTACAGTTTACTTATAGAGGAGGTTAAGTGTCAGAGCTTAGCTCCCATCCTGCTAAGTAAAAGAAATGAAACGTTCAAACCTTTCGTATCAACCAAAACTTTCCTGTTTCAAAGGTATTTTTGGAGGAAAGATATCTCCTTATCGGGCAGTGTAGATCCAAGATCAGACTGCACGTTCTGTGCAGTCTGATCTTGATCTACGCTGTCCGCAAAAGGTCAGTGAGTCGCGCTTAGTAGCCGAAGGGTCAAAGTTCATAAGGTTCGTTTCATCCTCCTTATCGGACAGTGTAGATTCAAGATCAGACTGCACGTTCTGTGCAGTCTGATCTTAATAATAATGATAATAATAATAACTTTATTTAGAGAAGGTAACATGTTAAGATATATATGTACAAATCTTATTTTCAACATGGCCTTCTTAAAAACAACTACAATAACACACTCTCTCTCTCTCTCACACACACACACACACACACACATGTATATCACTTTACATCCAGAGCACACAGCCATAAATTTGCAATATAACTCATACAACAATATAACATCATTTCAAAGACATACACAGACAATATAATATTAGTTGTAAATGAACAATGTATATTCATTTGATATATAATAGTAGAAGAGTGTAGGCATTTAATTAGAAGTATAATGACATAAGAAAGCTTTTTAGTTTTTGTTTAAAATAACCTATATTATTAATAGTTCTTATATCTATGGGGATCGAATTCCAATATTGCATCCCAATATAGGAAAAGGTGCGCTTTCCAAAATCTGTTCTAGGTATGCTTTGGCTTGTACACATAACATCATTATTTAACTCAGATCTTAGCATGTAATATTGATTTCTACTATAATTTATAAGGTTAGACATGTAAGGTGGCGCTAGACCATGAAGCGTTTTATAAACCATTAGGATTGTAAAATATTTGCGGCGACCTTTAATGCTAAGCCATTTTAATGAGGTGAAATTTGACTTAGAGCATGTTTTTCTAGGTTTTTTCAAAATTATACATGCAGCTCGTTTTTGTAACTTGATAATTCTGTTTATAAAAGCTGATTTACAGTGACTCCATGAAATACAACCATAGTCAAAATAAGGAGCAATGTATGAATTATAAAACAGTTGTTTCATATCCAGTGTGAGAAAATTATTTATTCTCTTGAGTAAATACACTTTTGATGATATCTTTGAACAGACCTTGTCAACATGAGTCTTCCAACATAGCGAATTGTCAATATATAAACCAAGAACCCTTTGAACACTTACATTCTCGATTTTATTATTTGAAACTTTTAATTGAAGTTCTGGTAGATTCTTAAGTCTCCTTTTACTTCCTATAATCATACAAGTAGTTTTCTTTGGATTTAAAATCATATTGTTATTTTTAGACCAAGTATCAATTTTAGATAAGTCATTTTGTAATAATTCATTAATTTCTGATAGAGATTTACTTGATTTATAAAGAGTAGCATCATCTGCATACATGTCTATGTTTGATAGAAGGTTTAAAGGTAAGTCATTCACGTATAGTAAAAATAAGATGGGTCCTAAAATCGAGCCTTGAGGTACACCAGATGATAGTGGTTGCATTTCCGATACCACAGGGCCATTTTTGATAACTTGAAATCTACCATTTAAATAAGAATTAAAAAGTGTACAAGCTTTGTCTGTGAAATGATGTAATTTAAGCTTATATAATAATATTTCATGATCAACAAGATCGAATGCTTTTTTAAAATCAAGAAAGACCGATCCAATAATTTTACCATCGTCCACGTCCATTAACCACGAGTCTATTAGTCTTATGAGAGAAGTCTGGCAAGAATGATTTTCTCTAAAGCCCGATTGATATGCGAACAGAACATCGATAGTTTTTAAAAAGATTTTAAGTTGATTTGCAGTATGTCTCTCAAATATTTTTGAAATTGTAGGTAAAACTGAAATCGGCCGATAGTTATTTGGATCCGATTTATCGCCGCCTTTGAAAAGAGGCTTTACACTTGCTTTTTTGAGATCAGCTGGGAACATTCCCGTTGATATGCAACTATTTATTATTACTGATATAGGTTTTGATATAAAATCTTTACATAATTTTAATATTTTGGGACTTATACCATCAAGCCCAGTGGCTTTATTATTGTCTAATTTTTCAATCATATACCGTACTTCTAGTGCTGTTATGAAATGTATGTTAAAGTAGTTATTTTTTATTTTTTTATCTAGATATCTTTTAAAATCATCAAAGTTCTTCGGGTTAAAGGGGGCTCTAGTTACCATTCGTGAAATATTTACAAAATGTCTGTTCAATGCATTTATGACGTTTACTGTTCCTTCTTCATCTAAATCATCAACGATGAGATTATTAGGAAGTTCATAAGGGTTCCTTTCATTTGACGTAATTCGTTGAAGATTTTTCCAAATATTTTTTGAATCTGTTTTACTTTGAATGGCCTTATTGAAATAATCCTTTTTGTTTTTCTTAATAATTGCAGTGACTTTATTTCTCCAAATTTTGTACATGGAGAAATTGTGTCCTTGTTTGAAATTGTCTCATGTCCTTATTGCTTGTTTAATTTCTTCGTTGAACCAGTCTGGCTGCCTTCCTTTTTTAACCCGTTTTTCCTTGATCGGAATATGTTTTGATAGGCAGTTATTCAACATCAAGTAAAAATGATCTAGCGCTTTACATGGGTCATTAATTGTTTCAACTAAATCAAAGTTGGTCTTGGCAAGGTCCATCAAAAATTTATCTAAGTTAAAATTATCAAAAGATCTATATGTTATTGACTGGATTCTATTTCCTAACTTTCCTTTTGAGTTTTTATAAGTTATAGCAACAGGAAAGTGGTCGCTTATTCCTATTTCTGGAACAGATATTTCTTGAACAAAATTTGGACAGGTACTATAGACATGATCAATTATACTTGAAGAGTTGCTCGTTACTCTTGTAGGAACCGTTATATGTTGATGTAATTCAAAATCCTTAATCAATTTAGCCCACTTTGTATTACTATATAAACATGTAGATGATAAATTGAAATTTATATTGTAATCTCCAAATAACAGGAGATTTGTGTCATTAAACTCAGCTGATAATAACTGATTCTCATACTTATCTGTCCAGTCTTGATTGATATTTGGCGGTCGATATGTGAAATTAATTAATAATGGTTTGTTATGTGGAAATTTGATTTCAATCCAAATACTTTCTATATCACTCTGTTCTAAATCATTTCTTCTTTTATAGATTATGTGATTAGCGATGTATATTAGTAACCCCCCGCCAAGTTTTCCCACTCTATCTCTTCTTTCAAAAACAAAGCCATTTATGTTAAGATTTATGTTTTCTACTTTTTCTGTGAGAAATGTTTCTGCTATACCAAATAAATCAAGTGAGTTAGTCTCATTTCGGATAAATTTGATTTCATCCAACTTAGGAAATAAATGTTGAATGTTTAAATAACCTATATGCAACCCCTTGGTAATTAAGTTAAATGTATTGCTTGACGAATTATCCTTTGAATATAATGTTTTTATTACTTGGGATCCAATTTTATCATTCTGTACGATTGATTGGTTATTCTTGACTTCATTATATAATGAAATTTGACTATAAGTGCTGTATTCACAATCGAAACACACAATTGGATTGTCATGAGATCTTGTACAGTTATTTGTAGTATTACTTAAGCAAAAACCATTAGACTTAGACTGATGACAGCTATCACATGCGAGATCTTCGGAAAATTTAGCACACTCATTTGCAGGGTTACTTATGCAAAGACAATTAGTTTTAGAATAATTACAATTATCACAAAAGTAAGAAAGTATATCGTATTGATTTCTACACTCTATGGATTTGTGTATGTCTTGCTTGTCCTACCAGAAGCTATATCTACACTCATATGAAATATGATTTGTCAGTCCACAGTTCCAACACCTCCTTTTCGTTTTCGTTGTACTTCTGGTGTGTTGTCGATCGTCCGAAATTTGACTATATTGTCGGCGCTTTTCATGTGGCTTAGCGTTATTTACTTTATTCAACGACAATGGTCTCTTGAGAATTGGAACGTTTTTGTCAATAATTTTCAGAAGCGTACTTGTCCCTTTTTGTACTAGATGAATTCCATCTTTGTGAAACAGCAAGTCGACGGCTTTCCCATTCCCAAACACAAACGATGAATAGCAGTCAATTAACGTGGCCGGGGACTGTTCACATACCTGCTTTAAAATGTCATTCACTGGAGTCACCTCGATGTCTGTTCTGGGACACACTGTGCATATATAGATTTTGCATTTCTTTGACAATTTTTCTGACATACCCAAAAGCTCTTCATAAACTGTTTGTAATGGTGTCCCGTTTGCAGCATCATTGCCTCCTGCATAAATTATAATTTGTTTAAAACTATTCAAATTCATTGTTTGTAATTTTGTGGAAATATCAATGGCCTGTTTTCCACGACATGTTAATACTTTTATATTCTGTTTCAGTCCACGCGGATTAACACCTTTAACAATGGAGTCTCCTATAATAAGGGTCTTCTCTCTTTTATTTATTCGTTCTTTCAGAAAAGTCTCTTCATTACCCGAGTTTGCTGCAGTATTTGATTTGTTAAGCCTGTCTGTGTGTTTTTTTATCTTTATCGTGTTAATAGGCGCATCATGTGTTGTCGGACTTTTCTTCTTATCAGTCTGCATTTCGTTAGAACTAGGGGTTTTCACGTGACTTTGTTCAGGATTCCTTGTGTTTATGAGATGTGTCATTGCATCTAGCCTTGTCTGTATTCTTGCGTCCAATGAATCAATGTTTTCTTTCAATTCACCACTTACCTTTTCAATCAAAGACAAACTATCATTTTGTATTGGTTGACACATCGGCTTAACATAAGTACCCCTACTCATCCTTATGTTTTCCTCATTATCGATCAGTTGATTGTCACTGCTTGTTGCTGTAGATTTGCTGAATGATTCTTGTTCCTTCATAATCGCTTTTTGACTTTTAAGTGTATCCGATACAGATTGTAATCGTCTCAACAAACCTGTATTAGCTGACTGGATCTTTTGGTCTATACATACTGTTTTCTGGCTGATATCTGCAACTTCTTTGTGTAAGTCTTGCGTGTATACTTGATAAATTTTGTTCAGACCAGTTATGGCATCTTTCAGTTCTCCAAATTGTGACGCAGATGTAGTTATGTGTTCCTGAACTTGTAGGGATAATACCTTAACTGTTTCCGTTAACTCATTTAATTTTTCATTGATTTTTCTCAAACAATCACATTCTTCTGTTTTGGAATTTTGCCTGCCCATGTTTTGTTCATGCTTTATTTTCCTCACTTTTTCTACTGTTGATTGGAGAGACTTTAATTCAGAAACTTCACAAAATCTTGTTCTTTGGTCATCACTATTGCACTCCGAATTACTCGTTTGTAGGATCTTTCTGAACGAATCATTTATCCTAGAAACTGTTGTTTCATTAGTTTCAACATTTGTTTCAATGATTTTGAGAATTTCTGGTAAATCTTTTTCTGTGAAATAGTTCGAGTCCTTTCCGTTGACTAAGCAATTACTGGTCGTGTGGTACATATTAAGTGTGTATGATTTTCCAAATTCGGTTGATATTTTATATTTAGTTTCGACTAAGTGTCCTTTTCTGTCATGTACAGGTATTTTTTCACACCTAGGTTGTGCACTTGTTGAGGTGAAAAATTCATCAACGGTAAGTTTTAATAATTCGTACATACGAGTATTAAACTCGAATTTTATTCCTCCTCCGGTTTCATACATCGTAACTTCGCTTTTCTCTGTTGATGCCAGTTTTTTCCATAAAGATTTTTCTTTGTTTAAATCATAGTTCCTTTTCTCCGAATTTTGAACTGTACAATCCTCTTTTCGGCCATTTTCGCACAAATCGCAAATATCAGAAAGTTCATTTCCGCTCATAATTTTTGATTTATATATCAGAATATCACAAAAAACATACCGACGTGTTCAGCTTTTCATTTTCCATCTGTTGGTTTAGTTTTCTTTAACGGCCATTTCGAATGCTAAAACATTAATGTCAAAAATAGTTTTTTAACGTCCTGCTTTTCAAAAACTTGTTTACTTGACGTAAATATTATATTGATAAATATTATCTTGATCTACACTGTCCGGAAAATGTCTTTGAGTCGCGCTTAGCAGCCCGAGGGTTATCTTTGCCGATCCCACACGGTTTGAAGACCAAAGGTCTCTGGTTGGGATTTTCAGCTCGGCCAAATTCTTACCGAGGCATAATGATAGAGATTATTTCTTAGGTTCATTCGGCTCTCACTGCTAAACGTTTTTTACGACGACGTTTATGTTGAAAAGTAGCCAGTTAGTTGAAAAGTAGCAAATTGATTGAAAAGTAGCCAGTTGATTGAAAAGGAGCCAGTTGATTGAAAAAGAATGTTTGAAGTACCGATTAAAGAGACTCCGGACATGTGTAGTGGCCGCCGCGATACAACTCAACAAATGTTGAAAATGGCGTGAAACACCACACTAACATAACTTACTCAAACCGTCCTGCACTGATTTCAATTCTAGTTAGTTTGATTTAAAGTTTAAAACTGATTTATTTTAGGTCTGCTGTGAAAAAAATTCATTCAACTTACATCATTTACTCTCGATAATTGCTTTCAGTAAACCGTAACCAGTACTCGTGCCGTGTTGTGCGAAGTTCCAAAGGTTGAGCCGCTCATCAAGAGATTCGAGCCCCATACCACTGTCTCCTGCTATATCAGTAACTGAAGAATTGCCCTCAATTCACAACAAATTAACAACAACAACAACAACGACGACGACATATATCTGTCATTTTTATGACGTGGGTTTTGTGTCGATATCTAAGTTAAGCTGCCGTATTTACAAGCAAGTACATCATATAATTTTTTCGAGTTTGATAAATCAAAATCTGCGCCTGTGCTGTTTTAAATCCCTGCAAGAGCCCGGAAAGTATTTTTTCCTTGAGGAAAACGTAATCCTTCTATTACTTTTATTATAATTTATTGTCTTAAGGAATTGTTACGTATCTTTTTATCTTAATTTAATTTTTGTTTTAAAGCCAACGTGCACTTCAGTAACCCAGAATATCTTTACAATTCTGCAAAAGTATTGTCGTTTACAAATCCCTTATCTTTCTGATTTAAAAATATTATCAGTAGAACTGCCTATTGTTCAAGGTTTTATGATTAAACTCTTTACGGTACAAACAATGACTTGTCAATATTGAAAGCATTTGCAGACGACAAATAAATGTTACTCAAAAAATGATTTTTTGGGGAAGGGTAGAAAACATTGTGGGAAAAGGAGAAAATGTTTGCATTTTCTTCTTTTCCCGCAATGTTTTCCAAAGCTTTTATTCTCAGGGTCGTTAAAGGTCGAGAGTTAACTTTTTACCAGAAAACAAAATTTTAAAAAGCTTTGCAGAAAACAAATTGAATTTTATTCAAAAGATGGGGTTTGTGCAGAAAACATTTTGGAAAAAGGAGAAAATGCTGGTTACTAGCATTTTCTCCTTTTTTCCCAAATTGTTTTCAAATTGAGCCGATCTCTCCAGGGTCATCCAAACATGGGCTTGTTTGGTGAAGAGTTAATGCATACATAAAAAGGATGTAATGAGGCAAGGTGGTGAAATACAGTAATAAAACATATCCGAAGGTTCCATGTTGGAATCTGAATTTGGGCATTGAAACTTTCTTGACAGTTTGTGTTTCGCACTCATTTGGAGGGAAACTGGTTAGAAAAAACCCAGAGGTAGCCCCACGTGTATACCTATTGGTGCTTACACTGGGTAGGGTAACGAACCAAAATGGGGTCTATTCCAGGATGAACTAGGGTATTGTCCCCGAGCTTCTTTGTATCTGATTCTTTCTGTCCAACAGTCCATAAGAAATATGTCAAGAGCATGGATGGACCTGAATTACATAAATTCATCATCATCATCATCATAATCATCATCATCATTACTGATTTTACGAAATAGTTTGTCAGTCCTAAGAGCATCCGTATGAGAGACTCATTTATCTATAAACCTTTAACCACACGATACTGTATTTATACGGCCCGGATAAATAAGACTGCTGAAAACATCGTGGGAAAAGGAGACAATGCTGGGAACCAGAACTTTCTCAGTATCCTCTGTACCGCAGCGTTTTCTGCCCAAGAAAACCGAAATGGCGTTATTTGAGTCACATTCAATTTGTCGTCTGCAAATACTATTAACATGGTCTGAAATTATGTTGTCGAGTTGCTTGATTGGACAATATTTTACCTCGCTTTTAACATTATTCTAGTCATATCACGGCGACAGCTTACCTATTAATAAAATGTCCTAGGTTGCACCAGTACTAGGCTAGGGCTCTGAAATGTCTTGCCCAAGGACATTCCTACGAAAAACCCAGTGCTTCCAAAGAGGCTCGAACACAGGGCCACCAGGCCACACAAGTCTCTGCCGTTCGGTACAGAGTTGATATTCCATGCCTGTTTAGATCTAAAATCACGGCTGTTTTACGGTGCAGCTGATTGCGCTGGCTTTTGACCTACTTCTTGGTACTGATAAAGAATGAATAAATGGTAATTTGCGATTGGTAAAAAATGTTTATTCGGCGGGTCACTGCTGGAATATTTGCTCACACATTTATGAAACCACTACAAGCGTTGCTACCGCTAATCGATACCCCGGGCCCTTGATTCATACCATAGCAAAATAACGTAGTAGAAAATGATTTTTTTTCCTATGCTATCTAGAAATTTGATATTTTCGTAAGTGTTACCCAGTAACCCAGTAGTACTTTTCAACAAAATGAAAAACAGTGAGGAAAAAAGAGGCAACTGCTCGTGAGGTTACTTTTCATTATTTTACTTCATATTGAGCCACAAAAGAGTTTCAATATTCATATTCCAGTATCGCTTACGCCGTCTATCTTTTTTAAAGATATGTCTTGCTTCCTGTACAATTAGCCCTGTTGGCTGGTCACGTGCAAACATCATATCTTACGTTAAACGCAACAAAGAGGCCATTAGTTTTATTGCTTGTTTATGTCTTCCATGCTATATCTGTTTTCATATAGACAGACCGCGGTAGGTTTTTACGCTTTTTAGCCTGCCACGTACGAATCGAGGCGCCTTTTGCTTGCAATGTAGATCAAGATCAGACTTTACAGTATTTTGTGTTATACTGTCAGAAAACGTTTAGAGTTGCAATATCAGTTTTTTCCCTGCTAATCAAACTGTTCACTTCGTCTATCTTGTATCGTAGTCTGCGCGCTGACCTCTTTATGAAACGGAACAAATTTTAGACTCATTCAAATTTAAAGCATTGCAGACGACTAATTTAATAATGCTCGGATGATGGGATTTTTCATTTTGAGAGAAACAAAACGTTGTGGCAACATTTTCTTCTTTTTCCGCGATGTTTTCGATGGCCATTTTTTTCAGAGTTTTCAAAAGACAGGATTGTTGGTTAGGTGTTACGTGTTTCGTCTAAATTGAAAGCATGGTCAATAATTTGTTTTACACAGAAAAGAAAACGCAGCGGGAAAAGTAGAAAATACTGGCTACCAGCATTTTCTACTTTTTCCACAATGTTTTTAATAGACTTTTATCTCTGCAGGGTCTTAAAGTACACGGGATTGTTGGAAAGGCTTTCTATGAGTAGTATAGGAGGGTAGACCTCGGACAAAACGCGTTTTGTCCGAGGTCTACCCTCCCTGAGTGCCATTTTGTCCGAGGTCTACCCTCCCTGAGTGCCATTTTTGTCCGAGGTCTACCCTCCCGGGCAGAAAAAATGCCGCATCACTGCAATTTTGGCGTGATTCGGTTTCCGCGACATATGAATACAATAATAAATAGTCCGTTACTAGTCTCGGGAGGGTAGACCTCGGACAAAAGTAGTTCCGGCCGTTGGTTCAGGTAGGAACCCTCGTTGGACTTAGTCTTTTTTTGGAGGGTTGATCTTTCTCTCTCTATTACCGTCGGACTTAGTTTTTTCCACAATTGGATTAAAAAGTAGTTCCGGCTGATGTAAACAAGTAGTTCCGACTGATGTAAACAAACGTAAACAAACGTTTTGATTGGTCGAGACGTTTTCCCGCCAAAATTCGATGGGGTTATTTCCCCTTTTCAGCTTGGATCAATGCAAAGACCCTTGTTGGACTTAGTCTTTTTCACAACTGTATTAAAAAGTAGTTCCGCCTAATGTAAACAAACAGGTTGGTTCAGGCAGAGTCTATCGTTGGACTTAGTCTTTTTTCCACGATATGGTTCCAAAGATAAAAGACTCTTCTATTGGTCTTACCGATATTGACAATTTGAGAAAGATAGACTTTTCTTGGGGAATGGTTAGCCCTGAAAAGGGCTGTTTTGGAGTTTGTTTTTTCCCTCCTCCTCTAATGATAGTATCCAAAGTTTGTCTGACAGATAGGACACTCCACGACTCTTCTTCGATCTGCTATTGACCTTCTTATTTTGTTTATTTTATGCATAGGCAAAGTGGAGTCATGCATCATGGCCAGTAGAAAGGTTGTCAGATACCATTTTGTCATCGAGAGAAGTAGAAATTGTACACTATAGTCCATCACCATTTCTTTAGCTGTCATCTATTCGGGAACCGAATGATTAATGTACTGGAAATGTCATCGTCTTTTATACGGCTGGAGGCGACTTGACTTACTTATTGACAATTGTTGAAGATAGATTTTTCTTGGGGAATGGTTAGTCCTGAAAAGGACTGTTTTTGGAAATTGAACTGTCTTTTTTTGTCTTTTTTCTCTATTGAGAACTTTTCTTTGTTTCTTTGGGTATCTTTTTGAGTTTGAGTTTTGGAATCTTTGGGATCTTGAAGTCTTTGAAGTTGTCGATATTTTTCCCATGTTTTCCCAATCCTATTTTTGACGGTGATACATAGGTGGGATCGTATCGTTGTTTTTTGTGAAGTTGTTCATTATCGTCTTTCTCTATTTTTCGTTTTTTATGTATCTTCTCTTCCTTTGGTTGATGATCTTTCTCTGATTGTGTTTCCTTTGAGTGTTGGTTTTCCTTCGACTGATTTTCCTTTGACTTCTGATCTTTCTTTTTTACAACTGATACAAGGGAGTCTGTTAGTCTTCGAAGGCTGGTTTTATCAAAGTCGAACTCCACCGGAATCTTCACAATAACAGGTGTAGTTGCCTGTCTTTGCTGACATATTGTCTCGATGTTTCTGTTCAATGTTTTCAACTCCTCTAAAATCTGAGTTATTGTAGCATCTTGTTTTGAGATCATCTGTCGCATCTCTTCCTCGAATTTGTTAACTGGTGCTGCCATTGGCTCAATGAATGTCGAATTCATGGCTGACGCTAGAATATCTCCACTGTTTCCACTCTGTGGTAAGGAGTTGTCTAAGATGTAGTCGGCTAAGTTGTAATCGGCTAAGTTGAGATTCATCTTTCCCGTTAACAGTGTGTTTTTACTCGTACTACTCGAAGATCGAGAGTCGAATGATTGTAGAGAAATATCGTCAACGTTTTATAGGTTGGTAGGGGGATTGACCTACTTTGATACAGAATTAAGAGCGCGAACCCGGTCGGAAACAGCCACGAATGATTATAACACTTACAGAGAGAAATGATAGAAATCTGGGGTACTGGCTACCCGATTGATCTGAGCTCTATTGCGAATGTAACATATCCTATGATTGAACGAAAACAACTGAATTCTAGTCAAGCAGGAATGATAATCTTTCGGTTTTTACATAGTTATACTGCTTACTTGCAAAAAGAATGAACTATACTATATTAGAAAATATTATTTGGGATGAGGTTTTTTCTTAGAGTTATGCAGAATTTTGCTTGACAAAATTTGAAAAGATAGAACTTTTCTTAACGTTTGATAGTCCTGAAAAGGACTGTTTTTCGAAGATTTGTATTTTTTTAACCTCTTCGTCTATCTCTCGCAGCCTCTAACTCATCAAGTAACATAATAAGTAGTGCTAGGTTATGACGTATCTGTCGTCGACGAAACCAATCTTCTAACCAGTTCAGTATCGAATAATATACCACTGATCCAAACATGAACATGCAAAACATTTTTTATTCTCGAGTATTGAGAGGTAAAAAATGATTAAATGAGAACTTGACCGGCTTTCTTTATACGTTTTACAGATGAATTGACCTACCTCGACTATGAATTAACGTTAGCCAATCGTTAGTTTTGTTATATTCTCTTTTGAATAAGTAAAAAGATAGATGAAAACAAGTCTATACGTTGTGGTAGGGAATAAGGTTTTCTGATAAACTTAGTCTTTTTTGATAAGTTGAAGTAAAAATAACCTTTTCTTAAAATCAGAATTGATTTGGTCTGACAATTTGAAGAGAGATAAAACTTTCTTGGTGTATGTTAGCCCTGAAAAGGGCTGTTTTTTCACTATTCTCTGTAATGAAATTAATTTAACTATCGGTTAACTTAATTTCAAAACTAGAGAAAAGATCGAGGACTCTAAACCTCCTCATCTGAATCTTCGGGGAATAGCTCACGCCGAAGTTCATTGATTTCTTCAACTTTGCCTTGGACATACTCATTATACATAATGAGTACTCCTTTGATTGAACAAAGTTGAATTTTCAGATTATATTGCACAGCTCTGCTTTTACACTTATCATATCGTTTTTCTATCCCACTCAGACGAATTTTAAGCAAATCGATCTGTTTGCATCCCTTTCTAAATCGTCGCTCTGCTTCAATCAATTTGAACCGTTTGTCGAGGGTCTTCATTTTTGAGTTCTGAGAGGGAAAAACTGATTAAAAAGAAAAAGAGCCCCGTCTTTTATAGGATGGTAGAGGAATTGACCTACTTTGACTCGGAATTAATGTTATCCAATCGTTAGTTTCGTTATATTTCTTAATTCAGAATTGAGTTGAAGTGACAATTTGAAGAAAAGTAGAAAACTTTCTTGTTGTATGTTAGCCCTGAAAAGGGCTGTTTTTGATGAAGATTCATCCTTCACTGGTTGCGATCGAGATGTTCTTCTTCTTCTTCAATCTGGACCACGATGAAAGCTTGACAGCAATGATAACACCAAATCACCACACCATAGTCTTCATCATAGTCATAGAATCCCTCATCTGGTTCTGGACAATTGTGCTTTTCTCCAAGATGTTGTAGGATATGAAAGCATTTTCCGCACTCTATTGCACATGGTCTATCACACTGTGGACAATAAGGAAAAAATATAAGCATTTTTTCTCGTCTTGGTATACTTTTACGATTTCTTATTCGTGCCACTCGAGAGAGACGAGAGTCGAATGGTTATAGGAAAGGTTCCCTGAAAATTTATAACTTAGTGGAGGGATTGACCTACTTTTTCTGACTCAGAATTAACGTAGACCAATCGTCAGACTTGTTATATTCTTTTGTAGAAAAGGAATGGTGGGAGTGGGAAAAACGGTTGATCTTGGCGGGTGTTTTGGGGAAAAACGACGACTCTTCGGATAGGCCTTAGTCTTTTTTTGAGTCTGATGCAATCAATCTTTCGATCTGAGAAATACGTTTGTGAAAATTGACAATTTGAAGAAGCAGTCTTCCTGGGTATTGGTTGGCTCTGAAAAGAGCCCTCAATCCTAAAAAGAAGGAGAGAGTGGTTCTTAAAAAAGAACCATTGTTTTTTATCCATTATACAGGATATGCCGTGATGACAGAAAGATCTTTATACTTGACTACATCCGGCAACTCAAATCCATCATAGCAGGCGACGACTTTACAAACATACGCCTCTTTACCATCTGCATCTTTTCCGATTTCAACAGGAAATTTCATTTCAAAAATTATCTTGTTGAAACCTTGCAATTTAATACTATCGCTATGTTCTACAGTAGATTTTACCATTTCATAAATTTCTGAAACGGAAAATCTTCTAGAGAACAAACTAGGCTGAGATTCATCCAAGTATCGTTCTGCATCGAAATAATGCTTTCTAATGAAATGCTCATGATTGAAGTACTTCTTATAGCGTAAATATTGCCCACTATAATAAGATTGAGGCGGAGTGCCAAAACCCTGTCTCACGGACATATCGCTAGGATAAAAAGATAGAGAAAGAATAAAAGATAGGAAAATTTCTGTCAACATTTTATAGCTTGGTAGGGGGATTGACCTACTTTGATACAGAATTAAGAGCACGAACGGGGGCGAGAGCATGTAGATAGAACATAACGTACTATATGATCTCACATAGAATGTAATGATCTAGCTACATTTTTCTAAGTCTGAACTTTTCTTTATTCAAGTTTTGGGAAGAAATCAAAACAGACGACCTTTTTAAAAATCATTTCTTTATTCATTCAAAACTTCTTAACAATATCATGAAAAAACAGTAACGTTTAAAACAAACCAAATGTTCTAACACTATATTTTATATATACAAAGACATTTTATATA